>CAJRST010002224.1:10414769-10496187 GCA_907169785.1 Menidia menidia | reverse complement strand
TTTTTAACAATCTAAAAGCGACATCGCGGCATTGGAAGCCTGTGGCCCTCAATGCCTTACTGAGGAAGAAGGAGCAGGGAAAATGAAAAACAAGGAGAAACTCAGCAATCCAGAAATGCTGCTCATTACTGTTTCCATCTCTTTCCTCCATGCTGTATTTTGCCTGCCTGTCCCTTCCTTGCCTTTGTCAGTCAGCCTCTGGCCCTTTAGCAAGCAAGCATCCTCTTCTGTCCCAGTGGTCTTTACTAGTCAGTGGATGTTGGTGCTAAATGCTAATTACACTTTCTGTCTCACCACTGTGACATCCATTGTCAAAGAGGTCTTTGCTCCCTGTTTTGCTAATCCAGACCTACTGAAGCAATACTTGAGTGAATACTTGCTGCCAGTTGTTGAGTTCAACTTGACAATTTAGCAGCAGGCGGCAGATAATGAGAACTTTTTGACCATGACAGAGAAACTCTTACAACAGCAGCCCCATTTCCATTGTGTGGTATGCAGTCAGTGAAGTTGTACCAAACGCTGTCTTCTGTACATGTTTTAGATATTCTGGTTTATTAGTTTTGATGTACTGTCTTGGGTGGTGTATGTTATGTGAATAATGTAATGCTAAAATCCAGAGAAACAATTCAGCACCCTTTCAGTCAGTTTAACATGCACACTTAGTGTTACGCAACGTGGAAAACAAAAACACGAGTGTCAAGTTGCAGATGTCAACAAAAGGTTGTAGTACTGCCGGTATAAAGATCTTGAATCATTTAGATAGTAATCCACTTTGCTGTCCCTTCTTCAGATGGTAAACACCTACAATCCTGTTACTTTAAGCCTTCTTTTCCAGCTTGAAGCTGCAGGTTGCCAATCTTATTCCAGTTAGACTCTTACTTCCAGCATGTCTCAGAAACAGAAGGATATATAGAGAGAGGCCTTTTGTGAGGTTGCAATGTTAATTTGCTTACCAATGAGGTAACGCCACTAACATGATATATTTCAGCCTGGATTTCTTAGAGTCTAATTTTAAAGTAAATTCACAAAAGAATTACCTCTAGTGTTCTCATAGGGAAATACCTATACTCAGAGGAAAGCTCTGTTTTTCTTCTCAAGGCCAAGGTTACAGTGTGTTTACTCCTAATTCCCCCTTCATAAAAAGCACATGTTCATGAATCCAGTTGAGGATACATTTACACATATTATACCACCACATAACAAAATAGCAAATCATCTTATTCAGGATTTCCTTAAAGAAAACACCAATCAAACTGAAAGTGCAGTTTGTAACTACACAGCTTACATGACCAGTGCTTGTTCACATTGGCAGAACTTTTGGGCTCCATATGGACCTGACATTGCTTTTACAGACATAATAATGGAAGTGTTGGGTTCTTTTCTTTTGTTTATTTCCCTGTCCTTTCTTGTTTTTCTCAAACTCATTTGGAAAACATTGGTCTTCCAGGGTCAATGCAGGAGACGTTTGCTTGTAACTTTTTATTTAGGCGCAGACATGGCCAAAACTATGGCACGGGTTTGGTCATGTGAGAGTGTGTAAACAACAAGTCTTCCTGCTAAGCCCATTCAATTCCATTTCAAGCGTCAAACGTGCTGGCTTCCAACCTGTGTCCGCTGACATGAAGGTCAGGCTGGTGAAAAGGGCTTAGATGTTGGCATTGTGCTGCATATTCAGTTGTGTTGCAGTAAACAAGGTCAAAACACATTCATCCCTGCAACATTGTTTTTTTTTTACATGAATTGGCATTTAGGATTTTTAAAGTCCTTGTAAAACCATTTGTTAGCATGAATATTTCTGATGATATAATTAGTTATTTCTTTTGCAGATACATGTTTTTATGTGAACCAGCGACAGGCTTCTGCATTCAAACATACATTTGATTACCAGTTTTGGTAAATTCTTAAAATTGATTAAAAAATTAACAATGACGATGTGACATTATGAAATAATAAAAATTTAGGTGTACTGGGATTGTGATCAGGACAACATCAGGACATCAAGCTGGAACAAAAACAGATGTAGAGATGCCTCAGGTGTGTAACAACTTTGTTTTTTATTTTAAAGATACAACACAGTTTATGAATACAGGCATTTTGTGTAAAGTCTGTAACTTTGGATAACACTGGACCTTGATTAGTATCTTTAAAATACACCCATCAACAAAAATCGTACATTCAAAATGTCAAAGAAAAATGTCAATAGATGGTAGATGTCTCCTTTTTTTATCTCACATTTCATCATTTAACTAGTGCATGTTTAGCATAATTCTTTATTCATTGAGACATTTAGGCATCTCTGTTAATTCTGAATTATCTGATTTTCAGTCTTCCATAGCACAATGTTGTTGTACTAGCGGGTGTTGATGTTCAAGTGGCCTTGTTTGCGTTATTTTAATGTTGCAGCTCAGTGAAAGGTCAACATTTGTGGCATGCAGTTGCAGCTGCACCATGCCTTTGCTAAGATGCGTGTGTACATAATAATGTTTTACGTTGCGCTTCTCCTCCTGGAGAAAGATATCCTATCACATTGACGGGAGCGCTGATCTGTAAATGGGCACTTGATAAACGCATTTGTCATTCACATCCACATGGGATTCAGATGCGGAAATGATAAATAGTGCTTGAGATACTGAAGGCGTTTTAGAGCTGTGGCTCTTTAAAGCAGTTGCTGACCTGGACTGTATGTTAGAGAGCACTGACTGTGGAAAAGATCCGTTTGGGTCAGCTCCATCTCCTAAGTCAAGGTGATGTAAAAGAATCCGAGTCCTGTCTAAGTGAAGCTCTGCTGACTGCTGACCTTTGTGTCTTTTCCCATCTATCATGCCGTGCAAAGTCAGTGTGTGTGTGTTGGTGGTGATGGGTGCTTGTTTGCGTCCTAGTTGGTGCATTTTGGATGTGCAAGTGAGAGACTTTGAAGGATTTGTCTTTGTCGTTGGGTTGTGCGAATGAGCAATCTGTCCTGCTCATATTCAGCCGAGCATATCCAGCCCTGGCCTCAGCCGTGCCTGTGGTGACAGGAAAGCTGTGGCAGTTTAAATCAGTTGACATGGTTCTGGCAGTGGGAAGTGCTTCTGTTGAGAATATACGGTTGTATTCTGTCAGCTGCGGAAAACACAGTAGCAGTCTCACTCCAGCAATAACAGGAAAAAAAAAACGATAATTCAACCACTGTTCATTAATCAAGGGCACATTTATTTTTTGTTGAGGCATTCAGGCTCGTATATTTTTGGGTCATTCACTTAATTATAGGTTAGTTTTTAATTCCGTTCAGAGAAATTGACAAGCCATGCTCTGGCACTGTCTTTTTTATTTCCGCTCCTAAACCAAGAGGAATCCATAAAATAACCACAACAGCCGTGGATTTTCAGAAAAGAGATAACATACAGTAAACTACCTCACTAGTAACTGTATCAACTAGTGAAATATAGAAAATAGCTTTACTGGAAATCAATATTGCAACCTCTTGGCAATTCAGAGGTCTGAGAGTCACCTCGGGGGTAGACCAGGGGTGTTCCTGTCTCCCACGGAGATAATAGTAGTGCAGTACAGCTGATATCAGAGCTTAGACAGTAGGGTGTGTTTATCGGCTCCAGAGGCATTTTCCAGGTCCCTGTATTAATGGTAGCCTTACTATGCATCTTAACATTCTAGGCTTTAAAGACAGCCAAATTTACTATATTTCTCTCCACTCTGTTTAACCTCCTGCCTTTTTCCACTCCACAGTTTCCTCTTTTGTCCTGCAATCTACACTGTCTCATGCTCCCTCCTACTTTTTGTTTCTCATTCCTCCTATATTAACTCCTCCACTTCATGCTGCATTCCACGGTGTACCAATCCTCCTGTGTGTGTGTGTGTGTGTGTATGTGTGTGTGTGTATGTGTAAAGCCTATCACTCCGGGCTGATTTAGTACACCATAGGGGAGGCAAAGGTGGAGGAAATGGAGGTCAGAACTCATCGTTAGTGGCCAATGAATTCTTAATTAGGGCAACAAATGGTGCAGTGCTTTCAGTGTGGCTGGATTACTTCCAAAGGAGGAGAAATTGGATGCCTCTCACCTACAATGCTTGTTTTAGCTGATTATGTGCAGTGACTGCTGCAAAAAAAATCTGTAATCTTCCTACTTTTGGATGTGCCTGCTGCATACAGTAGATGAGAAAACACAAGCATGGGTAAATGTCTCAATTGTAACAACCCAACAGATTTAAAGAAGATTTCAGTAGAAACATCTTTATGTTATTATGTACAGAATGATTTGCTTAACGCTGCTGTACAGGACGGCTTCATGGAATAAAGACAGAGCCGAGGAAGACATATTACAAAGAAGCCGCAGCAGAATATTTTATGTGTGACAAGTGATAATGGGGAATAAAGCTGTACGAGTCTGACTATTTATGTACATTTAATGAGGACACAGTGAGTACCAGCATTGTAAAGTGCCAAAAAGAGCTTCATTTCTTTCTTAAATAGAGATGGCAACACCCTTTCTAAAAAGGGTAAAATTCAAGGATAACAAAATGAATGCAAATTCCTGCCACATTGTTAATTTCATTCCAAATGAAGTCATTTTTAGTAATGGTAATGAAATAATTTTTAAGGTTGCCATGGTTTAAAGAAAAATTCTTCTGCCACTATTTTCACTGTGTGATACTGAGATACCATAAATAATGTCAGTCTTGAGAAATATGAGTTGTCCAATTTTTTGGCATCTAATATTTTTATGGATAGCAAATCGTATCATGGAAAAAGATCTCATTCAATTTTGCATTGTCTACATGCCACTCGTGTTTTATGTGTGTTGTTCTCTTTTAGTTGTTTTTCTACCCCTAAGGCTTAGAGAAAAAGATTATTTGAGTACAGTTTTGTTTAATTAGCAACACAAATGGTTAGTTGTTAGCTGTATACCTCAGCTCCCCTGACAATGTAATGCTGCTCCTGGAATTTACCATCAGTCATTTAAAAATCTGAAAGGAGATAAAAATCATGGAAAATTGTAACCTCAATTTTTCCACCTTACTAAATGTCTTATATACACCCGTTCTTTTACCTCCCTCTCAATCCCTTTCCATCCGCTTCTCCCTTCCTCCCATCTGTCCTCTCATCCTCATGTGATACATCAAACGTCCCTTGCTTGGCCGTCTGCTGACAGCAGCCCACTGACAAGCTCCCAGGCCATTCTGAGGGGAGCCGAGCATCCCTTCATGAGACCCTCAAAGAGACAGTGTCAGAGCAAATCCACTCTGGATCCTGGCCAACCTAGTCAGGCTTGTTCAGAGGACACTCAGATAACAAACCATAGGAGTTTTAGTTTGTGCATCTGGAGCATATTGAAAAATACAGTGAACTGCAGTAGCAGTGCAAACAAATGCATAGAAATGGTCATAATTCAAGCTGCTGTGGCTGATTCAAGTGTGCATGTACCTTATTTCTATGTAATACCTAATTGATTGTTTGGTGACCTTTCCTGTCTGAAGTCATTTCCTGGTTGCAGTTGTCGCTCTTAAAGACCGCAGGTGTGTGTGGATTTCTCCCATCAAAATCATGAAATGAGGTTTTCACTCTTTGCTAAATCTCAGTCAAAGTTTTAATCAAACTCACAGAGAAAATCAAAGCTCTTAAATGTAAACATTTAATGATATTACACTTCAGACTATTTACTGATCAGTTTTTTTTAAATATAGAATTAAAGAAGCATTTTAAAATGGTAACTAATTCCAGATGATTATGGCAGTGAAGGAGGAGATGAGGTCAAATAGGGACAGAGTTAGGATAAGTCTAGCTCCCAGGAGCACGAGTGGTTTGTTTCCACTTTAATTCTCTATAGTATGAGAGAAAACTTGGTGATACTTTCCAGTGGCTTTCATCTTTTTTGGTCTAAAAAGCAGTCATAAACGTATGTATATCTGCAAGTCACATGACCCCCTGACTCTATTATTATACCTAATACACTGACAAAGCTGCAGCTATTAATAAGTAGAGAAAACCATCCTGAGGTTTATGCGAGCCCCGACCAAATGACAAGGAAAATGATTATTACATACTACACACATGCATATATGAGAAAACAAACTAAACATTTCCTCTTGTGGGCTCTATTTGTCATTCATCTCATTTATCTATCCAGTTCATTTTTTTCATTTGTCAGTATCACAGTAGTGCTGTCACTGCTGCCCTTTGGTGGGAGCTGTTTGGACATCATCAGAACCAATCAATCTCACTTAACTTTCCTTGGAAGCTTCTCTTTGTGCTCCCTCTGGGGCGAGGCGAGTGTTATTTTCTATGTATACATGTGTGTGTTTAACAGTACGGTTGGTATTTAGCCACTCACCCTCCACTATTCATATCTGTGCTTGTTTGTGATAGATGTGAGACAGAATATCAAGATCTTATGAAAAACAAAGTGCTCTCCAGCAGATTTTTTATTATAATTGATGATTGTCACTTGCAACATCTCAGGCACATGAACACACACATACTCACAGTGAAGCACAAGCACACACTGCACAGGCACATACACAGAGTCATCGTGAACGATACCCAGGGGCAACTTGGCTGATGTGACAACAGCCCTAATGAGCTGGCTGAGTGGGTGACCCTGGCGCCTGGTGAGAGGAGTGGTGTCGTCATGGAGATGCAGAGACAAAGGGTCTGAGTCATAGTGTCATGCAGGTGTTTTGGAAGGGACTATATCTTGATTTGGTTACATTACTCTTACATACATGCAAATATCCATGTACAGTAGTCATATTTTTAAGTGAATAATCTATCTTAGCGAAAATATATTTTTTAGGATATTAAATTGATATTTGGTTACAAAAAATCTGCTTCCTGTATGGTTTTATTTCTGCCTCTTTACAAGATGGTATGGCGCTCGGTATGTCATGGTTGAGCCGTTCAACCATGACTACAAGCTCCTTAGCTTTCTGACTTTTTTAAACAACATAGAGGAAATGGAGTGGAGACATTGAGATGAGGGAATAAACAAGAGGAATACAAAGACTTCCAGGGTCCTCAGTGAGCTCGGTTATGGTGTGCAGGGGAATAAACTTTCAAACTTTATGCAAGCGAGACAGTCCACGCTGCCCTGACAGTCAGCAATTTCTGCCCTGTATTGAAGAGATGAGGCCATAATCTCCTTCCATCCACTCCATACCGGCTTTTGAGGCTCGCTTTGCTGACTTAAAGCCTGCATTTCATTTGTCAGCCTAATGGTGGAATTGGTAAGGAGTTTAAATTCATGCTTCTCCTGAAGGTGTCATGTGCCTTTGTCAGTAGGGAAGTGAGTAAGTATGCTGTTTAGTGTGAAACATAATCATTTTAAAGGTGGATCATTAAGAATTTTTTCTTTGAGGTATGGCATTTGTTGATAAAGTATGTGTACCTATATAATTTTTTATCAGGAATGTTTTTTGTGGCCAGTACTATGTATTATCATGGTAAAAACTCTGTATTTTGTTTAAAAATATATGTTTAGAGATGTATATGCTGTTGCACATATATATATACATATATATTTATAGATAGATAGCTCTATATGGATACACATACGTATATATGCTGTTTATATATTGATATTTACCGTTCATATGTCTTTTTTATATGGAGGCATTATTTTCCAGGCTGGCTTTGCAGTGGAGCCAAAGCCTTTCATCACACATGAATAATTAAACCCAAAATAATGCCTTTGGATTTTTGCAGGGTCAGCACACAATCAGTGGGAATGGTCGAAAGTGTGGACGTTGTTTTGAAGGGGGCAAGAATTGAAAAAGCTTGTGCTCAGATGAAAAAGGGGTGTGGTGTTGTGAGCGCTGGGGGATATTAGACAGGTCCTTCACACAGAAAAAGACAGTATTATATGTTATGTTATATTTCATTCTGTTTTCAGTAATGAAGTAATGTAAGAATACAACTAACTGGTAGTTTTGACTACTGGCATTCGTTAACTAACAATTGTTCTCTTACATGTACTGACTGTAACATTTCTGAACACAGAGGGGTTTCCAGATTTTCTTTACTCTCAGGACTCATGTGCAGCCGCTGTGATTGTTTGTGAAGTGTAAGCTATCCTTTTCTGCGATGTTGTCTTGGTGTAAAAAAAAAAAGAAAAAAAAGAAAAGAAAAGACATCAGTATGTATCATTCTCACCCATGGACTTAAACAGTGTATTCATGGGAACATCACACACACATACACTCCCCTCCCTTAATTCATGCCTGAAAATAGATTTTTTTTCCTTCTTATGGACACAGCAAACAAAGGATTTTTTCAATAAAAAAATGCTTTGATATGATATCCACCAAAAGAGGGTATTTTTGTATTTTCTTATGAACGCAGGAAAAAGACATTTTTGTACATCACAAGTCAGTCTGAAGTCTTTCTACTGAGGAACAGCTCTAATCCTAAACTTTGAGATTTTAGAAAAAATGTGGTTCTCACCTAATCTAATTTACTGTACATCTACAATATTAATATCTTAATATTACTCCTAATTTCTATACAAATGTCCTTGTAAATGTGTATTTTCATATGTTGATGTTCTATTAACATAAAATTGTTGAGGTTTGATTTCATAAGATTCTTCTTTCTTTTGGTTTTAGCTCACTTTTGTTTTTGGGTCTGCACGCTTATTTTTTACTACTGAAAACAATACAATGTTATACTAAGCTGTTAAAACTGCTTGAATGTATGATGTCACTGGTTTCAACATTTTTTGAACTGCTAATAGAAATTGAGATGCAAGTGATTAATTTAATTTATTTTAAAACTTTTCATCATCATGATTATCACATTCAGGTTTAAACATGTTTTATAAACAATTAAGTGAGGTTTTTGAGAGTAATGGAACACAAATCCAAAAGAAAGAATCAAATCAATGTGTTAAATAAAAAGCAACATCTCTTTGGCTCAGAATGCCTCAAGAAGTTAATTGGACCAGGATGCATTTCAGCCCTTTTAACACAAGCTGTTATTCTCAAAATACTGCAGTCGACTGATGAATAATTAACTCCTAACCATCGAGAAATCTTAGGTTGAAAGTAAAAACAAACAAACGTTGCAAATTAATAGTAGAAAAATTGTGCACGCTTTTCTGAAAGATGACTCTTGACACCTTATCTAATATATATAGGAAGACAGAAAAAGATACTTCCAAGACAAGCCAAGTAACACTTAGTTTCTATGGGAATAAGTCCATAATTAGACCTCGCCTTGCAATGATCACACGCAACCACTGGCTAAAAAAAAATCATGTTGCTTGAACTGCTTTTGCTAAAATCTTATTCCTGAGCACGAAAAAATCTGGTTTGCTCATGACCCTAGATTGATACCAGTCCATGTGTCCATTCCGCCTACTCTAATCATCAATCTGGAGCCTGGTTCACCAGCCGCTGGCACCTGTCAGGATGAAAGACATGGATTAGAGACAGAGGGAGAGAATGTGAAAAGGTTGGGCATACAAAAGTAGCATCACGTGTCCCGTTGCTAGGGAGGATGTGTGTGTTTCTGTGTATGTGATTTACATCCAACACTACAGTCAGGCCAAGCTCCAGGCACAAGAGGACAATATCCAGATTTCTGTGTGTGTGTGTCTGTGTGTCTTCTTCAGGACTCATGTTGTGTATGTGATTGTGTGTAAATTGTAAGATAGCTTGTACATTCCCTGCAAAGTTGTCTTAAAACAAAAAACAGCTCTATGTAATTCTCAACCACAGAATTGAACACAGGCACAAGCACACACACGCACATTCATTCAAGTGCACATCACTCACGCTTATCCCCTCCCTATTTCATGTCTAAAAATAGATCTTTTTCTCAATGATCTGTCTGTTTCTCAAAGCAGGAGGCTGTAAGACAGCCGTGTGCATCGGGTTAAATACAGCACATGCTTTCAAGACTGCTGGCTTTCCACTCTTGCATGCACACGCGCCCTCAGAGAAGCCCATTCAGGTTGCAGATGGCAGGCAGTGTATGTGAGACAACAGACCCTGCGCGCTCAGTTGCTTAACGGGGAATCAAGCTCATTGACATGCAGGCAGCACATTTCCTCCAGTCCAGGAGAGTAAGCATCGCACTGGAGCGAGCTGGGATGCCGTTGGCTCACAAGCTAGGATGGCCATATGCTCATTCCTCACTAACTTCCTCTCACCCCTCTCCGCCCTTGAACAGGTTAATATCGAACATGCAGCCAAATTCTCACGGAACATCTTGAGAAATATTAAAACGGAGATGTTGGAAAAACACAAAGAAAAATAGCTTTCTGTGTTGATGTCAGATTTAACTGTGACCGGTTTTTAATGGACAAATTTGTCTTATTCAGTGCACTGTATTGATCCATAACAACTGAATCTATTTAATATATACATATATATATACATATATATATATACATACATATATATATATATATATATATACACACATGTGCTGCATTGCAATGCACTTTGCAGGACCATGTAATCTTTAAAGCATTCATGATTATCTTAATGTAGTACTGCCTGCCCATGAAGCCAAAAAACGCAAGTGACAGTTGGAAAGATACAAGCAGTCGATGTCCTCATTAAAAGAGATGGCATTATAGTGAGCCAGTTGCCGTGGCAGGTAAGGAGAAGGTCATTGTGTTGTGATTCTAGTCAGTTTGAGTCGAACAACCAGACAGGATGATCCAGTGGGATTAGCACGGACGAGCAATCTCTTAAACATGTGCAGTGTGACCATGAGAGCCTCATTGAAATCTGCTGATTGAAGGTACCTGTCAGAGGGTGAACAGGGTATGCACGTTTTCCCTCATGAAAAACGCTTCATCGTTGAAAGTTGAGTCGGCTTCTTCCTCCTCTTTTTTTTCTTTTCACATAAATTCTACCGAATAGACCTTTGGTCCTTTCTGTGTTGCGACTTATGAGCCATGTCGAAATAAAGCACACACAATAAACCACAACCTCCCACCTCACACTGCCTCGCCGGTTAGTCACGCCAGTCATGTTCTCGTGTTTTTTATTGCCTGGCACGATCAAGTTAATTACTGAAATTGTCACCCACCATAAATTTGGATAAAGCTGGACTGTGTGTGTGCCTCTCTGTGTACACATGTGCCTATTTAGTGCCTCCACGCTTGACCAGTAGGAGCAGTATGTGTGTCAGCAATAGCTGCACTCTAACAAAGTACCATCTATCACTCTGCTCAGCCAGGCTTCAATAATAATTGTGTTAGAATAAATGGGCCATGATTTTGGAGCAGAAAAAGAAAAAAAAAAACGGAGCGGTTGCCAGCTAAAACAAAGCCATAGACAGTTCAATGACCAAGCCCCCACCCGGAGAGGCAAGAAGCTGAGCGGGGCAGCACCGCCAGGCTGAGGCTGCAAACACAAAGCGGATTGATGGTCTGCCCCTGGACAGGGACAGCTCTGAATAAAGATGTGTCTGCCGCTGAGGCAGGGAGGAAGCAACGACCCTGAGGAAGTGAGACAGAGTGACACAGCAGAAGTCAGCAGTTGTTTTGTCAGATAATGCAATTGTAACATTTTGTTATTGGAAGTAGCTAGGATAGATGTCAAGTGTTTTGAGCGCAGAGGGTTTATTGCAGCATCACAGCTGATTTTTATCAATTAGGTCCTGCAAAATGCACCGGCATGTAATAAAATGAGTGTGAACACAAAATAATGGTCAATTCTGGTAAGGGTCAATTTCGTGTAACACTGTTAGACAAAGAACTGGCATTTGTAGAGGATGTGGCTGCCTATTGCCCTGCAGCTGAATGTACCATATGTGTGCGGATTATTTCTTAACATGAGATGCCCTTATATTGAGGAGACTTTATAGAGTTTGTCTGCTGTATCTATCATGTTTTTTATTTCCAAAGGATGAGTTACACTAAAGATAGATACCATAGCAATATTGGTAACATTAGGGCAAGGAAAAATGATAAGACAAAAGTAAAAGACAAGAGAGGAGACTAAGAGGACAAAATTAGAAGGAAGTACCAAAGAGTCCTGACAGGTGACATAAAGATTAAGCATGTCCCAAGTCATTTGAAATATCATTTTCATCTTGCAAATAACCCCCATTTAGAAACAGACATGAAAATAGTCATTGAAAGTATCATTCTTTCTATAGCTTCACTTATATTCCGACATGCATTTATGTGTAATCACAGATAGGGAAAAATATAGATGGTGTCACTGCAAAACGTGTGTTTGCATTGGCAAAGGGATTAACTCTCATCTTCTTCCAGAATCTTTCATGGTGCAAAACGCAGCAGTGGCTTGTATGCAGCATGGCGATGTGTTGCATGTCCTAAAGTGGGGGTTTTCAAGTCACAGATAATCTGCTTTTGAAACAATGAGATAGTGTTGCTTTTCATTTGCTTCAGTTAAGCCATGCTCCAAATGAGGAGAGAGAGATAGTGCGGATCAAACGTTTTTGTATTGAATCCCCCCAAAATTTACAGCTCTT
Source organism: Menidia menidia (assembly GCA_907169785.1). NCBI lineage: Eukaryota > Metazoa > Chordata > Actinopteri > Atheriniformes > Atherinopsidae > Menidia > Menidia menidia. The sequence goes on along the minus strand of CAJRST010002224.1, from coordinate 10,483,742 downwards.
TAGAGTCTCAGCAGCAGCAAATTCTCTGTCTATTGTGCCGACTTCTTTTGGAGATGATGGAATTGAGTATTATAGAGAAAAATAATCCTCATGAAGTACTAATCTCAAACATCAATGAAAAAAGTATTCCCAAAACCTTTTTTAATAGCTGTGTTTTGCCATGTAAGGTATTTAAATTTAATCTGCACGTGTTTTGCATCTGGTAAGAAAACCTTCTTTCCATAGCAACTGAATGAGAGCCTGTTGTTCTGCCAGTATCTACGTAGGAAGAATCCTACCTGTGGTTCTTCTGATGAATACCAATTGTACCAATTGTTTTGTTTTTTCAGTACAATTGTTGGGATGTTCTGTTGAATTAAATTAAATTAAAAAAACTACCATTTCCTATTATTTCCTGTGTGTTTGATGATCTTTTTTAAAGAAAAATAACTAATCCATCCATTCATTTGCTATACTGTTCATACCTAGTAGGGTCAAGGAGCCTGTTCCAGCTGTAATGGGCCAGACGTAGGGCACACCCACACACACTCACATTCCCTCCTACTGGCAATTTGTAGTCTTTAGTTAACCTAAAAGACATTTTTTTGGAGTACCGAGAGTGAATCCACACAAGGAGAGAGCATACAAATTGCATACACAGAGGTCTCTGGCCTCCAGGGATTTGCAGAGGAAGGCGACGGTGCTACACACCACACCGCCATGCAGTCCTCAACAGCAAGGGTTAGGCTTATCAAGACCTCCCCTTTCTTCAAAGAAAATGGGGATTGTGGCATAAGGATTTATTGAAAATTAATGAGTTGTTTGATATACAATCTAATTTACTTTGTTTTTTTAATGGGTTATTGTTTCATCATGTTCTAGGCTTTTGAACTGAACTCTTGAACCTGGACTGTAAACTGAAAAAAGCAACAGCTCATTTATGTATATTTAATTCCATCAGTGAGTGTGCTCACCAGTCAAAGGGAATAATTCATTTGGTCAGTTTAGTCCAGTCCATATCTTACATTACAGTAGTAATGGACCGCATTTTGTTGCTTTTATTATTTTCATTATAGAGTTGAGGCTTGATTCTCTCTCTCTAGATTCATGCACGGCACCATTCTCGATCCTTTTGCTCTCCTTCTTTTATTTGTATGATAATGTTTGAGAAAGGCATGCAGCGGAATACCTTTGTTGCATTATGCTCAATATATGGTACACCATGTGGAATACCAACTACTGTATTAGAATGTGTGGGTAGGAAAAAACAGTGATTGATTACGATGAGATATTGCTGCCTAGTGTTGTGTAGTATGAGAGGTTGGAGGCTAAAAGGGAAAGAGAAACATTTAGCGTAGAGTTCTGAGCACATACAGTATATCCAGGTTGTTAATGGACAGGGGCTAATTCTCGGCCCTGCCACTTTGAAAAAATCCCCAGACCATCAACCATGCTTTAATCTTTAGCAGGTGCACAAACACAGGCTTACATGGAAAACAGACGTGAGGAAGGAGCAAAAAAATGTTAGGTGGAGAAAATGCTTCACAAAATGGAAACCATGGCAACTTGCTGCAGGTATGAAGTGACTGCCGATTACATAACAAAGGCAATAAGGGAACCATTTAGTCACACACAGCTTTAATAATGAGCAGCATTTAATCAGTGTCATTTAAAAATGTTATTCAAATTTGCTCTGATTTACTCTAATTCATAATTCTTTATTGTGCTCATTCATGAATGAGACTTCTCTCCTTTCAAATCAAAACCAGTCGTACATGCCCTACACATATCTGGTGGTCAGAAAACTGTTGGTGGTCAGATGACTGTTTTAAATCATGTTGTGTGTCTACTGTATTTCAAGATATTGAATTCCCTGGTGCTTATGAATGAGAATGTAGATAATAATGGTAATGTATTACACTGAACTTTCTAAATGCCCTGCATACCATAGGACTGGACAGGGGCTGTCTGCCCACTGACCACAACAGTGATTGCTTGCATGTGCTGAATGCTGTTTTGCACTCTCGATAGCTTCAGGCAGTCCACTGAGGGAGATGAGAGATAAAGACAGCATGCTAACCACAGCTGAGCTCTGGCACTGATAAGCACACAAGTAATCATAGAGACATGATGATGTGGAGTTGAACCAGAGCTGTTATCGTAAGAAACGAGCAAATTCAAAAAAGCAGAGGGGCATTCCACAGTCTTTTCCCAGGACTGTATATATGGATCTATTCCTTTCTGATCTGAGAAGGTTTGGGGCCAAAATATTTATACTTATGTGCATATATATATATGCACATTCCATTGCAATCCTGGTGAAAAAATAGCAAAGAACTTGCCACACCTACATTTCAAGATTAATCTACTTTTGAGATGTAAAAATATGTGATACTGGAGAATATGGGAGAAATAGCTCTTTTTGAATTAAATAAACAATGAGTGAATCCTTCTAAAATCTTTTAGGCTTTGAATTACACACAGTACTTCACCACTGGTTTTGACATTAGGTAGAAGAAAAAACATGTTAATTTGAGCAGCCATTTCTACAAACTTGCTTAACTTCTAGTATAAAGCAGAGAAAAAATGACAACAAAGTATGTCACTATGAGTGTGCAGGTGCAGAGTACCGGGAGTGACTCCCTCATTGAAGAGAGTCAGTCCTACCTGATCCATTTCTCTGGAGATAGACCTCAGGGAATGCTGCATCACCGGTTGTCTCTCTTCATCAGCAATTGTCTCCACTTTTTTTTTGTTTTTTTGTTTCAAACTAACTTCCTTCCAATGTCCTGTCACACGAGAGACCAAAGTGGGACACCAGCACTGGGACACAGGACAGGAGAAAGGGGGGACTGGTTGGCTGATTGAAGATGTCAGTCCTGAGGGAAAACTCTTAGCCTTTTGACAGAAAAAATGACTGACAGTGAGTGTTTGCTTTGCTGGCAGACATGGGCACCCAGAGGCGGGTGAGTGAAAAGAGCCAGAACGGCAAAAGATGTGCCAGAATGGGGGCAAACAACAAGGTCATGCAAAGTGTGTCACCATGAAATTAGAAATGGGGAAAAGGGTTTTTGAGGTGATGCTTACAGTGTTGACCTGAGAAAGGTGGAGATAAAACAAACTTTGAATGATTTGTGAATTCTCTGTATGAGTCTAGTATACAACATATCAACATATCAGTGTCCACGTAATGTCTTTTAGGAGATTGTCTGTGTCCCCTAAACTGTTGGGCCGAATCATGTTATGGTCTCGTCATTAACCAAGAACAATATTGTTCTAGAATTCTAAACACTAATGGTTATATATATTTATAAAGTACAGCAAAAATACAGGGAGCATTTAAAGTCACATTAAATTTACACCGATTGTGTTACAGCGCAATGTAGATTTCTTTGCAAAGCAGTCATTACCTATGTAAAACTTGGTTTGTTTGCTGAAATACTGTAAGTTGATGAATATCTCATCTATCTTCAGCCAGATATCTTCATGCTGGGGCACAGTTGTACCTCAGCTGTGATGAATTATACAGCCGAAAGATCATCCCATATGTATTTTTGGAATTTGGCTTTGTCCTTTGGATTCTGTACTGTGCTGTATGCTCAGAGGCTCTAAAACGGCATGTATCAGTGCAAGTTCCAGCAGAGGTGGAGAGCATGAAAGTATTTTGCTGCTTCTTACTCATGCTGGATGACAGAAACATTGTCTACATTGGTGAGATCATATCTACAAACTAGGAAGCTGTAGTAAGATAATGTGTGACTTGTTTCACAAGGCAGACTGTTCCCCTCATCTTCCATTCTCTCCATGTTTTTCCTCCTTCCGTTGCTTCCATTCTTAATCTCTGAGGTGCAAAATATTCTTTTCAGTTTTCCTTTCTTACATTATGACTTTTTTGTTGTGGCCTTGTTCTGATACATGGCTGTTATGATGAGGAACAGAGGTGATGTAATGCAGGTCTGCGCTCATGAATGTTTGAGCAGAAATTTCACACTCTATTTCAGTCATGTGAGAAACAAATGTAAAAAAGAAAGGAAAAGACTGAGGATTTACACAAAGATGCCGTGCCAATGTGGCTCTGTCCTGTCTGCGCTTCTACCATGAGTACTGACAAAAATTATCAGATATTTATCTAAGGGAAATGGCAACTAAGACATGCAAAAGTCCATGTGAACAAAGGGGGATTAATCACAATTTTTCTTTAATCATTGCATGTATAAAATATTAATATGTGTGTGACTATAAATCTCTTGTTTTGCTTTAGTCTGTGTTTGTTGTAATGAATTAATTTACATAAATTAATACTTAATCAGATCTTGACTAGAACTAAAGTACTAAAGTAATGATTCGGTAAATATTTCTCATGTGTTTAAAAAAAAAAACGCAGCTATTAAAGCTCAGTTGAGTTCTTGATTATTTTTCTTTGCTTAGTTTATCAATAATGATGGTTGAGAGTCACTAAATACAACTGTTACTTTGTGCTCTAATGCCAGAGGAAATTATCAGTAACAATTCTTTAAAAAACACTATGGATATTAAATTAATAAATTCAACTTATTCTTTATGTCTTCATGTAGGCCCATGGATGGCAGAAAAGACTACAGTAAGCTCCATTTACCCAGAGAGAATAACAAAAGCACAGTCTTGCCAGATGTTTGAGCTCTCCCAAGGGGGAGCTCTGCTGCACTGTACTGTGGATTAGTCGTTAAAAAAAGAAAACATAATTTAAACCTTCTGTCATGCCCGGGCAATCAAACAGATAGAAAACAAGAGATAGAAATCAGAAGGAGCTTTGATGTATAGCAATCTCAATTTCTCCTGTGTGCTATGAGAGAGGCCATGAGGCGGGACAGCAGTTGAGGTTTTAATTGCCACATGACTTGGCCATGCAGCATGAGTCACTGGGCGAGAGGAGATTTTTTTCCGTGGGACACAAGTTGTTCAAGAACCTTTTGAGTAATGAAGGAGGTGGCCATCTTATAAATCCATCAAGTACACAGGGAGGCAGTTGCAGCAGACAAATGTAGGCTTCCCAGGTATACAGTACTGATAAATGTCTTAATGGTCTCAATAGTTCCAAGTTACATGGTAGTTTGGTTTTAAAAAATGAAAAGGAAGTACTTCATCATATATGTAATTTTGAAGAAAAAATTTCACCCAAGCAGAAAAAATCCCTCCACAAAATAATCTTTGCAGATATTTTGATTTGTATGCCTTTAGGGTGTTGAAAAAGCTTCCACTGTAATGACTTGGCAGGCTACAAACGAACCCATCTTCAATATTCATGAGACTCTATAGCTCTCTGTGTCAACACCATAAGACTAGCTTAGCACTGGTCAAAGCTTCACCCTGTTTTGTCCATGGCCTGAATATGAGTCTGTAATGCAAACATGAATACGCACACTGTGAGATCACATACGTCATGCTTTGAAACTATATGAATAAAACCGAGATAAAGAGAGCTGTTCCTGTGAAACGGCAGAAGGATACATTCAAATGTGACATAAAGTAATGTGAAAGTGAATAGTTGAAGATCTTACTGTACCATGCACAGCTATGGGCACACAGACACACCCTTTGAAACAAGAAATAAACTTAAACTTTAAACATTGTAAAAACTGAAAATGCCCAAAAAATTGAGACAAAAGAAAATCCTCATGTGTAGTTAATCAAATGTGCGTAGCCGTTCATAGAGGATGTGTGCATTCTGCAGTGAGTGCTGCTGCGGGGGGACACTGTGGGGGACAGCTGCTCACTCAGGTCATGTGAACCCAAATCTCCTGTTTGGAAGGAGACCAGCTTGTGTCCAGTTGTGCGTCCTGAGGCCATCAGAGAGCTCCCAGACCAGCCTGAGCCTGAGCAGCTCTAACTGGACAGGCTTTGCACCAAGCTTCGTTTGATACGAGTGGAAAAATACACTTTTTCTAAAGAAAACAAACCTATACCCAACTTGCAACAAAATCATCTTGATAGATGCCGTAAAAGTCATTTGTGACAAAACTGAAATAGGTTATTTGAATATGTTGTAAGTTTTCCGTCTGTGGCAAATTCCCAGCAGGCTAGCATGTGCGCTTTACACAGGAATGACTTTTGTCTGACCACTCTTCCCCTTTAGGGCTGATTGGTGAGTTGATGCACTGATGGCTGTCCTTCTGTAAAGTTCTTAAAAAGGACCTCTGAGTGTCACTCATCGTCACCATTACTTTGTTAGCTGTCTGACTAAGCCTTTTCTTTCCCAATTACAACTAGATTTAAGAATGCTGTTGCTAAGCATGATTATTTTATCATATTAAGATATCACCTTGTATTTAGTACCACCAAAATGGAAAATATCAAATAAAGTTGTTCGGCAACCTGCTTATTATACTTTTGTGCATTAATATTAACATTAGATTTTCCCACTGAGCTCAATGAAAAGTTTCAAACTGAAGATAATAAATAATTTCTTAGTACTGAATATAAAATAAGGATGCACAAGATCTTGCGAGTACCATAACAAATGGTCTGATTCATTGTATATTACATCAGTATAAACACAGAGCCAGTTTTTTGTTTGTCGTTTTTGCATGCGGATTGATGAAAGCCATCTATTTTAAATTGTGTCTCATCCTTTACACATGGAAGAAATTGGATAAATTGATGACACTGAGAAACCGTGATGGTTATCCTTGAAAATGGATCTTCTCTATCTTATTTATCCGGTCTTGGAAAATCTTCTCTCAAAACACAACTAAACATGAATTGTGCCTCATCTACTCAAACATAATGCAGACAGAGAAGTCTCCACATATACTTTGAAAGTCATGTTAAGTTTATGAAATAAGAAACCTCAAATGTAGGTAATTCATTGAAATATTATTGCTTTGATCATGTTTAACTGGGTCAATTACATGGGAAATAACAAAAAATGCTAAACTGAAAAGCATTATTCAGATTCAGTGGCAGTTCTTGTTTTACTGTAACTGCACAGATTTGCTTAAATCAGTTGAATGAGAGCATAATAAGACAGACTTCATCTGTTAGCTGCCTGTGTATTGATCATCGATTGCCATAAAGCCTTTTTTTTAATATTCCACCACATCAACATCCAGAGGCATTTGTCCCAATGACAAATGCACAGCTTGAACGTTACATTAATTGATCTCTTGAATCAATTATTTTGCTTTTAATATGTAATATTTATCCATTCATTTTCCTTTCTTTCAGTCTCATCATAACTGTTTGTTTGTTACAGCATTCAAATGCAATTCCTCTATTATGTCATGAAAACCACAGCAGTGTTCCCTCAGTCCGAAAAGGAAAGCCGTTAAAACAGTCCAGAGAATCAATGGACCTGTCACTACTTGCTGCATGTCAAAGCTTAGCTCTTCTTATCCGAAACGCAGATTTGCACAAGCTTCATTACAAAAGTGAATGACTCAGATTTATCGGTAACAATTGGGTGGAATTTCATGCACACGTTTCAGGCTAACGCGCACGGCTAAGACATTTTCTGCCTCGCAGAGCTGGATTTGTGGTGTGTAGGGGGAGGTGTGATGTGGGTGACTCTGGACGGCTTGGAGGGAGGGTTGAAGACAGGATTTCTCAGTCTAATTAACACCTCAGCAACAACAGCAGCATACGTTTCAGCACAAATTTCCCAGTAGCCCTGTTTTTATCTGCAAAAGCTGACAAGGGAACCACAGATCATGTGTGCGTGGAAGCATATTGGGAAAGTGGGAACAGAATGCCCGTGTTTGGTATCATTGATCATTTGGTGTAAATGCCTTCCCAGCCACAAATGAAATAATTTGTGGTTTGATGTTGACAGGCAAATTTGGATTGCTGTATTTCGAGCTTTTGCGTCATATTTTAAAAAGTAGAAAGATAAGAGATTTGAATCTGGAGTATGAGAGTGATTCTGATAATATGTTGAATATGAGACAGATTTATAGGTTTTAAAGTTATCTGTATCTGCTCCAATGACTGACATTCACAGGCAATTGTCTTTGGTAGGTTACACTTTTAGTAATTGAAAAGAGATAACACAAGAAGGTAATTAAAGCTGTGTGACTCGCTGAATGTTTTTCATTTAATGTGAGAGCTATTTTAAGGCAAACTGTTTTGATTTATGAACACTTTGGTTCAGATGAGCTGTTAATTAAGAGTTCACACAGATTCAGGTTTTTGTTAAATATACGAGCAGGCACTTCTCCTCTCGCCTCGATAACTGACAGTCCACTTTTGACCAAACACTGCTCAGAGCAGGCGACTACATCAGGTGAAAGATGGTGACAAAAAGACAACAAAGATACGATTTTTTAGATTTGCTAGATTTATCGATCTAAAGTTGCAGAATATTTTTGTGTCGTTGTTTTTGTCACTGACACTCTCACCAGCACATACGAGCATGTCAGGTCAGGTTTCCTAAAAGAGTGTTGATGCTGTATTTATGTGTTCATATCTATATCTATTGCTTAATCTCATCTTTGATTGACATTTTTAATGAAAATATCCTCATGATGTACCTGCTTATTCGCAGTCACCATGGGAAGGTTGTCGGTCCTGCCAATACTTTGTGTTTAAAATGTTATTAATTGATTACCTATTGTGTGATTCATATTTATCTATTGACTTAAGCTGTTTAACATGTTTTTATGGCAAATAAATGTTGTCAGGCCCTGACCTCTGTGAATGGTCTTAGATTTGTTAAGTGATTCAATCTGTTTGGATGCGGGCCAATCATATTTTGAATGAAAACATTTTAAATGAACATTTTAAAGACGTATAACAAATTATATTCGGAAACCTTTATTATTTTTAGCCTAAAGTAAGTCAAATGATGCTTGTGTTGTATAACATAATGTAGGGTTGATTCGGTATATCTACTTGGGCAAGGTCTCAGTTTAGATGGATGGGCTGTTCTAAGTTGACATTAATGTCCTGCTAATCCTTTTAAAAGGTTTGTGCTATTTAAATCTGCTATTTAAAACTGACACAATAATCTATGCTATTGTCATTCTAGCAGATGTTATAAATATCTTTAACTCAGAGACAAGAAAGTCTTTTGTGGGAGGTGAATAAACAGCCTTTCCACCATAGTCAGATTTGCCTTGAGTCTCCCTGTGTTGGCTCCACATAACGCTGCATTAAAAACACACTACCAAGTGTGATCTCATACCTTTTTATGACTGTAAAATGAGTCACGTGACGCGCTGCAGACTGGCATTACATCAAAGGTGTCGCGAATGTGCTGGGGGGAGGGAGTTTCAGAAGAAGAGAGCTGACAAATACTATCAAAGGAGAGAAAGATGGAAATAGTAAAATGCTGAGGATTTAAAGGAATTTGCAGTTTGTAAGCTTTAATAGCAGAAAAAGGGAAGGAATGAGTACATACAGAGTCATACAGAGTTCAAAGGTAAACTGCAGGGATGGAGATAAGGCAAGAACTGAGAGTCAGTGGCTCAGGCAGTGCATCCAGCCAGCAGTGTGCGTTAATTTACTTCCCTCGGGGATTAGATGTAAATGTATCATCAAAATGAAGATATTTGTATATTTTCTTCGTTAGAATTTTTTTGGTAATCATTTTGTACCTGCTTTTTTTCATAACAGCAGTCTCCCCGCTCATCATCCTGCCAGTCAGATAAGTTCAAAGGGAGATCTTTTATTCTGCACTTACAAAACTTACCAGATGGGTCTTATCTGCTCTCTCTCTGTGTGCCCCTGTAAAGCACTGTAGTGATTCATAAGCTTCTTTATGCCTGGTAGCATTTAAGAGTGAGTAGCTGTAAATTTACCACTTTTATGGTATACCTCTGCCTCTCCCGTCTTGCACCCTACTATTCTTTACCTCTCGTATCAATACAAGTCCAATTGGCCTGCGAACAAGCCGGTGTCTGATTAAGACTTGCCAGCCACTGATTTTTATTGGCTGTGTAATGGTGCAGAACTTAAACATTTATCAGGGTCGATGGGCTGCATGTAGCAGCTACAAGCTATTAGGGAATGCAGAGGAGGCGAGTGGGTGTAGAAAGTTCGAACAAACAGCAGATGTCAGAATAAACTGTCACCTCCAGAGGGAGATTAAAAATGTCATAAGGAAGAAGTTATTTAGGGTTTGCTTTTGCTGTAGTGTGCACTGTGATTTGCTTTAATGACTAACTACTTTACCATTACAAGTTGGTGCATTACAGCAAATAATGAAAAAATCCTCATATTGCAGAGCATGACTAACAACAAAAAATGCTGCACATACAGAAAATAGTTAGTAAGATGTAACTGAAGCAGGTCACCTTACCTCTGTTTCAATCCCGTATTTGAATCCCGTACATCCCGGCAAAAAAAGAAAGACTTCATCATTTTTGGGGAACAGGTGCATTTTGTCCTAATCCAGGTGGTGGTTGTCCCACTCTGAACCTCTGGTTGACAAAGTATAATCCGCTAATGTTCTTAATCCTGTGGCCACATTAAAAAATCAGATGAGAAATTAATCTGCTGTCTGTCAGTCAAGTGTGTCAGGTATTTGTTTTGTCTGTGCCAGTGCTTATTTTCAACCAAATCTTTTATGGGCAGGTATTTCCAAACCACCAACCAAGCCAGCAAGCCAAATCCCTCACTATACATACACCCTTTCAGATACACTTCATTCTTTTGTCCTTGGATTGAGGAGATTTCAATACAGTTTAAAAAGACAAAGCACCCAAAGCACAGAAAATCATACAAAACTGTAGCAATTTTGTGTCTTTGAACTGCGTACACAGTAGTGAGTAGGAGGCCAAACATTTGTGACAGCAAACAGAAAAGCCCACATTACATCTGGAGTAGAGTGGAAACATTTGCTTCTTTGTTGGATCGAGTTTTGCAAAACTTGCTTAAACTATGCAAATGCTCTACTGTTTCTTCCCCCACAAGGACACAAACATCAAGTGTGTTTTGTTTCACTGTTTGCCATATCTACCCATGCCATGCTATGGTGTGCATATGTGCTGCTGAAACCAGGATAATTTCATTTCTTCTGGCTGAGTGGATCAAAAAGAACCACAGTTACTGTTTTCCTTCTGTGTGCTTTCCCCCTTTCATGCAGTAATCTGCACAAAAGGCAGAATTAAAGCGGCGCTCCCCCAGAGCCAGCCTTCTCCTTTCAGATTAAAGAGGAGGTAAAGTATAAGAAATCGGGAGGACATGCAGGTTTGGGGTCAGAGGGATTGTTGAAAACACTCTCAGGTTAAAGTTCCAGTTTAATCCGTCAAAATTTTTTAAAGGGCTTACGGAGGCTTTTGCAAAAACAATGGGTATTTATTTCTGTCATGACTTGAAGTTTGATAGTGTTGAATTCAATATTTCAGTTTTAAATAGGACATGCACCATAGCAGACACAACATTATTACCACTAACATGTGACGTGAACGTAGCGGTGGGTCAGTGATCTGTTGGAAGTTTAAAGGCCTTGTATTCATATGGATGTCATTGTCCTGAACTCCTGAACGCAGTTTGCTTTTACACTACAAATACAGCTCAGAAACCTTTCAAGGACTTCAAAAAAGCTTTTGATTGTTGAGTTAATACTGCACGGTGCTAGTACTAGACACCAGAACACACCAGCGGTATCTGGGACCTTAATTACTACGCTGTTCTACAAAAACACAAAGAGAGATGAACATACACTGAATAACATATTAGGGTTTTTTAAATGACTCCCAGAGGAGAGGGGTTTCTATGACTTACACTGGTTTCTTTCCCTCACGAAAATATTCAACTTACCATATCAGTAGACGCCAGATGTGAATAACTCTCTGAAGTCACTCCACATCATGACTTTGAAAATAAGGCCAGGACTTCTAAGCTTTTTTGTGAAAGATTTACTGTACTTTCATGCCAAAGGTCCTTCCCCTACTGCATCACCCAACTTCCGTGAGACAGCCGACCTAACGATATCCTGTTGAGAAACGTTCAAATTTATTTCCCCCTATGATGAAGGCAAGCAGTTCAGGTCCAGAAGCAGCACAGCAACTGTAAATCAATATGCACGCTTCACCATCCTTTACCGGTGAGATTATATTTCATATCCACAAAACATTTTCTTAGGAGCAAAGCAAAGTCTCAAGGTGCCTCCTCTTAAATTTCAGGTAAGCAGTGATGTATCTAACAGCAGGGCCAACTCTGTCTGAGCCTTATTTTTTTTCTCTGTTCCCCACAGAGCTTTCTGCTGTGTGTTTTTGGAGTCGTAGTGGGTCACCACATGACTAGGTAATCTTAAAATAAAGACAGACTGACATTGTCCATCATTAGCAAAGCTTACTGTAACATAAAACAAAATTAAACCAAGGGACATTTTTAAACTTTTGGACAGTGGGGCGAAGCCGCAATACCCAGTGGAACCCACAAAGACACAGGGAGAACATGCAAACTCCACACAGAAAGGTCTCGGATCCCCCTGGGACTCGAACCGGGAACCTTGTGAGGTGACGGTGCTAACCGCCACAGATTACACAATTCTTACATAATTCAAACTATTAAAGATATTCAGGGTGTGTGTACATCAAGTGATTCAATTTTTTTGGCTGGGACACATGTATTCATACCCAGTGCCATTGTGGGGCTGAATAAAAATGGTATAGGTTGTGCTTCAAAACAAGAAGATTCCAGTGTTTAGTACATGTGGAAATCAGGACACATTTGCAAATAAAACAAGTATGCAGATACATCCATTTTCATTCCATATTATTTTACAGGTCTTTTTTACTGCAGCACATTTTGCTGCTTCAGCTACTTGGACCAACACCTCTCAGCTACTTTTCTATCCTGCTTTGGGTTTTTGTACACTCGGCATCTGGAGCCGCATACGGTGGTCAGAAAACATTGTGTATAAAGTTTGACATGAGGCCTTTTTACGAGTGTCTGCATGTTGAATATCTCTGTTTCTGCTCCTTGAAGAGTGTGCGTGTCTTTGTGAATGTTTCTGTGCTTGTCTGCATTCAAACTCGCATACGTTCTATAAAATATTCATACATTCAAACCCTTTTTTCCCCCCTGGATCAAATCTTAAAGTGTAATATTACATTTTTTATCATATTGCTTCTCAATCACCTAACATAGAGGTCAGAGAAGAATATTCAATTTCCCTGTCTTCAGAACATGTGCATGTATTTTCTCCTGGGCATTGGAGAGCGTTACAATATGATAAAGCCATGTGCCTTCCTCTCCCACAGATTCAGGGGAAAACCTTTGCTTCAGTGTTCTGGTGTTGCTTTGTGACTGAAATAATATGACTCTAAACCCACCCTCCTTCACCTGAATTGACCCAAACTGGGAGGCGCTACTGCAGTTTTGCCTTGTAGTTAAGAAATATCTCTCTTGCAACTCTTGTGTTAGTCTGCAGGTTGTGAAGCTGATTAAGCTCTGCAGATAAAGTTAACGCACAGATCCAGCAGATTACAGCATAGCTGTATGTTACACCTACACTGTACTGTCTGAGCAAATCAGCCAAAGCTATCTTAATAATTTTGCTCTTTGTTCTGTTGTTCTATAAATGCTCTCACATACTGTGCTGTAAGCTTACTATGCTGCAAGCATAGTATGTGAGGCTACACCATGCTGTAAGCGTGGTGTAGCCTCATAGTGTAGCAGTGCATATCTGCTGTGCCCTGCGATATGCACATGATAGAAATGCATGACAGCATGCATAATCACATTCGGTCATACCCCAATAATTTTACTACTTTGATGAATTTTGAAATTAGGTTGAATGTTGCAAGATTTTTTTTTTCACACAGTGCTGTCAGAATGTGTGTTAATGAGTATTCTAAAATATTAAGAATATCAAATGATAGAAATGTTCCTGTTTTGTTCCGTACTGCAACATTTCTATGTGAGCATAAAACTCTACCATTCTGTATAGAGGAAGCCTAACGAGTAACAGAATGCAGGGGAAAGAAGGAAGGAATTCTGTGAAGAGCATTGTATCAGAGTGAAGTTGATAAATAGCATTCCTTTCTTCTGGTTTTCTTTTTTTAAGTTCACAAAAAAAAAAAACTCAAGTCCCCACAGAGTTGGACGTGGATGCGCAGGTGCCGTTGCTCTTTGATTTCTTCCAGCTCTGCACAGTCATCCTTGAAACAGGAGACCAGCCCTTTTCACATCACATATAACGGTCAAGCTAAATTCTTTCATCTTGTTGCATACTTCTTTCACACTTTCACTCCCCGGTGATTGCATTCAGTTGAACATTTCATTCGCATTCTTCTGTTTTCACCCTCACCTTCACGAGGAGAACACAACCTTCCCCTCTACTCCGGCCGCCTCCTTTCTAAAGTGAGAGAAGAAGGTGCGAACGGAGAGCCAGAAAGGGCATCTCTCTCTCTGCCTTAAGAATTATGATCAGCCTTGCACCTTCCCTGCAGAATCCAACTACAGCCACACATAAAATCCACACTGAAGAAATCTGAATGTGCAGCTATAAAGGCTTTTGCCAGCGTCTGATTCGAGGCGAGCCGTAATGAGTAAAAGTTCCCCCAGGCCACGCCGTTATGGAGGATAGGTATTGATGTGTGTCATGAAGGCAGCATCATTATTGCAACACACTGCGGAGGGGTGAGATCCTGTACAAGGTGTGTCCTGCAGTGGTGGGTGTGGCTAATGGCTTCACTGCAGTGAGGCAAAACTTCCAGTGGATGTCTGCGTGAGGATGAAGCTCCAGTAAAGCACACAAAGCACCGCAACTCACTCATTTCTGGTGTACATGAATCCCACTTTTATTTTCCACAGAAAAAAAAGAAGATGTTTGCTTTTTTTCTGATCGGTTAAGGTTACATTTAAAACCATTCTATGAAAAACTGTAGCACCAGAGCAGGTTTCCATTGCCCATTCTTTGATTAAAAATGTCAATTTGTGCTATTTTTTTTCAGGTTTGATCAGCTTTGATTGGGGACAGATTGTATATAAAACGAAAAACGACTTGCACTTCATTTCTTTTTCCAGTCAGTTGCAAAACAAAGCAGAGAGAACTGTATATCTTAATTTCTTAATTCAAATCACAACAAATACATTTAGAGCAAAATAAAAATAAAAAATCGGTTGGTATTGAGCATAATCCAAGCAGGGAATAGGCTTTCATGATTATTATTATCATATATTTATATATTCATTTGTATACATATTTATATATATTTTATGTTTATGTACAAGTATGGCACTTGATTACACAAAAGCAAGAAAACACTTCACAAATAAAAGCAGTGGGCGCTTTGGTGTGTCATAAATTAAGGAAGTCACAGACGTTAGCGTTTGCAGCAAATTCACCAGATACTGTTTTGCGAGTCAGCTAATAAGCAATGGAATGGTTACATACGTTAAGGTCAGTGGTGCAACACAGGCAACAAAAAACATGAATTAAGCTGATGTATTTCAACTACGTCGAACCATAGTAAGGATTTATATGTCTATGCATATAGAAATCTAGATGGTAGATTTTTTTTTTCCTTTGAATTGTGCCATTTAATGAGGTTGGTGCCAGAAAAACATGTGGAAAGAAAAATGTCCTTAAAAATACCGTCAGGTCAGTAGCACATTTGGGTAAGATCAGGCTCTCAAGTGTTCACCTCATAGTGCAATGTGTGTTGCATTTACTCTCTTCAAGTACATCAGAACAGCCCACAAAGAGTAAATCTGTGAACACGTTATCATGGTCTCTATTTAGCATCTTACAGAGTATAAACGTTACTAAAAAGTTGCATCAGTGCAATAATAGATAAGTCAGTAAACGTGAAATCCACGCTTGCCATGAAGTCCATAAAAGAAATCAAAGAGAAAAACAACGAAATCTGCCCACTCTTTTAGTCATGACACGAAATAGGCGTGCGGAGCTGTCCGTCATGTCCATCCTGTTTTTGTTTGGATTTTTTGTTTGTTTGTTTGTTTGTTTGTTTTTACACGTTTTCACTCCTTCCTCACCATATGTGAGCCTACACGTACGCAGAGTCACTGGACTGAGTGCGGCCAAAATTCGGCACACTCATCCTGGGCAAGTCCTTATTTCTGATTTCGTAAATGGACTTCCGTCGGGCTTGCACACCTCGCACGGCCGTTTTGATTTTCCTCCAGCCCAAATGGTTGAGTTCTGCCAGGTTCAGCACCACGCAGAACCCACTCACCGCGAACATGAACACCAGGAAAACGGTCTTCTCCGTGGGTCTTGAGACGTAGCACTCGACATCTTTGATGCAGGGGTAGCGGTCACATTCGTACACGGACGGGACGTTGAATCCATACAAGAAGTACTGACCCACCAAAAAGCCGATTTCCAGAGCGTTTCTGAAAACCACCTGGATGATGTAAAACCTGGAAATGCCCTCCTGTCGCCTCATTTTGGACTTTGTAGTTCTCATGGCCGAATTGGGGATCTCTTTCACCTCTAAGCAGTCCGGCTCGGCTTCTTTGGTGGAGTTCTCTGTGTTCTGAAGTACTCCATTGACAATGGTGTTCTTTATCTTTTTGCTCTCGTCTCGCTTCAGAGAATCTTGATCCTTATCTAGTGTCAGATAGACTGTCGAGTATCGCCGCTCCTTCTGCTTAGCCGACTGGTGCACCGAGTATGTGATGAAACAGAGACTCGGGGTGCACACCATGATGATTTGAAAAACCCAATATCTAATGTGTGAAATGGGAAATGCTTTGTCGTAGCACGCCTGGTTGCAGCCCGGTTGCAAGGTGTTACAAACAAACATGGTCTGTTCGTCATCATAGACAGTCTCTCCAACTATTGCTACGATTAGAATCCGGAAGATGACCACCACTGTTAGTAGGATCCTAAAAAGCAAGCAAACAAACACACATTGTGAAAATATGTGTAAGTATACATGTGTGTACTGTGGATGTGGTTCGGTTGTGCGCTCCCACGGTGGCCGGAGCGCTCCGTGTGAATTTAGGGAGCTGTCCGGTGCTGAAAAAGGGCGCTCCGTTAGATGACAGCACCTGTATCGTGTGTGTGTGTGTGCGTGTGTGTGTGTGTGTGTGTGTGTGTGTGTGTGTGTTTCAGTCTATCTGTTGAGCTTGTGTTTTGTGATTGAATGATTATGACAGCTCAACAATCAGCGATGCTTCGATTATACCTGTGTGAGCGTGTTAATGGAATGAGGCGAAAAACGCCGACTCTCGTTCAGTCTCTTCCTGCCACCCTCTGAGTGCACAACCAACACTCACACACCAATAATTTGTCAAATGGAAAAAATGAATGACTGAATGGATACATGAAACGACACATGAATTTTCATTGAGATTGTTTGACTTTGCAGCACCATCCCAGGTTCCTAAGAGACAGCTGGATTCTCATCTACTCAGCCGTCTCGTTTAGGAGGACAAAAAAACACAATCTGGGACACAAAACAGCCAAAAATCCACGACACAGACACGGAGGACTGGGCACCATGCTACAGAAGATCCTGATGGCACAACACAGAAACGGGGGGCTGGGAACCATGCTAAAGACGATCCTGGAGGCTGCTGCGATTCTTCTGGTCTTGCTTTCTGTTGATCACCTTACCTTCCTATCATAGTAGAGTGCTGCTGGACAGCAGCCTCCAGGAGCCTCTCTAGTATAGTCCATTCCCCCATTTCTGATCATCCGGAGAAGACGATGAAACAACGGCGTTCTGTTCAAATCCCTTTTTTAAAAAAAAAGGTTTTATTTCCTGTCCGATCTCACTCTGGATTTGATTGTTGTCAGTGTCCAGAGCGTCCGAAATGGTCTAAAAAACGCATCCGTCACGGGATGCTTATACCGTCTCCGTTTCCCCCTGCCCGGCTGTGCGCTATCTGGTTGGTTCTGAGCTGAGAGCGCAGCGCCAGTGAGCGTCCTGCTGAGAGAGCCGAGCGCTGCCCCGACGTTACCACACTGTTCCTTGTCATGGGAGTCTGAGGGCTGATTACTGTAAGCCCTCCTATTTTCGATCTTCAGATCAGGTTGATGGGCTGCGCGCAGCGTGTGGATGGAGGCAGGTTGGATTTTATGTCTTGCCAGCGTTAATCCGCCTTTAAGTAGTCTCCCCCCCTCCCATGCGTCACGTACGCGCCGACAGGTCGGTGGAGCGCAGCCAGGAGCGCCAAGGCATCTAATATCCAATATTTTACTTTGGATATAACGTGCACTTTAAGCGGACCTTTGAGTCCAGAGAGCCACAACGTGTATTTATAGAATATTTTTTTCAAATACATGTTTTCGAATGGGATGCAAAACTGTCCCATGCATTTGCACTTAATTGTGTCGTTCTAGGGAAAGGGTGGATACACAGTGTCCTCAGAACAAGGTGACTCCTGTTTTATTGTCTTTTGTTTTCGTTTTTTTGTTTTTAATCAGTGATCTATAGACACATACATGTATTTAGGTTCCAGTTTGGACCCAGCCCATTTTGATCTGCTACATCTGGAGCCCTTGGTGTGTGCTACAGGCTACACGGAGCCAGTCTTTGGCAGAGACCAGCCCCGTGTACCCCGAGGTACCCCCCCCCCCCCCCCCCCCCTCCCTCCCTGTCGCAGGCTCCTGGCCGGACGGCAGAGCTGTTGTTTCCACCTCAGGCAAAGATGACGCTGTGGATACAGTGACAGAGTGAAAGTACCATCCGAGTTGCTAATCGCTTTACAAAGCAGCCCGGCCTGCCTGTCTGCTCCGCTCGCTGAAGTTTAAAAATAGAAGCAAAATATATGACTCCGCCCTGTATATCTCCGTGAGATTTCAACTTATCGCGCTGCACAGTGTGTGCACTAATGAAGCGACTGTCCTTTTTTACACGTGTGAATCCACCCCTTGCAATTTTTTTCATCAAATAGCTGCTGTGGAATTTGATCATTTTAATGGATTATTACTTGGATTATTATAATGTGTTTTTTTTCTCATTCTTATCATTGGGTTCGTTCAACTTGGGCTCTACTGACCACGGTGTTGTCACTAAATGAAACTTTGTGAGGTTAATTTCTCATGAGGCAGCTGATCCTCTCCTCCCCCTGTAATCTTTTCTAATTTAAATCTTCAATAACCTTTACTCGCTCATCACGTGAGGAGGAAAGGACAGAGCTGTGCTGTTTCCAAGAGACAGAAAATAAAGCATGACAGATAGAAATGGGCTGAGCACCTATTTATTTAGAAATCTATACATATCCACATTTAAATTGCACTTATGGAAATAAAAGATTAAGAAAATATTAACTGTTTTTGGGCTACATCATTAGTGACTGGTACTGATAAAAGGAAGCAAGAAAGGGTGGAGAAGGGGGCAGTTTGATTATTAGAAGCACTTCCTGTGGACAATTGAGGGTCCAGCCTCATCATACTCCTGTTTGCTGATCCACATCTGCTGGAAGGTGGACAGAGAGGCCAGAATGGAGCCGCCAATCCATACAGAGTACTTCCTCTCAGGCGGAGCAATGATCTAAACAGAAAAATACCCCAAACAGATCAAACTTGTGTGAAAGTGGAAGATTGACAACCAAAAACAACACTGTTTGTTTAAGTTGGTCCAGTCACCTTAATCTTCATGGTGCTGGGGGCCAGGGCGGTGATCTCTTTCTGCATGCGGTCAGCGATACCAGGATACATGGTGGTGCCTCCTGAGAGGACATTGTTGGCATAGAGGTCCTTGCGAATGTCGATGTCGCACTTCATGATGCTATTGTACGTGGTCTCGTGAATGCCAGCAGATTCCATGCCTGTACAAACCCGGGGGACAGAGGAATGAGTTTTTCTCCAGCAGCAAAGAGCACACATGGCACGTTTTCCAGTCGTCATAACAACAGGTGCTGAAATGGACAGCTCCACCAGCAGCTGTGCTCTGCAAACAGCCCTGGTTTAAGATCACTCATGCCTGTTTTACTTTTTTGAAGAAGTAAACTTAAGGTGGATGAGCCGTGTCCTCCAGTTGATGAGCATACACGACTTGCAATATGAACAGAAACAACTCTCTTACTCAAAGACTCACCAGTAGATTAGACGCAAACCACTGACTACTTGTTTGGAAGATTATTCACTCTTTCTGTTAAGACTTCCAAGTAGTCACACCAGGTAATCGCTCACTTAAGTTGCTTATTCAATTACCTTGAGCTCTAAAAATTACGCATTTTAACTAACCATGCCAACTTTAGATTCTCCGACAAGTTAAAAGAGAATTGCTTGAATTTCTTTCTTCAAATAACAAAGACAATTTGTGAGCAAAGGTATATATTTTTACATCGGACCGCTTCAGATTTATTGAGTCTTATTGACATGAATGGCCGCAGTTAACTATTATAGTTAATTTATTAACTTTAATAAGCATTTGACACAGTCTTTGCAGGGAAATATTGATTAGTATTTCTGACTTCACCATTACACACCAATGAATGAGGGCTGGAAAAGGGTCTCAGGGCAGCGGAAACGCTCATTGCCAATGGTGATGACCTGGCCATCGGGTAGCTCATAACTCTTCTCCAAAGATGACGAGGAGGCGGCAGTGGCCATCTCATTCTCAAAGTCCAGAGCGACGTAACAAAGCTTTTCTTTGATGTCACGCACGATTTCCCGCTCAGCTGCAGGGAAAAGGTACGAATGTTATACAGCCTGTGACTCAAATCTCAACCCATGCTGTTGAGGGGTGGATTTTCTAGTCAGTCCTCTGGTTGAAATCGTGCCATTTTGTACTTGATGATGGGAACATTTAAAACACTCCCAACATTTGTCAGTTTCCACTCACCGGTTGTAACAAAGGAATATCCACGTTCTGTGAGGATCTTCATGAGGTAATCTGTCAGGTCACGTCCAGCCAAGTCCAGGCGCATGATGGCGTGAGGAAGGGCGTAGCCTTCATAGATAGGCACGTTGTGGGTCACGCCGTCACCGGAGTCCAAGACAATACCTAGAATCCAAGTAGGTCTACATTTTAATCAGTGAGTGGCCGGAAAAAAACAAAATTTCCCACATGCATGAGGGACTCTGTCCTACCTGTGGTACGCCCAGAGGCGTACAGGGACAGCACGGCCTGGATGGCCACATACATAGCAGGAACATTGAAAGTCTCGAACATGATCTGAGTCATCTTCTCTCTGTTGGCCTTCGGGTTGAGCGGGGCTTCGGTCAGCAGGGTGGGATGCTCCTCCGGGGCAACGCGCAGCTCGTTGTAAAATGTGTGGTGCCAGATCTTCTCCATGTCATCCCAGTTGGTGATGATGCCGTGCTCGATGGGGTACTTCAGGGTCAGGATGCCTCTTTTGCTCTGGGCCTCGTCGCCAACGTAGGAATCCTTCTGGCCCATACCAACCATAACGCCCTGAAAATAACAATAGCCAGTGAGTTACTAAACTGATGGTTTGTTAATGATGTGTAGAACAATGAACACCTCATGTCACAGAGACTTGTAGATCTTTGGGGTCTTGGTACACAATTACGCACGGACAATGTGCGGGGATCTTTACCTGGTGGCGCGGGCGACCAACAATGGAGGGAAACACGGCGCGAGGAGCGTCATCACCGGCGAACCCCGCCTTCACCAGACCCGAGCCGTTATCGCACACCAGGGCGGTGGTCTCCTCGTCGTCGCACATGATGTGAGCTCTGCAAGCGGTTGTGGAAAGTGAAAGAGTTTTGTAAGGTGGAAATAAAATCAAAGTTAAGTTGATCCGTCACAACCAACAGTCCGTGAACCTGCTTGCAGCACTTTGAGTGAAAGCCCTTTCTGCTGCTCCTTGTGTTGGTTGTGTTGGTCAGCCCTGTGTGTGCACTCACCAGATCTGCACCGTGATCCGTTTCTGCAGGGTGGAGCCAAGGAGGTGGCCAAATGTCACGTCCAGCCACTTTATATTCCAACAAGTAGGCCAAGCATGCGACCCCTTCCCCATATTTGGTAACTGATTGCGCCACTGACGACAGCCGCTCCATGAAAGGCACGGCGACCAGGAGAGGGAACTCCCAAGCGGACATCTGCGCCGCGCACAGAGGACAGACAGACAATGACAGGCTTCCCTTTGATCTGTTACCAACTGATGACTCACTGTATTACATTTAAGAAAAAGAAGGGGAAAAATCATTGTGTTCGTGGTTGATCTAGTCGAGTCACACTTTCACATTTCTGAATTCACACAGTAACGCTTTTTTCTGTAAACAAGAACAAAGTAGCCTTACATCTGAACTGCACACATTGTAAACAGAGTCTGAAGCTAATTTGACATTTGCTTATTCACTCGGAAGGGTCTCCTAGCCCCACACTGGCTTAATAAGACGTGCCAGCCTCTTATACTCTATAGAACCCCAAAGTAAGGACTGGCCAAACACATGTAGACCAACGGCACCAAATGGAGAGAACATTTGTTTCTCACAGTTGGTATCAGCTGCTGTTGGACTTATTGGGTCCACATTTCGATTTAGTTTAACAGAGAGTGTTGGTAAAACCTCCCTATTTTTCTCCCCAGGTAACTATTCCAAATTCCAAGAGAAGCCTTTGCAGAGTAATGAAAAGTATTACTGTGAGTGGTTTTCGTTTCTAACATCAAGACAACAAAGAGAAGGAACAACTTTGTTGTGACAGATGCCTTGCGTCTTTTTTATTTTTACTTGGGAAAACACAAGACACAGGAAATGACATTGCCAGTTTAGTTGAAGCAGAAGGAGACCAAGCTCTGAAGGCTGTAAAATAACACTGGCTAAGAGCAGTGGATGGTCCCACCACAAGGAGGACGAGACAAAAGGGCACAGCAAGCCATGAATCATATGCTGCTGTCACCCGACCCCGAGCCATAACCCTTCACTGTGTGACTCTTTGTTTGGGTCTTATGTAATGAATTGTAGGCAGTGGTCTGCTTTAAGCATCTTTTTGACCCAGTATTCATACAGTGTTAACATTTTTTTTGGACCATATTTTAGTTAAACTAATCTGTGGAGAATCACATTGAGAATATCAAGATTAAAAGGTGGATGACTCATTTCAACCTGAGTTTGCCCTTTTGCTAAAGTATCAAATTGTTTTAAATGGTTTTGAAGAGTTTCCTGTTCTTCTTTTTTTAGTTACATGTGCAGGTTCAGTCACAGCCAGTTAAGGACGCAGGAACTATGTTGCGCTAAATATTTGTTACGTTTGCTGTGTGTTACAACTGCTGCCAAAGTAAGCAAAGACACCAACGTCCTGCGCTGACATTCTGAAGTATGACTTCCACTGTAGCATTTCTTACTGAGATTCTATCATCGTGCCACAATCATTCTGCTACACACAAACTAAAGATCAGCTTCATTACTGGGTAGATGATTAGATAATAAGGAGAAACTGTCAAGAACAAAAAGCATATCGATTTCATACGGGAATTTCACATCATGAACAGTGAATGAGCCTCTGCTGTTCTGCTGCATTTGAACTCTTCACAATGGTCTGAAAAGACTCTGACTTGTGGAGAATCAGAAACAGCAGAGTAAAAAAATACAGCGTATTATGCTGTCTAATTCATATAGGCTTCATTTTTCAAGCACAAATGCTGAATACTGATTTAATGTGTACACTACTCTACAAAACTGGCGTCATAGTAAAGGTAATATAATAAGTTATTTTAAGCAATCCATTATTCTAAACCAAATCTGAAAGAGAACACAGTAGGAGATGTGGCACACTTTAAGAGACAGTAAAAACTGCAGCACATTGCCAGTAATTGCTCACCCATTTCACACAGTGTGTCTGTATGTACATACATGTGTAATAGCCTCATGATTCGGGAGGGGAATAACAGAGCCGTGTGTGGTTAATTGAATGTGAGACCCTACACATCTCTGTCTCTCTGCCTCCCAGGTCTCCTTGCAGTTATACAGGATCAAGCTTTTTCCATAACCAGTCTCAGACCCCAATAAAAAATTCACCAGCTTGCCTCACTCTAAGTCTCTCAGCACAGTCCTGTTAGTTTGGCATCAAGACCAACCGCCTTCTGTTTCCAGGGCCTTTGGGTGGAAAAACAGACAAGAATTAAAACCGGGCTATTCTTTTGGCTTCTCTCCTTTAGAATTTTTGGGAGCAGAGCTGGGCAGACAAAAAAGAAATCTAACTAGGTCTCATATGGCGCTCGCATAAATATTGCAGCCTACATTTGGGCACTAGTTATGTCATTCTTTTAAAGAAATGTATCTACTATAGTCTGTGAGTTTCTTTCACTGTGTCATAGTCAACAGTGAGAAGGAAAAGTGAGAATTAAAAGCAGTTTGGATGGAAACCGAATATTAATGAGTAAAATTTGAATAAGCTACAACATAGACAGATTTATATGTATGCTGCTCAGCAAGATTATTTGATTTAGTATTTAAGGAGTCTCCAAGGGATTGAGTCCTGAGCTATTTTTGGTGACTTAGAGTGTATGATGGAAGTAAAAATGAAAAGGATTACTTTTGAGTTTTCAAAAAAGTATCCTCACAGATAAAAAAAAAAAAAGTACCACTAAACAGGTTTTTCCTTTCAAATAACTTTTATACAGGCAAGGTCTTAGACTCAGCCTGTGGCTGAAGCATGTCTGTAATGCTTATTAAAACTCTAAGCATCTGTCAAAGGGAGGCTGTAAAAGAAATCTGGATCATCTAGATCTAGATCTGTTGTAACTTATAAAGATACTCAGTCAATGGAGTTTCTTTTAAACTCTTATTCTATTTCAAGTCATGCTTTCTACAGCTTCCAACCGTTTTATATTCCAAGATAAAAAGAAAGTTTGCTTCATTTGAACTTTTCAACCAAAGGCGGGGACTTTTAAAGTGAACTCAGTCAAGGTAGCTGTGTCCTTCTAAGTAAGTTCAGTGAGTTCTGCTCCGGTATACGTACAAAAGTATCAACGTCTGACAATGCAGACTGAATGCAGAATGAGTATAAAATACTAATATAGAATATCAAAATATTTTATCCCTATTGAATACGTATTGATGGCCCTCAGCTAATGGTGATATATTTGACAACTGCAAACACTATTCAAATTCCTTCAATTTCTTTACCTCAATTTCTTTACATCCTTTCATCATGCAACTCCTTTCTTTTCTTTTTGATGCAACTCTTTTCAAATTTGTATATTTGAATATATACATTATTCTAAAAGAGTCTCAGTATCTGCAATTCATTTGTGAAAACCTTTTATTGCAATTGACTTAGCAAACATCTGCATATTCACACTTAAATGTCTGTATAACAGTACTGTACTTGAGCTAGTGTGCTGCACTCACACACACCATTATTGAGTCATAGCTACCCCCCCCTATTCACGGAGGCTATTGTGGACTGTTCCAGATAACCTCTGGAGTTATATTACCTTTTGACCTTTGGCTTATTTTCATTGTCACTGTGTCAGTTAATGCACACTAAGGTTTATTACCAGGAACGCATACAAGCAGAAAACAGGTGTTTATGGCAACTTTTCCTTTAGTAGAAAAGTCAGACAGCGTTACTGCTGGTTTTGGAGCTCCACTATGCATTTCTGGATCAAACCAAGCGCACCCGAGTGCAGCATTACAGCAGAAGGTGATGAGGTCGCTGAATTAGTATGTGCCAGATGAGAAATGGTAATTAAGCATGATTCCTATGAAAGGTTTGCTCATGCGCGGCTGTTCAGTCCACTGTTTGTTAGGATAGCTCACTGCACATGGGACAAAGTCACAGGAGGGAAAACCGTAATTCATTGTGAAGAAATTGAATTAAACATATTCTAATGTTCCACTGAGACAGCACATTGAATAACAGCATGGGCCTAACTTAACTTTAGGTCATAGTTACATTTTTATGTGTTATGTGTTAGAGGCAGAAGACATCTAGGGCATTAAAATATGCGCACACGCTGAAATTATTATAATTTACTATGGAAATGGGAGATTGTCACCTTAGATTAATTTAGCCACTCTGAAACATTATTTTTGTCAGAACTTTCCGGTCTCTGCATGACACGTTTCCTTTCAAGGGTTTTAAGCTGAAATATCAAATTCAAACCTTCAGCCAGAACCATTGAATTTTCACAAGTGTATTGTTTTCTAGCAGCTAACTACAAAATTGTAAAAACTTGGAACTAATAGACCTAAGATTGTTTAATGAGTGGGTCTGGGGTGATCAATTACAATATCTGCAATCAATCAGTTCAAATTGTCAAATGTTCAATTGTTAAATGTTAAACTTGCCACCTGTTCATGGGAGTTTTCTTCAGCAAAAAAAAAAATCCTCCCATTTTCTCCTCCCATCATCAAGTCTGTTTCAACCAGCAGTGGGAAAACTTGTTCCAGTGAAAAGCAGTAAAAACCAATGTCCTGATAACACAAAGCAGACAGATAGATAGTGAACATAGTGGCATTTTCACCACCTGAGGTGTGGGGTATCTTCCTCTTGAATGAGTGGGAGTTAAAGCCGGGTAAAATGGATACTCAATGTTTTGACACTTAACAGGTGATTACGTGTTTATATTCTGTTTTACAGTGTCCAAGAGGCTTAAAAAAACTGCTTTAAAAACATCACATGGTTTAGTTACGTCCATCCTTCAGTGTCTTTTATGGCCACATAAAAAGGTCTGTAAAGTTACAAACGCTGCAGGCTAAGCTAAATGGACTCACCCTCTGAATGGAGGACCCTTCATTGCTGGCTGTTTGTAACGCAGGTTTGTTTCCTTTACTTAACGACATCCTCATGAAACATGCCAGCTTAATGCTTCCTCTATGACTAACTTGGGAAACCTCAAACAGAGCTGGAGCAGATGCCCTGCACTGCAGCATTCTGGGTAAATTAGCTGACCAATTTGAGTGGGCTGGTGTTCTTCAGTTTTAAAGAGACGGGACTAAAAACAAAACGTTACAGACAGATGTCATCAGGCATTGCAACAATATGGGAAATGTCACTTTTATTTTTACATTAACATACTTTAAACTGGTAGACCTGCAATGTAAAATAATAATTAACCCATAAATAAGCATAACAAAACTGTGTGATGTTAACTTGATATTTACAGCTGTATATCCAGTTATTTGACTCGTCTTTACTCACAATAGCAACCTGTCTACCCTCCCCTTGCATCTAGTGCAATTAAAATCCTCTGCTATATTAAAATGTGAAAAAGCAAAATCTAAAATGAATCTATTCATATCTGCAGGTTTGTTTACCTTCCCATTAGTTAATCTAAGACTTCACAGCAAGGATTCCTCAACCAAAAAACTGTCTATAAGTCAAACAACAAACAGAGGGCAAGTTCAAAGCCATTTTAATCGCATTATTAGTTTCAAAACACACATTCATGAGTCTAAACATCTCCATTGTTCAACTGCCTTTATGTTTCTTATCTTCTTTATGCAGGGTCATCGTGTATTAAAGAGCTAACATGAACATAAAGCCATTTTTCTTAATGGAAATATGCATACATATGAGAAATATCAGGTTAATTAAATGTTAACAATAGGGGTGGAATTGATTTTCCAGACCTTCCAGACCTTTCCGTTACTTAGGTTGAAGAAAAAGTTCCAAGGATATTGAATGGGTCATCTTGATATATTTCTACACAGAGCAGACAACAACAGTCCTCCTCAAAAGTAAATCCATTTCTTCATACAACGGGAGCAATGCCGACCGTGACCCCAGTGTTACCTGGTCCCAGTCCCCCTGGATCCGTCTCAACACAGAGGCTTGCAGTGCCTCATGTTGTTGGCGCAGGTTCGTCCCACATTGGCCCCCTCCAGAAGTAAATCGGAGAGCCGGTCCAAGCCCAGACAGGTGGTGAGGGGGCTAACGAGGCCATAGAGACCCCCTAGAGTGATGCTAATTGGCCAGCCAACGCACAAAAGTACCACCAGCCATATGATGCACCAGAAACACGACCCGCAACTGGCCATCCTAGTCTGGGGGAAAAAGGGAGAGTTTAGCATAAGTGATAAAATGGAGGCTGGCATGTTTTTTTTTTTGCAAAGCAAATTGCTTTCTATTCAGTTAAGCTTGGACAAAAAAAAAAAAAAAAAAAGCTTAAAGGCTTTGGGTTCTACGAAAGTGTCCCCTGGGGCAAGCAGTGCTTCATCTGTGATGTTTTGGATATTAACTTGATTGAGATGTGCACTGCTGGTGATCTGGACATCTAGAAGCGCATGTCTCAATGAGGCAGCAGCCTTTAAAAATAAATTTAAAAATCCTGGCAGGCAAGTAACTTCAAACAATCACCACCAGGCCTGTCTGCCTGTTGCGGTCAACTAACTACCAAGTGACACGGTGTTGAAGGCTGGCACTGGCACATTAGTCACCCACTAATAGCAGATCAGCAAAGATCATGCAGAAGTTTGGTAATAAAGCCTGACTGTCAACATGAATAAGGAGCAGCAGGGAATATAATGTGCAGCTATTCTGAGCTTGTGGCATTATCCACAATAAAATAAACAAAAACAAAATCAGCTTCCACTTGGGGCACCATGCAGTGTGTGCATGCAGTGCATTATTCTTGTTGCTACAGTGACGTGTAATTTGTACTCAGAATTCAGTGGTAAGGGATGGGACTAAGACCGTAAATGTGTTTGTGCGATAAATTCTAGCAGAAAATTCTGACCTAAGGCCCAGCCTTAAAGTTAAGATAGGAGAACTGATGGTTTTATGAGTGTGAAAGTGTTGTGTGCTGTCAGCCTGATTCCCTGAGATTGTTGCAGCTTTAAGACATCATGGTCAGTTTCTCCTCCCCCCCAGGCTCTGCTGCCTTGACTCTGCATAATGTGTAATTTCCTGTTGTGACACCACTGTCACGTAGGGTTGGGCAATAAATTACACATTCTACACGAGAGTGTCTCATGGTGGATCCCGTGCTCTTGGTAAACGCCCCAGAGTTTATAGAAAAAAAAAAAGAAAAAAAAGAAGAGGACTACGTTAAAATAATGTTCAAATTGCAATTATTTTAAGGCCAGAATGGCAGCGTAAACCAAAAGGCAAGATGATTCTGACTTAAAATCTAACATGTCTTTAAAATTTGCATTTTCCCTTACAGATAGACTTCTCTCAAAGGCCTTTGTGAGACTACAAAACAAGTTATTCATTGCTTTATACACTCTTATTTGAAGTAGAAAAAAAAATAAAAATTATCAAGTATCAGAGGCATTTCAAATTACAAGTCCTGGACGTGTCTGCTATACCCGTGTACCCGGTTTTACTTCATGCTGTTAGTCTTTATGATAAATGAACCCTTAGCAAAGGTTAGAAATGAGAGCTTTGCAAAGTAGCTATTAACCTATTGAATACCTGTCCTGTGAGTATAAAAGACATGTTCACCTTCAGCTGAGAAAAGGCTTCTGGAGGAATGGAGTGCCCGGTTTCTGTGTTGCGTGCTGCAAGTCTTCCAGATCCTGCTTTAGGCTTCCACGGTTGATGTGTGTGAGCAGTAGCCACATCCCACCAGTTAGTTCTAATTTACAACAACAAGGTACCACAGGCAACTGAATTGTCATGAGGCCAGCTGGAAGAAAACAGAAAGTTAACAGGAAGGCTTGACAGAGGGCGGGTATTACACAATGTAGACATTCATGTGACTCAAGGAATGCATGCTCGGTGTCATGAGATTTAAGGCTATTTGGTGACATATAAAAATATTTAAAGCATTTCTGTGTCTGCAATTATTTCTCTCTGCATTTGGAGCTGTCTTCATTCAAGCTAGTCCATCATTGCATCTTACAATTTGTCATCAACTAGGCTCTGAAAATCTTTCAGTAATTCTTAGATCCAGTGGCAGTCGACAAAGATAATCGGTATCATCTGACCTGTCATTCTAATCCTTTCCTTAGCTGCCAGAAGGGCACAGCCCGCTACTCCAGAACACTTCTGTGAACCTTTACTGGGAGTGCCCTGTGCTTAGACAATACGGGGAAAACAAAATCAGACATGGCATGACTCCACACTCGACTGAATCCAGAGAATGTGTCTCTCTACATCCATCAGTCCATGGTTCTCCAGCAGCTGTAACCAAATGTCGCAGAAACTAGCAGCTGTGCTGCTGACCCGCGCCATCAACCAGTCTGAGACACGATGGAACAATCACTAACCTCTGTAACACCATAAAGTGAGCATTTCCTTTACTACACTGCAGACTGTTGATCTCTAGAGTTGAATTAGCTAGTGGTCCTGTTCCAAAGTTAACTTTTCTATTTCTGCTTTGATGTCAACTGAAATATTTAATACAAACGAGTCAGCAAAGCTCCTTCCTAACATTGATCCTGCTGATGCTGACTGCACCGCGGAACACCATAATGTTAGCGCCGTACATAAAATGTGTAAACGTTCGAAGACTTGCAGCTGCTGGTAGGGTGAGCGTACACTCTGAAGGCAGGCTGAAATCCCCCAGCATGTAAACTGGCTCTGGGTGAAGTGACTGACCTACAAATGCAGCTTAGCATCAGCTTGTCTTGCTGGTATAGGTTGAGCAAATCAGATCTGAGTTGTGCTTAACGCAGCAGGGGAACAGATGAATGGATGGAAGTATCATGACAAAGAGATTCTTACACAGGCTCAACAGGCTGACTGTGGGCTACTTGGAAAATGAGAGCACGTGAGACAGCTATAATAAGTGGAGGGACCAGAGGATCATCAGCTGCATATTATGTAAACATGGTAAGAAAACTGATGTGGATTTCCATTTTTTTTTAATAAAGTAATGATAGTAACAATCACATGTTTTAGAAAGATAAAAAACATCATCATTAGGAACTTCTACTGGTAGAAAACCAATAAATCCACTTTATTTCCCTATAGAAGTCCAATAAAAGAAGGTCTATTGTTCCTCGGCGCTGTCCTCTCCATCACTGTCGCTGTCTCTGCCTGGATGCTCGGGCATCTTTGCGTGGTCTTCGGAGTTCTGGTCTCCTTCCCCTTCTCCTCGTTTGTTCTCCTTGTTTGGCTCAGAGCTAATCTCTGTTTGTGGGCTTTCCTGTTCCATGGGGCCTTCTTCCTGTAGCTCCTGAGAGCTACTCGGTGCGTCTTTGACCTCAGAATCTGTCTTGCTTTGTTGTGGAGGAAGAGCCAGCTTCTGCTGTTGCTGATGAGAAACCCGAGGGAAAGAGGGTAAATCAAGACATAGAGGAAACAAGTTCACAATTCATTGACAGTTTGGGGTAAAACCTATTCACATAAATTATTATTAAGAGCACAAAATGTACAGTGCTGTAATAAATCTGCCTTCTGCCACAACAGTGTTTTTTTCCCTAGCTTTATAAAGCTTCAGCATGAGTTTTAGTTGAAAGATTTTGTATTGCACACAGATGTCTGGAGGTGGAGACGTTCATGGGTTTACTGAAGAATCATTGTAATAGAATAGATTAATTGGATGTACTGGATGGAACTGATAGTTGCATTTTACATTAACGTTATTAAGTCTGTCATAGAATGTCATAGAAAAATAGTCATCATTTCTTCATTTCAGTGGTTTTTTAAAATATGTTTTTCTTTAACATCATATGAAACAAAGTGCAAATTAAAACTAATCAAAGTTAAAAAATGCTAATGTGTGGCGTAAATTTCACACCTACTTCATCAACTGCCTTACAGTTCAAAGACTGAAAATAGTAAACAACAAGAAGAACAGATGCTAAGACTTTGAATCAGCGGTAACTGTTGTATCTGTAAGTGTCTTTAACAAATGGATGGCAATACAAATTCTGAATTTACTTATTTGTATCGTAGAAATAAGATTTGTTAAGTTGTATTTTTCTTTTACCTGTCTGTACTTTTGGGAGGTCTGCATCATGTACATGTACATCTGATACACAAGGTTTGCCATTTCTGGCATGTCCTTCACAACTCGGTCAGGCTGCCCAGATGCATCTCTCTGAAATAACACAAAAAAGTTGGTTACATGGAATTCTTTCAGATTATTCTTTACCACCTGGGGAAGCATTGATCGACGGCTACACATGTCAGGAAATCACAATTTTCTTGTCCAATGCTACCGACTAAATTTCCCCACCAGCCATGACTGCTTGTACGATAATCAAACGGAGCTCAGGACGCAGTCAGTAACTCGACATCAGTATGCAGACACAGTTTTTGGAGCCTAAACTCAACCAAGCAAAGCTGAATAGCAAATTCTACTGGGCTGCTACCTTGTAAACAGATTGGAGATGCTCACAGAAGCCCTGTGGGTATCATGTCAGAGTCAATGAAACAGAGAGTTTTACTACTGAACAACTTAACTTCCTTGGTTTCACTGCAGTGCAATGCATCAGCGAATTCTCTAGAGCACTGATGTATTTCTTGAATGTGATAATTTATCTTGTATTACAATAGTCTCTACATGTTAACCGTTTGGTAAGTATGAATATGCTCTATATGAAGCAGTGGTCTTTGTAACAGCTTCCCCTTAGCACAGTTAAATGGCCCCTGATAATTCTGTTCCAGTGCTGCCAAAAAAAGCCCTTTACTTCATGTCTCTGGGTTAGCAGCAGGGGTTACTGAGTCTGGGTAGATGGGCCTAGCAGGGGCCGCATGTGTGTGCCCAAAAGACGTGTCCCTCATGGGAACGAACACTATGGAGTCAGACAAAGTGTCAGAGGCTATGGGGTAATTTCGACAGCCCTGTTGCTACATATGCCAGTCCGTGAGACACAGTGACCAGACGACAGCCGTGCCATGCTACTCGGGCTGCGTGTGGGAGGGTGCTTTTGTCTTTTGATCTTTCGAGATTTATTTGTAGCCTGGGCCTGCGTTTCCCATGCTTAGATTACACCCCGAGTTTTGCCGTAAATAGACCGGAGTTTGTGCACAGAGCCGTAGTAAGAATTGGGATCAATGAGGACTGAGTGGAAGATCCCATTAAGAGTATACAGGCAGGATTAGGCAGAGTCAGTGGGGGTGGCAGCAATGCCAGGGTGAAATCCTGCAGCAGTAAAGACGTGGGTGCTGAATTCAAACTGAGAAATCGTGGTCTTCAGTGCCTCACCATTAGCCAGATTTCAAGGAATATGAAAATAGGTTGGAGCAAGCAAGTGTGTGAGTCTAATTACCGGCTGTTCCTGGTTGTAGTACTCATGTGTTCTGATGTGCAGCTGCTGTGGTCTGGCAGTGAGCTGGTTGAAGGCTGGAGTCAGCTCGAAGCAGTTCTGGAACAGTGACACTCGGGCAAAGATGTACAGGCCCAATCTGGCTCTTGACATGGCTACCACCAGACGCCTCACATCCCTGTGGAAGAAATTAAGGAGGGCAAACAAGAAAGGGAAAAAAAAAGTTTAATTGAACTGACACAAGCGGGACAAAATTCAAAGAGAAGTGAGTGGGTGGAGAGGGAAAGTGTGAAATTGTAGAAGGAGGAGAAACTGTGTGGGGGAAAAAACAAAACCGGGATAATGGTGAATGGAGAAACAGGCAGAGTAGTGTAAGAGGAAGGGGGCTTAGTGAAAGATAAGAAGGATGAGGAGAGTGGGACAACTTCAGAAGTTCTCACTGTGAAACAAAGAATAGAAGGAAAAGGGCATGGATCAGCAGAGCAAATAAAGAGAAAAACAAGTGGGAGAGTAGAGCAAAGACTACATTTCGGCTACATATTCTTGCCATCTCGGAGAATTAAGAGATTAGAGACAGAGGAGTAATTTCTCTAAACATTGGCAAGATCCTGCTTGGCAGAAAAAGTGGTTGTATGTCACCCTACTGTCGAGGAATGCCACTGAGGGTATATTTTTCTGTTCATATAGTTTTATCTATACAGGAGTCAAAAGGTTCTATAACAATAACAAAAAAATAGCAAGCTCTGAATGGAGATTTAAAAACCATGCATGTTATAACATGCATGGTTTTTAAACATGCATGGTTTTAAACATTTTAAACATGCATGTTTTTTTTTATGTGGTCCAAAACACACACCAGCCCACTTTGTTCACTCTTTACACATACAGCACTCAATCATGTTTGTATGCATTTACCAATGCAAATGAAAACAAACTGCACATGCTAAATTAAACAAAATATGCAATATGGAGGCACCTGAGCATCTGAGAGATTAAGAGGATTAATCCTTGCAATGATGAATGTCATGAATATGCAAAAAAGAAAAAAAGGGGCTTATGGGAGCCACAATGTGGGGCAAAAGCAAGTTCTAGTGAGCGGCAGCTACTCGGAAAATTCCTGAATATATTCAGGCAAGGTGGTGCAAGCGTAAACATTTCCACAGCGCCACAGAGACAAACTACAGCAGGCTACACCAATGAATATAAGGCTGTGGAAGGCATGCACCAATCATGAAGCTCGATAGCCTGTGGACATGGCACTACCAAGAGACGCCCACCTGGGCCGTACTGTGACATGACGGGGCGAAATGGCCAAATACCACAGTGTGTGTGTGTGCGCTCTGATTAGAGTGTGTACATGTCAAAGCACGTCTGGATCTGCGTTTCCCTGTCAAAGAGTGTGACCCTGTGTGTGAGCGTGCCTGTGTGTATCAGCAGGAATGCTCCCACTGTCAAAGCAAAAGTTGGCCCATCATATGGTCAGCTGCGTCCCCCATGGCTGTCACGGCAGCCCAGTGCCACGAGGAGAGGTGCAGCCCGAGGGGAGAGTGGCTGAGGAGGATTGTGAGGGTGCAGCCATTGGTGCGCCGCAGTGATACCAGTATGGGGAAAACACAACTGACAGCACAAGACTCTCCCACGGGCCACTGCTGTCTGAACCCGTCAGCTGACCCCTAAGCACTGCTGTGGTTCACAAAGGGGGAGTTTGATCATTTTTAACTTAAAAAAAAAAGAGAAAAAGAAAAAAAGGGGGGGTTTCCCTTTTACAATTTCTTTGTTGAGCATTTATTTGCCTAAATTAGAGGTGATTTTATTGATAACATTTTTCCTCGCTTATTATAACTAGTCCGAAAATCAGCAGTTCACAATTAAAATTGGAATATATTAGTAGTATAATCTAGTGCAAATCACTGTTAACTAAGGTATAGTAATGTTTGGTAATAAATAATAGTTAATGAAGGGAAAATCTGGAATTACATTTTCAATAGTAGTTTTACACAAACATTCAGCGGATTAGATGTGATGTGCTTAAAAAAAACACTTCTATTTATTTTGACCAAAACTCTTCCAATTTGAGCAGAGAAAACTGTGTGTTCACATTGCTGCTCATCACTGAAGCTGAGTGGAAAAATAGAGCTTTGATGTTCTGCTCTATCAGAACTTTTTCTCCAGGACAGCAGAGGCTACTGAAAGCCTGTGCACTGTTCCAACACCGAGCTTTGACTGGACTGGGTGAAATATCTTGAGACAAGATCAGATGAAGGTTTCAGATAAGAGAGCAGGCGCTGCCAGCAAGATTAACTACCACTCTCTGTGGCCTACTCCGTTGTCTCAGTTACACAAAGTATTTCTTTTATCAGTGAGATACGAAAAGATTTTTTCCCCCTGCTGCTTATAGTGACAGTGCTGAATTGGTGGTGTGTAAAAAGGGGGGGGGTGGCATTTACAGACAAAAGGAACGGCCCATTATTTGCGCTGGAGTTCCAATTTGCAGGCTGTCCAAAGCTGAGATGAAGCGGTGAGCTGTGCAATTCCAGCTGCAGCTAATGTATATTCGGGCCAGAGGCCAGCACAACATGCAGAAGTACTGTGGATGAGCTCAGCTTCAGCTCTGACAATAATGCATGTGACGTATTAAGTGTAAAGAGCTCATTGGGAGCTTGTGGCTGCTGAAAAGGGAAAGGCCACAGGACCACAAATCAATTCAGTCGAATGAGGAAGGAGGCAGGAGTCATTTGGAAGAAGGCGGGGAGAGATAAGGAGACAGGGCGGGAACTCTAAGAGAATAGTGAAGTAGAGAGCATGTTAAACTTATAACTAGCTGCCTGCTGATTTTGATGACGCCTCTGATAAAGTTCATCTTTGAAAAGAACAGAGCAATTTGTTTGTTTTCAACCAAGCACCAGAACACAATGGATTTTTTTTTTAAACCAGGACAAAGCTACAGGCAGCACCAGGGGGGCTCCCATTCTCCATCAGCTTTATCCTGCACGCATCTACACTGAGCTCACACACACTTCACCGCATGTAGTCATCCCCGTCAAACTTCATTCTGTTGTTATTGGTAACAATAACAGAAAGTCTCCTGAGAGCAGCTGTCTCTGTGGAGTTAAGCGTCGGCATGTCTGCCGTGTTGTTCCCCTCAAGGTTGTTTATCTTTGATATAGCTGCTATTACATGTAATTTTATAGTAGAATGGGTGCTGGGAGCTGAGGGCTATTTTGTATCAGGTACATTTTTCTGCTTGGCATGCACTGAAATAATTACCTTAGATGTCCCACAGCTTTGGTGCGGACGAGTGAGAGGATGATGTAGTCATTCTGCTGACCCTGGAATCTGTCCACCGTTGTGATCTGTGCATACACAAAGAGACCGTTATTTGACAAACTCACCAACAGTGCAGATACCAGAGATTTGCTAACCGAGCTTCAGCTGCTACAATACTTTGAAAAGTAAATGAGTTTTGCATTGTTTGCCAGGATTAGGCTGAAACGTATTATAACAGGAGCAAGAAAACTTTATGCCTTGAATTCTTTTTCTTTCTGCTTTTTCTCTCTGTTCACTTATGAGAGGGGAACGATAAACAACGGTGCCTTCATCTTCCTGTTAGTGCCGTTATCGCCGAGGGCCACATGGGCACACAGGAGCGTTAATGCGGATTAGAGGGCATTTGCCACCACTAACCTCTTGCCACCACCCCTGAGAATTAGAAACGGAAGGGGCCACGCTGTTTGACTCAGTCTGTCGCTATTTTAGGGGGGAAAAAGACAAAAGTGTCTCTCGCAGAGATTTGATCACAAATCAAAAGGAACCATTGTCAGAAAAAGTTGCTTCTTTTTCAGTGCGATAAGCATGTAAAGAACTCCCATATATGCAAAACAGAACCGTGTGTATTGTTAAGCATGAGATAGTGAAGATTTGAGCCGAAGGCAAGAAAATGATGGGACGATAAAATGGAGTGTGGTCTCCTAAGTAGCTAAGCCTCACGTTCCGTCCTGCAAAGAAAATAAACTCTCAGTATTGCATCACAAATGCGTTCTGCAAAACAACTGGGTGGTGTGAGGCTGAGCATGAAATCTCTAAAGGACAAAACGTATGCAAGAATCTGTTGTATGTTGCTAAAACCAAGTAAAAAGGTGACCTAGTTCTGAAAATAAATGCTGCAAACTGTTTTAGAAGTCTGTTTTTCTTTGGATTCAGACTCATTTTTGATGGTTTTATCATCTCTAGTGCTGTGCCTTGCTTACAAATACATTAAAAATATATAATTCACATAAATACTTCTCAAAGATGTAGATATGAAAAAATATAAACTGATAAAAAAGTGACAATAATATAAAGAAACCATTGAATTCTGACCAAACAATTAAAAGGGGAAAAAAACAAATACAAACACTTCTGGATGTTTTCCCCACTAACGTTTACAGAAGTGAAATAAGAAGGAACTCTGGAAGCCTGAACCTACACAAGGCAGCTGAAAATACATGCTGCATAAACAAAACAGGGCCCGAGCCCTCCCGACTTGCTACTGTACACTAAACACTGCCAGGCCACATGGAGATGAACTCAAAGCTCAGCAGAAAGAGGTTGTGTCCTCTATAGATCCACACACTAGAAGGGATCAATAGGACATCTGCTTCCATGGAAAAACCACACAGGCTTGGCACTACAGTAACCAACACAAGAACCAGCCGTTCTGCAGAAATCCCCCTCTGGATGTTCAACTCCTAGTGCACCTCTAAGTGAACCTTGAACACCGCAAAAACCCCTTATGCATGAAAAGGAATATATACGAGAGAACTGTGCGTTTGAAAGTGTTAAAGACTACGCTATGGGGCTAATGGGGTGTTTATTTCTCTTTCCCCGTTTCCCCGCAGAACAGGTGCAGCACCACAGGCAAAAATATGGCGTTTTTTACTATAGCGTGCGGAATTTGTGGGCTACATTTGAGTCAAACGCACACTGTATATGTGCACGTGTCCACACACATGAAACAGGGAGTCTGCACACAGGAGGAGCTTTTGATGGGGAGTTATTCTTGGCCCTCAGTCATAGAGGCCCATATCGACAATTTCCCCAAGGGGCAGCATTTTGCATGGTGTTTAGTTATTTATGAGAAATCTTCTTGGGAGAGAATTACAGAGGTCATGTCAATGTGACACACACGTCTGTGGACAAAAGTAAGCAAACGCACACACACACACACACACACACTAAGAATGCACTGAGGGTCCGTTACACAAAGGGTTGTTTTACTGGGGTGCATTTCCTTCCACCTTGTTTTCCCTCATCAATGCAAAAACAATGACACGCATTAAGTTTACTGATAGACAACCAGGGATTGTTCCTCTCTCTTTGCAAAGTATTCTATTCGTCACGCAGGTTTTTTTTCCTCCAATTTATTTATTGCTCTTTAGGTCTGGAATGTGCTGGAGTCAGAGCTAGTTTAGTCAGTTTTCACATGACTGAGATCACAGCAATGTCTGGACTCAGCTCTATGTGCCTCTCATGACTTCATATCTGTAATGAATGAATTAATAACTAAATCCACTGTGCTAGGAATTGGTACGGCATGTTTCACACCCAACACCTTCTGCTGAGGCGTTTCATTTTTAATGAAAGATTTTGTGTTTGCGATTTCATGGACAAGACAAGCAGAAATGTTTATTGAAGCCTTAAACTGGAAGATTTTGGCTGCGGATTCATCCCTCTTTGCAGCTGAAATACAGTTAAATACACTTTTCTTGTATTCAGTATTGGGATGCATTTCAGTTTTGTGAAATGGAAGTAGTCTTTAAGGTTAAAAGAAAATATCTCCGAGGGGAAACCTTTAAGCTCCAACGTGCTTAAAATCACAAAACGTTATCCATGCTGTGGGCGTCAGTATAGCAGTTTTTTGAGATTCACATAAACCTCCAGCTAGCTTGTGTCATGTTGATACTTTGACTGGTGCTAACTGGCCCTCCTCTCCTTTTGTGTCTAATTAAAGCCATCAGGGTAAAGTGGGATGGCTGTTGACATTTGCTTGGTTTTAGCTTTTGTGACACATTGTCAGACAAACTGGACCCTCTGCATGTGACCTTTCAGCTGCTCAGCATTTTCCCACAACAGTCCTCGTTTTCTTTCTCATCACGGTTGCTCTCTGCCCATCTCTCATTTCAGCAAATCCAGCAGCCTGTCACTCCTGTCACTTTATCACAGGGCAAGCATTCTGACAGAACATAATGAATGATGCTTTTTGCCTTTACACTGCAGGACATTTTACATGGCCAAGCACATTTACTGTCTTGCTGTCAGAATGGAGAAAATATCTCAAGACAAAACAAAGAGGTACAACAAGAGAGAATCAGAAAACACTCCTGCCATGAAGCTGGTAAAACCACTAAATTGGAAGTGCAGTAA
Source organism: Menidia menidia (assembly GCA_907169785.1). Taxonomy (NCBI): domain Eukaryota; kingdom Metazoa; phylum Chordata; class Actinopteri; order Atheriniformes; family Atherinopsidae; genus Menidia; species Menidia menidia. The sequence goes on along the minus strand of CAJRST010002224.1, from coordinate 10,444,438 downwards.
TACATTACTCCAAGCTTGTTTTTGCATGGCCTCCAATTTTATAAGCACATTTTTAATTCTGATCAAACAAAAAACTAAACAGTAAGGTTTGCCTAATACTGGGGAGGGGAAACAAGTTTGTAGTGAGTTTATGGCAGAATGAGTCAGATCTGTTTATGTGAATGATTTTCATAGTGATAGATTTAAGATATTCTTCAAGTGAAATCGCTTAAATGCAGACCGTTGAATTGATCAAATGTCAGCTATTCCTTCATAATGTAGTCTGATAATTTTATCATTTAATCCTCAAATGCATACCAACTAGTAGATTTGTCCAGTTCAGTCGGTGCATAAGCCTGTCCTACTCCACACAATCCCACAGTCTTTGAACTTTACAAGTTTTTCATGTTTAAAGAGGCATAGAGAGGAAAACCTTTCCCAGCAAAATGAGGGACAAATGTCTTTGGATTATTGTACATAATAATACATCAGATATTTGTGCTGGACAGGAGATGTCTTTGGCTCTTTCACTTGCTCTATATTTCTGTGGTACTCATTGGGGAACTTTGGAATTATGAAGAGAAACGGCATTAAATTAACAAAAACATTTTTCTACATATTGTAAATGTTAAATGGGCTGTACTTTAAAGTCATGGTGATGGAAAAGGACAGAAAAAATACTTTATCCAATTTCAAGTAAGCTGGTAGTTTGAAGATTTTGTCCCACTGTTTCTGAAAGTGGCTGGCTGAATTGTTCAAAAGGGCTCAAAAGGCTTTTCATGCAACCAGAAGATAACAGCAGCATGTAGAACGTCTGGATGCATATGCAACATGTCCAAACTGAGCCATTTCCAGAATAGTGACCTTCTGCTTCTACGGCATGATGACAGTTACAATAATGGGTCATAAAAAACATTTAAACCATTCAATCGTGCAAAATTTTGGAATGCCTAAAATCTCTGTGACCTCAGGAGGGTGAGACCAAGTGTGGGTAAAAGCTGTCCAAGCAGAACAGGGATGGGCCATTCTGACTTAACATGATGTAGAGAGAGAATGAATGCATCTCAGGAGTATATTTAAGGCCTGAAAAGTACAGAATTTAAATGTTTGCCGCATAAGACACATTTTCCACCACACACTGTAGGGAGGTATGCAGCTGGCTGCTAAGTAGAGAAGTGTCCTGCTCCATTTGGTCTCATGACCTGTAGCTGCTCCAACGGTCTCATGATTCATCGCAGCTGGACAATGAAGCCATGGTTTAAAATGTTCCTGTAACTGTGCAAATTGAATTAAGTTTCTCTATGACACATATTCCACCACCAACAGGAATCAGTGAAATTCTCCAAAAAGTTTTATACTGACATATGTAACAGCACAAGTGAAAATGGGGAGGTAAAATGCTCTCACATGTACTTAAACTGCATGTGTATTTTATGTGTCAACGTGTGTGTGTGTGTGTGTGTGTGTGTATTAGTGGCTCTGGGAAGCAGAAACACAAAGTCTAGAGAGAATTGGAAGCTGTGAATTTCTCTCACTGCAATGGAGGATGAGGGGTTGTGCACTGACTGTAGCTGACATCTGGGGGTGTGAAGAAACTGTGGGTACATCTTATGCTCTGCATCAGTTTCCACTTAACTAAACTGAATCCTTCACACATACATGAGTTAAAATCGTCTGCAGGGACAGCTGATTCCTTCCCAACAGTGGGGAGGAAATATGTCCCCTTTGAATTATATTACACGTGGAATCTGGTGTGTTACATCATTGCTTCCCAGCATGTGAAGCAGTGCAGGATTTGCTGGTGAAAATCACCCACAACTCTACTTAAAAATCGTACAATCAGGCTGAATAATTAATACAATGTTAAACACTTCAGCCACTTTACTTAAATTGACGAATTAGTACATTTCAGATTGCAGGACCACACTCACACTTTCTTCATAAAAGGCAATCACTTGTATGCCCTCTATGCCTCCTGACAGAATACATACTGGGACAGAAAAGATGTACTGGTCTGTGCAACAGCTGTTGGTACAGTCAGGTACCGTTTGTACTTATCTATTCTTATGTGCTCTTACCTTGTTAGGCTGTCCAAAGTATGGATTTCCAGCAGAGCGTTGGTTGATGACGTCTCTGATCAGGTGTTTTTGTCCATTGTAGGTAGTCAGAATGCTGATGCGGTCGGCAGGGTACCCCAGCAGACGCATGTACATGAAGAGAGCCACACAGTACTCTGCCTCTGCCAAATTCTTCACAAAGAGGGAGAGGGAGATGTGGTGAGAATAACAGAGGACTGTCCTTCATGAATACAAAGGCCATGACCCGAGTCTGGTGAAAAGACGCACTTGATGAGTAGGAAATCACGATGTGTGATTCATGCCTTCAAAACCGAGAAGGATTTGAATCTCAAATAATTGATGTTATTGTGGAAAATAAACAAGCTGAATTGCCCAGACAAAAGTGTCTTCCTTTCAACTGGAACACCCACAGCTGCCTGCTTTTCCCTTCTCCAAGCGCTCATCTTGCAATACCCCTTTGTCACCTGTCAAGCGCTTATCTTGTCAGTCACATAAAAGCACATTCATGCATCAACAGAGTCCTAATTGGGTTGGAATTAACTGATAGTGTAGCTCGACAGATGGGGAAAATGTCTCATTCTTAAAGCCCGATAACAGCAGTAAGGATGACTGGCACGTTTCTGCAGTCCCTGTGATCAAAACGGGAACAGAACATTGTGTTTTTAGGAATATAAGATGAAAACCATAAATCATATCTTTCTTCTGATGTTTAAAAATGTATATTCGACGTACTAATAAAGTGTTGGAACATAATACTTTTTTCCCCTCTCATTCTGAGTACCAAATCTCCAGGGTCTGGGTATAAATATGAAGAAAATGGTACATTCACATACTTTCCAAACAACAAATTTTTCAGCTTTGTGCATCTCTGCTCAGGAAGAGTCTCTGCCCTTCAAATGTGACTAAAAAATACAGAATAGACACAAGCCTGCACAATGCATTATTCATCCAGTTTCAATTAGATGTGAACAGTCTCCCATCGTTGCCAGCAATTTATGCGGCTTCATCAACCGTTTCTGATCAAGCTGCATAGGAATCAACACATCAAAACAATCACAACCCTGTTTCCCGTTACCTGTATCCAAAAGGCATGAAATGCATCCGTTCAATAAACTTCAACACTTTTTAAGGCAATATAATCAACAGAGGGAATGGGAGCGAATAGCGACAACATTTAATGATTGTTGAAGATATTTATACTGTGTGCCAACATTACCTGCTCATTAGTGACAAAATGAAAAGCAATCTCGGAAGTCATTAGTAACACTTTATAGCCTTATCTTTTTTACTTTGGATGCCCTTTAGCAACCCCCCAAAAAAAAAACACTTAATGAAAATCTTAAATATACATTTTAGCGATAATGAATAAAAATAAACGGTAGTGATTTACATAAACCTTTTCCCAGCCTGTTGCACGAACATTAGGATAACATAAGATGAACTCTGGCTGACATATCCCACTTTGTTTGCCTCAAATGCACGTTGAACTACATATGATCTAATGTCCTAACAGTCAGTAGAAGTTAGTAACCATAACAACGAGGTCAAACCTAAGCCACTGTAGTTTGAGCCAGTGGCCTGAGGCAGCATAAGAACTGGAAAGGATGAGGAAAATAAAGAAAAAAAACAGAGAAAGTTACACAATGTCGTACAGATACAAGCTCACTGAGAGTGACAAATCTAGACTACCTGCAAGTCCACTGAGCCAGTGGCTCTGGTGCAATTTACCATGAAAGAATGGGTAACAAATGTCTGAGCCTACATGATAGAGGCAATTTTTGAACAGCAGAAGTGGATTTAGACGTGCATCCTACTGTTCAGGAGCTGTTTGACAACAGTCAAGTGTTATCAACAGTGAGAGTTAATATGGAAAGTGCTTTAGTAAATGAGGCGAAGTAGTAATGACAGACCATTGCTCCATGGGTTCTCTATGAGCACATATGCATTTTGTGGATTTGTTCACAGTTGCAGTGTAAACGCACCGCAGAGGCAGTGTTTGTTCAGCTGCAAGATGGGTTCAGAAAGCAGGGGATACGATCCCTTTTTTCAATGGCTCTCCTCTGTTTCCTTGGAAAGTTAATGTGTGTGCTCATGAGCATGTGTCAGGCTGAGAAAGTGAGCCCAGTCATTCCCCTAGAGGAGCCTGAAAATGGCAACAAGCAAATGGAGTTGAGGTTCATGTGACCTGATGCCTTGAGAAGTGTGCATGGTCTGGATTTAAGAACAATAGGGAGCTTCAGGGCCATGAGCATGCAGCTGCACTGCTCAGGAAGTAAAGTGATACGTTCACACAGGTTCAAATCCAGAGGCTGACGCCATAGATTTTGTGCTTTAATCTTTTGATGTGTTGTGTTTGAATTTGGTGCAGTTAATTTTTTATTACCTCCAAAATGTGTAGTTTTAGGAAATGTTATGCTCATCACAAACCAAATGTCATCTCTTTAACAATTCTAGAATAAAGATGGTTAATATTTAAAACACTGTTTTCAAGCACAAATTCCAACAAAACAACACGCTAGTTTGGCTGCAACATATGCCACTAACATTTGCTCTCCTGTGCTGGTGTGGTGCAAAAGCAAACAACCTTTTCAACCCAGCCCCCCCTCCATCCGCCCACACACTGTCTTGGAGTCTCAGCAATGTCATGATGAAACACAATCTGGCTCCTGGTGTGAAGGACAAACCCGCTGGTCTGAGCTCGGCAGCCTGTGTTAGACGCAGACTAAGCAGGGTGATGAATTTATCATATGGGCTGGTAGCTAAACCACAGAAATTTAAACATTGATGAACCGCTGTACAGTAACCAATTTAGCAGAAATAGAAGACAGGATGTATGTGGTTCTCCGCTCTGGAGAACCACGTACAAGAGTTTTTCTCTTGGTGAAGGACAATAGAAATTCCATGAGGAAAGTCAGAAACATTGTGTAATGTAGCCTGTTTTTCCAGATACTGGAAAGAATACTGATGCCGATCATATCCATTAGTGAAAAGATTACATTTTTCTGGGATCTTCAGCATTGCATCCGTACGATCTTTTCAGTGCTTCATTAACAGGGGCAAATATCAGTATGTTCCCAAACTTGAATTTTTACGATTCACAAGTCTGTACATGTTGAGAAATTAATACCAGTAATTAAAGTGATGACATGCAGTCACTCACACATTGATTACTTTTCCATGAATATAAGTGAGTAAAAAGAAAGAAAGAAACTGGCTTAAATTCTTGGCCATCGCAAGAGCATTTCCAGTAGTACAGATAATAAGGGGTTTCAGCTTTTTCTTAGAAGACTAATAAATTATTATTATTATTAATAATAATAATAATAATACTACTAATAATAATAATTCTAGAATGACTTATGGGGAGACGCAGATTCAAGAGCTAAAAAGACTAGTTCAGTTATTCAAGCTCATAAGATTGTCCTGCACTGGAAGATCCAGAATTAAAAAAGAATAACTTGTTCTTCGCTCTAAATTAAGGAATGCCTTTAAACATGAGAGAAACAGCAGTAGATTGAGCATTTTATTTGCCACTTGTGCAAAACTGGACAGCAGGTGTTATCCCACACTCCTGACAGTCTCAATTAGTGTGCAGAGAACCATCTCAGCACTGTCACTGCTGTAAAATAAGCCACAGTGCAACAGGAAGATTGCAACACAGTGAGCGTTTTTCTTGATTGCGCATAGCTGCAACATCTGTGTATCCACTGCTGCTGTGCAGCAAGTCCCTGCATAGTTGTTTTTAAAACCAAGGATGCCCTCTGGCTCAAGTCAGGGCTAAAGCGAGTGCCTGGTGCAGCCAAGATTTCTTTTTTCTTTCTCATTTGTTATAACATGAGCTGAAATACAGTCTGAAACTGCAGGAGGAGCTGACAGGGATTGTTTTCTTATATTGAGATGCTATATTCACATCAAAATTATTAAAACAATAAAAAAAATGCACAAACGAACGTAACAAAGCACTTGTTTGGTTCCCATTAGTCTTCCCAATGACACAATTCCAACACTTTATGTAAAAGTGTTATATCTGTGTTTAATGCACATTAAAAAAATAGAGAAAGGAAAATAATTTGATAAGGGTTCGAGCAACATCTGCTCTCTTTGTCAAGCCACAGCGTTGTTCAGTTATCAAGCTTGCACAGAGTATAATTAGAATGAGGAATAAAAACCTGAAACTGAAATGTCTTCACAATAAATTATTCATGACAACACAAGTTTTTAGTGTAATACTGACCTGATAAAAATAGGGGTTTGGCTCAGATTCTCCCACCCCATTGAAGTCCTCGACGTTAATTAGCTGGAAGTCGAAGGTGAGGCCGGGGTTTGGCACCTGGAACTCAGGAAGTTGCTGCACATGAGGCAGGTTCCCAAGGTGTTTGTACCGCCAGTTGTACAAGTTACAGAGGCTGTGAAAACCAGACAGGGACCGGTCAAACTGTGCTGCTTTTGCTTTCCTTTTTTTAAGGACAGATGTCTATCAAAATGTTGACTAACCTTGCGCGGGCGCGGCCCTGTGCATCCAAGTCGATGGTGGGCACCCCGAGGCGCACAAATCGGGTGAACAGAGACTGCTCCATGTTGGAATACTTCTGAAATGCCATGTTCTTAATGACTGGGGGCAGCTGGTGGTGGTCTCCAATCATGATCCAACGCTTTAGCCTGCTGTAACCATCCGCTGGGTTCTAGAGAAAAGGTCATAGAAGAGGTGAGAACACTAGGTTCAATTAACAAACATTATCTAAAGATATGTATGTGTATCTGCTAAGAAAATTGGACACACTTCCTGATTCACAATATGTCAATATATGTGACCTGATTAGGTTTTTGTCAATGACTGTTCATGGCCAATTGCACTGCCAGCTGAAACTGTAGCCTTCAATATCCATTTTAAATATTACACATAGAATGTTAGTGTATGGAAAGGGTTACCTGTAACAGCAGAGGGATGAACGTCTCGATCTCGAGGATTTGTGCAGCTTCTTCCATCAGGATGTTGTCATACTTTAATTGACAATAAGTAAGTTGGTTTAAATACAAAAATGAACTGCAGAGAAACTGGTACTGTGTGGTCTTTGTGTCCAATAAGAAACGTCTACCTTAAATCCGAGCTCCACCAGGTCGTGGCGTTTGAGGGCAGCATGCGTGCAAGTCATAGCGATGATCTTTGCCTCTTTCACAAGGAGATACTTAGAGCGGTCCAGTCCACTCCTCAGCAGTTCGAAGGCCCTAAATTCCTATGTGAGGAGCAGCCAGAGGATGCGAGGATCAGTTTTCCACACGAAAGCTGGTTTGAAGCCAAAAGCTAACTTAAAAAAAAGAAGTTATTTCCGTTTTGACAGGTGAAGCTCCGACTGGCCTGAGACACGGGTCAGATCAGAACTAACTCTTTTGAGAGCAGGTTACAGGACTGCTGACATCAGTGGCTGGTAGTGGGGTATAACTGCAGTGTTTATACAAACATAAATATTGACATAATAAATAGTCAAATAAAAAGTGACAATGCTTGGATTTGTGAGGATAAAATGTCTCTTTCCATTGTGGTCCACTTTAGATACGCATTTTCTCTGTAGATCAAAAGTGCTGCTAGATTAACATGCTACTAGTGATAAGAATCGTTCCTCTGAACCTCAGAAAAATTATCAGCAGCTCCGTTTGTGTACCTGAGAACCTTTGATATGATGCGAGCGCCACTATCGGCATCTCTTTAATATTACTGCTGCACAAGTAAGTGGAGATGGAGCTGAAAGAGCAAATACCTAAAGGCAAATAAATTGACACTGCCTTCTGCAGTCTGTTCACATCCGAGCACCATTTCCCTCTCAGTGCATGCAACTAGGCCTAAAAAGAATTCCCGGGCAAACAAACAGAACAAACTACGTTCTAATCCAGCCGCTATCAACTTTATTCCTTCATTTTACTTTCATTAGTCTCCTGTCTTCTGTGGTGCATTAACAAGGTGGCCAGCTTATCGGTAGAGGTCTGCGCTGGGTGCAGTTCTTTTGTTCCATTCCTGCAGCTTGGGGAACACTGTGCTTTGTACAGCACTGGAAATGCCAAGGACAGTTTTTGAAACAATACACAAATCAGCTCACTTGCTGATATCACTGAATTAGAGAATGCTGTGAGGGAAGCACTGAAGGGGGGGGCATGGGTAAACAGGCTATTTTCAGGTTGCTACACAAGCTGTGTAGAAGCAGGCATGGAAAGAGGATGGAAGAGGTAAACTTAGACAGCTCTGGGGTGTAAATATTTGATGAGATACTATTTTAGCATTAATATTAAACCAATCAAAACATGCAATATTGATAAGGTCTATTTTTAATGCCTATGGCTTTAGAGTGAATGAAGTGTCAAATCAAGATGGTGAGAATGTGCAGACATTGACAGGAGGGGGAGGAAGAAAAAAAAAAAATTAAGCCATGCTGAAAACACACCGGGGAGCTGCAGAGGAGTTAGAGTCTATACACAAACCCAGGAGGCACATTGTGTCTCAGTCTGTGTGATGAGCAACGGATTCGAAGAGTATTCCTGTGACAGCTTACCCGGAGCTGCTTTCACTTTTGAAAGGTAGACAGATAAGCAACACCAGCAAGTCTGTGCTTTTTCTTTTTTTTTTTCTACCTTGCACCACATTCAGCGGCACCTCTTAATGGCTGTGCAGATTTCACTGCAGCATGGGTGAGGCTGAGGGAGGAGGGAGAGGTGCGGTGATGCAGTGATACAGAGGCCAGCCAGATAAATCAAGGTCACCACATGTGTCGGGATATTACCTTCGGCCAATAACTTCTTTATTGCTTTTTGGAGACCATCTTGGTGTTCCCATAAATCTGAAAGTTTTTTATTTTACTATCCCCACAGAGACGGATGATGTACTGAGGAGAATGATAACACTCAGCCGTGTGTATGCGAGTATGGAAACTAAGCAGAGAAAAACAAATCAAAAGCGTCTTGATCGCTTTGTTTACCTAATGCTGAGCAACTTTGTATAATCTGCATCAGGATTGTTACGACTGAGACTACACAGACACGTTCACAATGAGGAAGCGGCCGGTAGCACTCTGCATCACTCTTTCGGTCTGTTGTCCAGGACAGCAGCTACTCATGTAACATCTGGACATAAATGACTGGTATTTAGAGAAAAGGATCAACGACAGCTGGCAGAGCTTTAGTGCATTTGAGAAATACAAATACAAGGGGAGTAAGTTTTTTTCCCCCCAACTTTAGATGAAACAACAAGTGGTCTATAAATAAATTCCCTTTGCCTTATTCCACTCAGACAACTCTTCATAACCCACTGAGCAGTGAGGAAACTTGTGAACTCTGTATTTGGGTGACCCCCTTACCTCCAACTGGGTGAATATTTTCTTGATGTGGCGGTAGCAGCCCTCTGCTATATCCATGTCCTCCTCATATGACCGGCCTTTGAACACAGGCTGAGGTGCATTGGAAAAGTACTTGTGAAAGGGAAAGTGAGCAGCAACAGCCTCCACCTCCACTTGCTTGCCCTGTTTAGGCTTGACTTTGCTCATGTACTCCTCCCAGCGAGATATTACCTGTAGTAAGAAAAAGGCACAGCCTCATTTTAACTCATTTTTGCGTATTTTCCCTAATACTAACAGGCCTACAGGGGACAGAATTGTTTTCATGGTCATTTTCTAATTGCAATGCACTGGGTTTTTTATGGCTCTGCCAAGCCTAACTGGGACGGCATATATTTTTCCTTTAATAATTTGAATATTAAAAGCCCCCTTTACACACAACTGAACAAATGAGACAAGATAGGCTCAACCTTACAAAGGTTCCCCTGCTGAGAAGCTAATAAACCAGCTTCAACCAAACAGCAGGACAGCCTAGTTCTAAAAATATTCTTGTAAAAAAACAACTTAAAGTAATGCACTAATGAGAGTGCTTCAGGACTCAGTTTATAGGATATGAATTATCAGCCTGTAACTGCCGGCACGCTGATTCCATCATGCAAAAACTTAAGCTCATGTAAATACACCCCATGCTGATGGACCTCGTACAGAATGGTTATTGTCAAAGCTAGACCACTCAGCACAACCTTTTTAAAGGTGGCGTATTCATTCTAACACCAGGGAAGCACACATATTCCCTCTGAAGCCCCAGATATGACAACATGAACTGTATCAGACAGAACTGGAGCTCAGGTACTATGTCACAAACAATCATCTTCTATAAGATGCAGTTTAGACTACGATCACAACCAGGATGATTTAAACGACATTTACTATTTTTAACAGTTCCAAATAGGTTAATGCTCTTACTCTAAATGACACCTTACCTGACTGCATTAAACTTATTTTTGTCAGAACACTTCTTGTGAAGCAATGAAGAGAGAGACAATAATTGCCTGCAGTGGCATTTCTCTCTGAGTTTAAGGGGTACGGTACTAATGCAGCAATGGTGTGTGAGAATGTTTTAAAGTTTTCATATTCAGAACAAACTGCAAAGCGAGTGTAGAGAATGGAAATGTCAGCGATGTTAGCTTTTGATTGGCATGAGAGGCCTGAGAAATAAAGGACGGACATTACGGAAATCCATTCATTCACATTTCTGCAAAATATCATCTAGGCCCTTTGGTTCTGACCATCAATATCAAAAGCCAATGGAAAATTTCAAAGATGTCTTGTTGTCAACAGGGAAATGCAGAAAATTTGTTCATTAAACAACCAAATACAATCAAGTGACACATTTGGACTTTTCAATAAGATAAGATTACATAAAATAAAAAAATTACTTGAAATTTAAACTCTGTTAAACTGATAAACTTAATTTAAAAAAAAACACACACTTTTAGTTCAAATCTTACCTGGTAGAGGTAAAAGTGACCTGCTGTCTCACAGGTGTAAGACACATCTCCAGGGACATCCAAACTTTCCTGAAATCGTCCCACCTCTTTAAGAAGCTCCAATCTTCTAGCTAAAACATAGTTCACTCTGCCATATCTGGAGGGGAAACAACAGTGAACAGTTAATGTTTTCATCCGAGGGGGATCTGCATTGGTCGTTATACAAAAATGTATTAAATGGGGGGGGGACATAAATTAATAAATGTATTAAATAAAAAAAATATATTCATATATATAGATATAGATGTATTAATACATTTATCAATTTATTTGTAGACATAAATACATATTCATAGATGGATTTCAGATAACACAAAGATACTGTAAAAAACAACCATTAAGGAGCACACGGTTTTATATTTTGGATCATGTTGAACAGGTAAACATTTCACACACACAACACACACAGACAGGAAGTAGGCGGGGTCATGGCCTAATACTAGAGGTGAACGCTATTTTTAAACCCTCTCCAAACACTCAGTCAGCAGATGACTCAAAGAGGATCTCGGTGCTCTTCCTGTTTGATTGCACCAACATTTTTTATGGGTAGTGACCTTGCTTCGCTGAGTGACACATCAGTTGGTTCACTGTCTAAAACTGAAAAAGATAGAATGGATACTGAAGGATCTACCAGCTGAAATAGAACTAAAGAAAACATATGCCTTCCTCTTGATCTACTTTCAAAATCACATTTTTAAAAGTTTATTATGAAACACCATGAGGAATAGTTCATTAATGCCTAGCTTACCCTTTGTTAGGCATTCACCAAAGCACTGCCATTCTTTTCCCCCCATCTATAGTGTTAATTAAAACACCCGCTCTCTTCTCTTGCTGCTGTGGGATGGAGGAAGTGTGGACTCTGCATGTTGTTAAGAGCCAGCAGGCTGGGGAGGAACACATTAAATGCTGCTAGCTAAAGCTCTTTCTTTTATGTCTGTGTTGCTGCATAATTTAGGAAGCAAAGACTTTTCTTTCATGTGCAGACCGAAGTTTTAGCACAACGCTGCTCATACAACGGTCATACTGAGCGGTAGTAAGACGGAGGGTACAGTTAATGAGAAACATGTAGAGACCTTCACATCCTCACATCCTCAGGAAACTTTAAATAGTGAGGGCATACAAACTTTATTAATATCCAATGGCACAGAGCTATTTATATTCAGAGCTAGCTGAGAATCTTGTCTAGTAAAAAATAAAAAAGATGGTTCTGATTGAAGCATTCAGAGATGATGTTAAATATAGTAGCAGCCAGTAGTGCTGCAAATGTTTTGGGTATCTTTAGATAGTTGAGTCGTCCTTCGTTCAGTCATGAGTGCTCATGCCCAATCTTTCTCCATCTAACTGTGTCTCAGTACCCAAGAGTGAAGACTGAGTCACTATCCTCTTTCTAAGGCATTTAATATACAGACACACACACGCAGGCACGCACACACACACACACAAATACACACATTTAAAACTGAGGTTCCCTCTTCATCCTTAAATGTTCATAAAGTGTTTTTATTCATGTAATTATCAGTTTATCAATTAATTTAACCATCCAATCAGAAGGATGAAAATGGATCCCTCTGACTTTGTGTGTCTGGGAGGTAGGAAGCAGACATTGCCCCTGCTTTCTGACCCAGGTTACAAAGGTCTGAGGTAATTTTGCTTAAACTTTGAACGGATTACAAGCAGGGCTATTTGCTACAGCTTTTTTCATTTTCAGAAACAAAATACTCAAAATATGACTGACATTACTCACGATGATAACCTGCTCTAAAACAAGTCTGAATTAAATTTTCCAGAATGATTGATTTTTGCGGCTTTCTAAATTGTTTTAAGAATCGGGCGCACTTTGGGTGCGAAAACTGCACAGTTCCCCTTTCACTTATGGAAAGGTTTGAGAATCCAGGGATGCCTACTGAAGACAAACCGGGTCTATGGCCGGGTGCATGAGGGTATCAAGTAACCCTGTCACCGTGTTGGCTCAGACTCATTAAGTACATGGGCAGCTGCTTTTTTTGTGTGTGTGTGTGTGTGTGTGTGTGTGTGTGTGTGTGAAGCATAGTCAATTCATCCACTGAATGCATTTCGCACATGAGTGTGTGAGTTCATGCCATCTGGGTTTTCACATGTGCTTTTCTGTTTGTTTTGACACATCAGTGTGTGTGAGTGCTCTATCCACCCGTTGTCTGCTACCCTCACCTGCTGAAGTCCTTCTCAGTTTCCAGCTCTTCTTCTCCATGGCCGAGACGCAGAAGATGGCGTTCGTCTATGTCCAGGGCCATAATCTTTTCAAACAGCTGGTTCAGGGCCTGGTGTGGGATGAACAATAAACATAGTCAGACATGGGTTGTTTTTCCTCTGACAAGCATGTCTGATGTATGTTTTGAGGTAAATATGTTACTATAAAGTTCTATGCTCTAAAAGTTCTATGATTAGCTAGTGTTGGGAATATAAATGGCAGGGGGGAGGTTGTTGCAAGAGAATAATAATTACATTACTATGCTGCATGTGGATAAGATTCCCTCTGGCAACCACTGGTGTAAAACAACAGCAGATTACTTTATGATTAAGTACTAAGAGGGATGACTGGGACACAAGGGAGCTTAGATTTGAATTTTCTCCCATGGTAAATGTGAGTGCTGCTTGATTAATCAGAAGTTCTGAGCACAAGCTGCAAATTCTCTGGCCAACTTCAATGTTATTTCACCAAAGTGTAAGGGAAACTTTTTCAGTGTTCTTGTTTTTGTGTAAAACGTGCGTGGGCATGTTGACCTGGTTAGAGTGTGTGACGATGAGAGTCCTCTGCTCAGGGAAGTTGTGATAGAGGTTTGAGATGATCTGAACAGCAACATCTGTCTTTCCAGTGCCGGGTGGCCCAACAACCTGGATGCAGATTTGGAAGAAGGCGTCATGAAGAGAAGGAGAAACGGGGGATGAAAGAGTCTTATAAGCTACTTTGTCATCGTACAGTAGATCTACCTTTGCAGTTTTTCATGTCCCTTGACATTTTTTCTTTAACAAATCAGGCCACTGTTAAAAGAATTTCAGAAGGAGTCCCAACACTTTGCTACAAGCCATCTGTGTGGAAGAAGCTGTTCAGGTTGGATGACAACAAAATCTTTTTTTGTTGTGCAATGCAGAAAGCTAAAGCTGCACACACCATCTACACAGGGAAACCTGGTGGTGTTCTTACTATACAAATATTTGTGCCATTTCACCTCTGTGTGCAAGTCACCATGATAATAAGCCCAGGCTTCATTTACTCATCTAAAGAGAGGGAGGTAGATTGAGTGGTTATATCTAATTTACTAAATAAATATTCATGAAACAGGTTGGTCTGATTTAAGGTCTCTCAGGTGAGTAATATTGTCTAAAAATAGTGGGCATAATTACATAATTCTGCATAAATTAGGACATAATCAGCTCCTCGGTTTACCCACGTGAAAGTTATTTAAACCATAAGGTAGTATGTGCTTGTTATGGCTGCTAATGAGTTTGAAATATGTCAAGACAGAATGTTAGATGGGGTGGTGGAAGGGACGGATAAAAGCATGCACACAGAGTTGTTTTATGACACTGATGATAGCTGCACAAGTGAGTAAGTAGGTGCCTTATTTAACGCAGCAAGCTGCATAATAAATACCTCAGATGCTGATGCTAGCTTTCATTTACCACATGAACAGTGCTTTTGTCAAAACAGTAAGTCGCACTGCTGATATGAGAGCTGGTGGATCAGTGGATTTAACTGCTATGACCTTTTATGTCTATTTTCTGGATTTTATTATTTTTTTCCCCACCGCACAACCTTGGCCAATGGAAATTTTTTGCAAATAAAAATCCAAATTCCACTCCCCCATTTCTTATCAACTCTTATTCAATGTTAAGACTTAGGTGAGCTTCTTGTACAGTAATTATAACATCCTTACCATGGTAAGACCTGGCTGCATTCCAGCTCGAATGGCTTCAATCTGAGTTGGAGTGAACTGAATAGTATTCCTGAAAGAAATTTACAATGAAGTTGTTCAAAAGTCATCTGAAATATTGGATGTGTAGATAGATAGAATGTACAATTTTGTTTGTTTTTATTAAAAATGTGAAGATGTGCAGTTACATTGAAACTACCTTTAAAGAGTGGTGAATTTATTAACCCCTGTATAAGAAATAAGACTAACCGTTTGGGCTGGTTGTAAGGGTATGGTCCACGGTTAGGGGTGACGTAAGGCTGAACAATTAAGGTTTTATCTTCCTCTTTGTCCTTAATTTCTTCATCAGCCTTCCTCTTCTTCCCTTTGTCTGGTTTATTTGTGATGGGAAAGGTGATTCTGTTTAACCAAAGAGAAATAAAAAGTCAACATATATCTTTATGAACATGCGGATACACACATAAATATAAAATATACGTTACGCACACAAACACATATGTAGTTGGACTTAAGCTTTTCACCTGAAAGGAGGGACTTGCAGCTCTGGGTTCTCTTCCATGACCTTTATGGTGTTACCAGGGAAACAAGACCGCAAGTGGTCCAGCGACAGAAAGGTGTCATTGAAGTCCAAAGCAGAGATCTGATTTGGCATCTTGGAATAGTGAGCGCTGCCTGGGTCACCATAGCCTAGGATAATGTCATGAAGCCAGTCTGGGACAACACACTCTGTGTTCATCAGGTGCCTGATGGTCTCCAGCACTGCCTAAAACAGGAATAACATACATATCAAATTAAGATTGTGTATAAATTGAGGGTGGGGGGGGGGAGGGAATCTAATAATAAGTTCATTAGGAAACAAACAAGATGCTCTGGCCGCAGCCTAACACATTATTACAGCTGGTGCTTATAGAAGCAGGGCTGAAGGTCTCAAATGAAAACAAAGAAATACAAGTATAGCTTTAATTTCAAGTCCAAACCTTGAAATTATTCTCCTTGGGTTTGCGCCTCATGATGATGTTGAAAGTGTCGTACGGGTCTTCTGTGCCACTCTGAATACTGCTGGTCATGTCCTGCTGGTACTGGTTTGGGTCTAGCCACACACGGAATGTTCTGGTGTCCCCTCGCAGCTTCGGCTTTGGTTCAGGTCCTAGAACACACATGCAGGAATATTTACTATACCACAGAAATAACCAAATAAAAATTAGGACAGTAAACTACATCTAAATTAGGTCATTCTTGGATGAGAAGTCCACATTTACACTACTGACAGTAAAACAAAAAATATATATAGAACTCTTCATGGACAGAGATTTAAATGTTGGTGCAGTGACTTGAGGGCTATTCCCACAGGGAGCCCATATGATGCACAAAGTGCAGCTTTAACCGACATATAAACAAATTCTGTGCGGCGCTGCAAGGCAAAGAGCAGGAAAATGTAACTAATCCTGCCTGCTTCTGTTGTTTGTGCTCATAAGCACTGTTATGTGGTCATGTCTACAGATCTTCTTTCTAAAAGGAGTGTGGTGATAGCTCTAAAAGCTAGACCCTTAATACAATGCAACAACGTGGAAAGCCACGCCAAGGTCTGTGAGCAGTTATTACTGCTGCGCCCCATTATTCAGAGGTGTTATAAAATCGATGCATGACGGGAGAATCGTTACTATTCTCAGACATGAAAATGTGCACATTTATCAAATCATATTTATTTGAACACTATAACATTATAATAATTGTTTATGTTTTTTAATGCAAAGTATGACGGTCAATTTTCAAAATACACATCTCAATTTGTGTAGTCACACTTGAACCAAATGCCTTCTGACGTATGTCCTTACTCGACCCCAGTTAACTCAAGTGCCACTTATCTGTTGGGGATCTGAAAGTTTAACTCAGCTGCATGTTCCCTGGCATAGTGTCTATTCAGAAAGCTCTTCCTTCTGCATATTTAACCCAAGCAGATGCGAAAGGGTAGGGAAAGGGGCGCTTTGGCTCATAGACACATGTACAGATGGAATAAAAGACAAGTACCTGCAGGCTAACTCAGGTGAACCTATCACTCTTAGCAGCTGCTTGGGCTGCAAACCAGAGCATGACAATATAAAGAGAGATGATGTGACCATCTGAAAATACTTTACCATTCAGGAGAGGTAAGTTTGAATATGGTCTGAGGACATTTACCACCCACATCAGACTCCTTAAAAGACCTTTCATAATTTCCACATCACTGCATGATCACAATCATTTGAGCTGAATAGAATTATTTAGCATTTGTAGTCCCGCATTAGTTATTAATCCCCTAAAAACTGTCAATCAACATTTTGCATTAAGTTTCTACCATGAAAGCCTTCTCGGGGCTTAAAATGACTTAGGGATATGACTATAGTTTTTTTTTCTTATTCAGATAATAGGAACCTGTGACTCCACTAATCCGACACCGCCCACATCTCCAGCAGCCACCAGATGACATTGACCTCACTGATTACTCGCTCTGCAGTGATCAGCTCGTTGAACATTAGAGCAATTCCCAATAAGTGGAAGCTGAATTATACAATATCAACTGTAAGTGGTACCTTTAAATCATGTTATTTTAACTTTCTGTCAGTTCTGGCAATATTACAACGTTCTCAAAGTTAGCTTCTTCTTTTGTCCGTTTGTGACAATGTCAAACCATCCTCTGATCAGAGGACGGACGCCATGCCTTAGTGGCGTCTGCGCATTCGCAAATACGGTCGTACCTTCCTCGATGACGCGGCCTCTGTCGTCCAGCATGCCCTGCACCTCGCAGCCTCTCACATACGCTAGGCCAGTCTGCTCCACAAAGGGCTGGCGCCGGTCAAAGCGTGTGCCATACAGGAGCATAGGGCGCACCGTGATCAGAAAGCAAACGTCATGCTTTCGTAGACCTGGAGGAAGAGAGGATGGAAAAAAGTAGAATGAGGAACAAGAAAACAGATGCAAGAAGATGAGACACAAGAGTGGAAGAGAAGAACACCAATGTCCTTCTTTGATCCTTGAACATTTGACATTTATGCTTTAGTAGACATCAAGTCTTTTTAACAGTTACACCACTAAAATATAAGACATAGATATAGACATGTCTGACTATAAAATCTCTGCAAAAAGACAAAGGAAAGTAAAGGTCAAGGGTCATGATGTGATGGGTGAAGCCCATAGTGTTAAATAACTGCATTTAAGATATAAAAGAAAGAGTATAAGTAAAGATGTAGAAAGCATCTATGCATTTACCTTCCCACTCATGTTTAATGTGCTCTTGTACATTGAGGTTGATGGTGACGTCAGCTCGCACACGAGCGGGCCAGCTCTCTCCTATGTTGGGCTTGGCAACCTCCACGATTGAAAAAGAGGTGATGGTCTGAGCCATTCGAGCCCAGCCCCCAAACACCACTCCACCATACTCTGACTGCCTGTGTGAGGACAAAGACACGACAAGAAGTTGAGACAAGTGCTGTGGGCTGTTGCCAAGTTTGGAAGTCAGTTGGCTTCAGGACAGAACATGACAGTGCTGATTTCTTATTTACTTCTGCAGCTTCAACAAGCGGGTTGCAACGACACCTGACAGAATAGGAGCACTTATTATGTTAAGAAATGGGTTTCCGAATGTGCTGCCCCAAAGTGTCCTCATTTATTAATCCTGTGTGAACGTATCTATGGAGCTACATTGTTCATCACCAAAAATCAGAAATAACTTAAATTTCAAAATAATTCTATTTATTTGTAACTGTTCAAAAAAGAACTTCTCACCATGGTTTCATCCTCCAAACCACATCCTCTATGTCCTGTCTGATCTCATAAGTGGACTCCAGACGAAAGAGGTTAAAGTTCCTCAGTAGGTAGTCGTGGAGGGTCAGGAACTGGAGGTTCAGTTTTGGGAGAGCCAGGCACCCTAACAAGGAGAATAAACAGAAAACAAAAACAAAACACAAATGCATTCAGTAAAAAAAAGAGGAAAAACAGAAAAAGAGAAATGCTAACTCAAACAGGACTTCCCATAAAACAAATGACAAAGAGAAGTAGCTACGAGACAAGGCGTAAGACTACCATCAGTAGGACTTTAGCACCAGGCACAGAGCATACATCAAACTGACACGTGTGTTTTGGAAAATGTCGACTTTCATTTGGCCACAAAAATAATCCCGTTTCACACATTTATTACAACATACCTTCGCCTGAGTAGTACTCAGTTGGGACAATGTTTTCATCCCAGATTATCTTCTCTGTTGGATAAAGGGGCATCTGGTTCAATTGCTCAATCTGAGAGATTCTGCGCTCATGACGGGACACCTGTGCATGTAGGAGTGACACAAAGAACATGTGCAGAGAGAAACTGGGTTAATAAAAAATAAATCCAATCCCCTCAACTCTGTTTGGGATTTTTTTTTTATCTGTTGCTAGAAGACAGACCAGGAAACTACAGATTTAGGTCACTCTATTCAGTCTGTTACAATGTGGGGAATCTCTAGTCTCTAGCCTCTAAAGGCTGAAAGTATTTACTTGGAATCACATTAAAAAAAAACTTTTAATTCAGTTTAGCAGAACTAATGTCATCATTCCAATATGCGAATATCCATTTGTTCCATTACTCTGTGCATTGCTTTGTGGTTCAAGGTTTTCAAGGGATATGAGAAAATTCTAAATTGCTCTGAATCTCTTCATATTTTCTATAAGAGGGGAATTCCACACAGCAACAACTGGATAAGAATGCAGAATCTAGAGGGTAAGGGTATGCATGTGCATGCCAAGGCCACAAGCCTTAAAGAATTACTTTGAAGTGTGAAACACAAAACCCATACCAAAGTACAGACTGACTAGTGAATCTTCAGAAAATAAACTGGCCCATTATACCTTTTCCAGATTTCAAACGGCACATTAATAACATCATGGCAAAGTGATGTTGATTTACAGACCAAAGATCAAAGGCGGAAATGCTGAGGTGGACGATATACCAAAAGTCCACACTGTACTCACCAACAATTCAAGGAGAACCTCCCTCTTGATGGTGGTGTCTTCCCCTTCGGGAAGCTCTGGCAGCAGACAAAGGTATGAGGCCACCTGGTGGAGCATGTTTGGACTACAGAGAGACAAGAAATAAACAAGCGGCGAGAAAATTTGCATTAGCAAATTACAAATTTAGCTGACCCGCTAATCCAGAGCAGGGATGACAATAAGCAGACATTAACTATCTGCAGCACAGAGATAATGGCATGGTAATGACTGAAATATAAAGCAGCCAAACAGACTTTTGCGAGTACTCGTCACAATAAATCTAAAAAAAATCATTCAATGATTTTAGACATTGAACAGAGATGTGTAGGTTAAAGCTTTTTGAGGAAATAATACTGCAAGCCTGTGTGTAAGGCCGCGCATCCCTGTTAAGGTCCTCATGCCTATTAGAGCTGCAGCAGAAAGCAAGTCTCCTGTTTGCTTTGACACTGCACTTCTGCTCGGTCAGCATGTATGTTAAGGGCCGAGGGTGCACTGATGAGACAGGATTATGAAAATCAAAGCTCATCCGCGTCTCGGAAAGCTGAGACGTGGCTCTCTGCATACAGACCTGTTTTAATCAAGCTGACACACCGTGACACAGGCAAGGTCTGGTGCACGGCGAAGGACAGGGCCTGGACGCCCTGTGACAGGCCTGGACAGTCACATGTGGCACCGGCCAACTGCGGCCATGTACGTGCAGCCACTCTGCTGCTTGTGATGCCATGCATGAGCAGCGGGGTGGCAATTCTGCCAGGGTTGCACTTTGGTGCCCCAGCGGATGACCTGGCATGGGTCATGTGGACATTCTTTCCTTGGCAACAAAATAACAACGGTGCAACAACTCATTCTCAGTACAGGAGATGACTGGACCAGGTCATGTGTGACAGCCAGTGGCAGGATGAGGTTTAGATGAGTAGATAGATTTCTGAAAGCAGAAATTAGTCCACTGTAAGTCACTCTAAAGCCCTAAGACCGTCCAGTCCTGTTTGAAATGATGTGAGCCACTTAACTGTTACTTAATTAAGTCCATGTGATGTTTAATTAAGAGAGGATTACTTCAGTCATAAGTCAATTTTTGAGTTTTGATTAATCATCAAACAAGTTTGAAAGAAAATTTTGAAATGTTACGATATGTAAAATGTGGATTAAACGGACCGGGGTGATCACGAGATAGAGGGGAATATATTTGGCTTTTTTAGTGTGATTATTCTCTCAAGGCATTGCCCATGTGTCTTCTTTAGGAGTGGAAGAATGAATCATTCATCATGTTAGTTAAATATTTACCATGTCAAAATAGCCGTTTCCATTCTCATTTAACTGCACCGACTCGTTTTCCAAAAGGAAAACCACACGTAGTAAGGGTTCAATTATTCAATGTGCAAAATCTACAACATGAATACGGATTATTTCCAGAATAGATGTTAAGATTAATAATGTAGAGGTTTACTCAACTGATTCAACCATAGCCGCAAAGCTAGTCTAAACAGCTGAGTGGACATGTGCCTCAGCAGCAACCTTAGTTGGGATTTTTACAGGGGTACATTCTGTGGGACAATGTCTTCATCTTTGTTTTCGTCCTGAAATGCACTCGCCATGTTTTACATGAGATATGTCAGAGTCAGAGTAAGCCAGCGTATATGTGAGAGTGGTGGTGGTGGGGTGTATGTGACTGTGAGCAGGCAATGAAATAGCGCTGTGTTGGTGTTTGAGGGACTTATTGGATAAATTCAGAGCGGCGGACTGGGAGCTTAGCACAGCTGGAGTAAACTGGCATTAATGCGAGTTGTTTGGATGAAAAATGTCTTGTTAAATCTGATTGGCATTTTTGGAGTTGCCCAGGAGCTGCTTTGGTGACAGTTATGGAGCTGGGAACAATGCACCTCCGGCTAGATTCAAAATCCTAATTCTGGGAAAAAGGGCTGAGCTTCTACAAATTCAGGAAATGGTTCAGCTAAGACCTTTGCCCGACTCAGCTCAGCCAGAATCATTACGCTGTGCTCAAAAGAAACTCAAGAGTGGGGTTTAAGCATTTATAATCCACCACAGCAGAAAAAAGGGACAATGGAAAGAATAAGAAAAAAAGGGATCTTAACACACTTCAAAACAGACACCAAACACATATATATGACTTGAAAAACTAAGGATGTGTTTACAATAATATCATATATTGAAGAATTTACTAATAAGCAGTGGATGAGTGTTTTTCACTTTCATTCACACAAGTTTCTCACACACACAAGCCAGTTCATCAAAGTGAGGGTGTTTTTTGGCTCCTGCGAGCTAATATGATGTGACAAACACAGCTGTTCAAAGAGTTTATTCTCAAGCCACTGAAAATCGATTAAATTAATGAGGCGTGCCTCTCTGGCTGGTACCAGCTGCCCATTCAAGGGTTCACTTGCTGCCTTTTAGCAAATAAGTCAGGTAGCAATGGCAGCACTGCTGGATCACAACACAGCAGAGCTAAGTGAACGTTTGTCCTCTTACATAGCCTGGGACTTTGCTTTTCCTTTTGATTAGGAGAACTTTAGCACCCAGCAGAAATATTGAAGCACTAAGCTAAATGTCTTCTGCTTTGAAACTTAAAAGAAATTGAGAAAAAAAATAAATAAAATAAAATAAAAAAATAAAAAATTATATATATATATATATATATATATAATACAAAGACTGTTTGGCTATGCCATTAAGACGTTTTTGTTTACCTGAGATGCCCAAAGAGTTTGGTTAAGGATTCTCGAGTGTCCACTGATGCAACATTGGACAAAGCAAAGTCTTGCAACTCTGGGAAATGAGAAAATGCTGCCCTCTGTATGAGAGAAAAGATTCATGGTATTATGGACAAAAATCCAATGATGGGACGGGTCAATATCATCTAGGGCACAGCCAATTAAAAACATCAACAAAGCACACACGAGCTGGATGGGATGTGCCACCAAGTAATTTACCTGCAGTGAGGTGATTCTGTCATAGTGCAAAGTGGTCATTTCTTTCTGAGTCAGAGCATTTCCTGTCTGGTCGTTGATCTCAAAACCAGCGTAGAACTTCAGCATGTCGAGAAGCTATGAAGATCAAAGAATAATACAGAAAACTTTATACGCAAGTTCCAAAGTAAGAATGTTGTTGCCAGTGATGCGCTTGTATTGACAAATCCACTGTACCTGGCGGAAAAGGTGCCCCTCCTTCTCTCTTTGGTTGAGGCCAGAGAGGTGGCAGCTGACCACCAAATGAGCGTCATCCATCACCGTATTGAACCAGCGCCTGGTGGGCAGTAGTGCCTGGACACACGGGACACCAAGTTTACAGCTGGGCAAAATCCGCACATCAAAGTTTCCAGAACAATTACTCCATAAAAAAAAACTTAAACAAGAACAAATTCAGGACAAACATGGAGAGTCTGTGGAAGATGGTCTCAGGCGCTGTATGAACTGACAAGGATAAAGGGGAAAATCACGGCTTTCTGAAGCACAGACACATTTTTCTGCTGCTGGACCCTGATAACCAGTACGTCACCTTTTTGACAGCTTTTTAAAAAATCTTCTAAAGGTTGTTTTGACACATGATAGAGAGGCAAACAGAAGAGGCCCATTGACAATAAGATGTGAAGATGACATGAAAAATAAAATGGCTTCTATAGTCATCATTTACTTTCATGTTGCTGGGAGAAGACAGAAAACCTGCCAAAAAGAGATGCCAGCTGTTTTGGTGGGAACCACAACAAAAAGCCTCTGAAGAATTTGATGAACAGCCTTGTAGAGTGAGTGCAGCATAAAGAATCCCATCATAACAGCAGAAAGAAAAGTGTTCAGCAAATAAACATTGTTAAACGGAGGATGAAGCACAACGTTCACTACATTTTTCTGAGAGTGACGTCCAAACACGGTGAGAACAGCTACATTCACGTCCAACAGCCATCTTTGATCTCAACACAGTCCAAAGAGCCAGCATAACAACAGGGATCTCTTTCCCTATATTCATTTTCAGGTCATCATTAAGGATGGGATGTATAGATTTCAGGCAACTGAGGCTTTGTAAAAGGATAGTGGAAAAGGATGGGAGATTTCTCTGGAGACATTTAGCTGGCCAGGTACTGGCCGCTGCCAGGAACAGCAAGGCCGGCCTGTCAGCAGAGCGCCAGATAAAATCTATTCAGCTTCCTCGCTACAAACAGAAGATCTGCCCAGGCAGCAGGAACGACAGCCTAATGTGACAACACATTTTCACACAGAGCTCTGAGAAATTAGATTCTGAGACTATTTGCCCAGTACCATAAACACTTTTAACTTCATCTTTGATGTGGATACTTAATAAATGCTAATGTTTACAAGACCTTCCCAAGCCAAACATTAGGTAACTCTGGGAACACTAATGAATTAAATTTCACAGCTTCATCTCCAAAAACTAAAACCGATAGTGGAAACGAGTGCTTGGTGGTTTAATGTTAATTCAACATAAAGCAAATCCCACTCACAGGAGACAAACTTCTAACACTATTTGCTGAATGAGACTACTGCTCAGGGGGTGGTGCCTTACCTCCAGATCAATCATGAGCTCAATGAATCTCTCGCAGTAGTGTACCATGTCCATGGATACTGTTCCTGTGGAAGATGATGGGCATTGTGGAAGTTAAAATTTCACCCTAGATCAAACAATGTATTTTGTCAAAGTGGATCTCACAGTGTGGAGGAAGATGTGCATTTTTCACCCAGGATATGAGAGAGACGCATATGGGCAAAAAAAAAAAAAAAGGGGGGCATGCTGAGCTCTTGAGCCTCATTATGTGACGCTGCACGGCCAGCACAGCAGCGTGCTGGGACCTCACCCCTCATTAGTCATGCTTGTGTACACGAGTGTGTCTATGCACCTAAAAGTTGAGGCATGCAGCAAACATTAGACTGATGCAGATCCTGCTGGGTTTTAGATTGTAATCTAGGCTGTCAGGTTTGAATTCTATCTAAACACACGTTCTGTTTTTAGTATTCAGGTGGGGGGCCTGCGTGTCAGCCTGCATTACGATATAGTGGTCAGTGCCTGTGGCTGTATGGCAGCTGGACTACATGCTCCTTCAACAGCTGTATGATCAGAAAATAAAGTGGAGCGCAGGGCCACAAAAAACGTGTTGGAGGAAAAAAATGTGTTGCACTCAAATGTGGACAGTATGTGTGGCACGTTGCGAGTTCAAGGGGCAAAAACCTGAATGTAATAGTGGGGGGAAATATTAGGAGCACATGTAAAAACCTAATTTGGGATCGAAGTCCAAGGGTTGTTATTTCTTTATAGGTATAGATCTACATAAAGGTGTGCTTTTCTCCCTGGTATCAATACCATCGGGATCTCATGGTTATTACTCTAGCTTTAGGAATTCCAGCAATATTTCCCAGAGGAAATAAAAATATTTCTTTCCATTATTACCTGATGGTGGAATTGACATGAGAACTCCATGAAACTTTTTAATAAGAGCTGAGAGGAAGGTCCTCTCTTTCTTTGCCCTGGAAAAGAGACGAGGCCAGTCAGCATAAACAAGCCTCATAACTCATGGAACACAAATCATCATTTCTAAATCTGTATAGATCTTCTGAGTATTCCAGCAAAGAAAACAATATTACTGTGCCGCTGCGTCAGCATCCATCTTATCAAATTTCTTGTTGATTAGATTCCAGAACTTCTGCAGCTTTGGGACTTTCTTCAGCTCGTGTTGGAGTCTGGACTGCAAACATAACATATGCAAATCATTCCATCTATGGAACTACAGAACAGTGGCATTGCTTAGAGTGTCAAAACCAAACACAGAAATGTAAACAAGGTAAAAGGTTGGCATCTTACTGGTAAGAGGCACATCCACATCGGGAGAGAAATGAGCTGCTGCACCTGTTCTCTGATCAAATCCACCTCCTGGGAGGAGGACGCATGGAGAGGGAGAAAGAAGTGAGGGAGTTGTCAAAATGCACTGCACATGACGGATTTTTATTGCACCTCAGCCCTTCATAAAAGTCTGCGACTAAAATATTTACAGGCCTTCACGGGACAAAATCAAAGGGAAGCAGGCTATCGCAGCAGATTTTTAAAGTGAGACATCTGCAGTTTCTCCCTGTGGTCTGACAGGGCCAGCCTGCACTGTGTGCTGTTGCCATCTAGTGGTCAGTACAAGTAATGCTCACACGTCTCACATGGACAAAGTTGCTATTTAAAGTGGTTATCTAAAATGTTGTGCAGACGATAAGCTTAACTTATAATGAAAACTGTAAAAACATAAATAAATAAATACTCCCACAAAACTAAAAGACTTCATCAACAAAGCTCCATAATAATGTGATGATATGATCCCACTGACCCTGTTTTAACCATGTTAAAGGTTTTGAAAACAGCAAACCCCGTCACTGTCATTAATCAGGAAAAAGTAAGGCCTACTAAAGGAACTGTATGTTACTGTAGCTCCACCCACCAGACTGTTGAAGCAGTGGTCCAAGAAGACCAGCAGAACAGTTTGTTCCTTCAGCGTGAGGCCATCCTCCTCGCCTGCCAGCACAGCTTCCATCACACATTTGAAGAAGAATGGGAAATGACTGGGCTCCTTCTTAAACACCTGTTACCACCAGAAAGCAAAGTCGTTAATGTTGCAAAAAGCTGTCAACTGGAAAGACAAATGTAGGGTCTTTGAGGAGAACGTTTAATGCACTATTTTACCTCCCAGGCTGGAACATTCTCTCTGAACTTCTCATTGACGATGCAACAAATGGACATGAGAAAAGCTTTGCTGGAAACCTCAGGCTTGTAGTTCACCCAAAGGTAGTTTTCAAGGTATTGACTAAAAGAAAGTAAACATTGGATTCATGTCAATACAAAAAAATGTTGTTCGATGTTAATGTGCAATTGATTTAATTGTGGCCTATCCATAGTCAAAATAATGAGGTGGAATTAAAATATCTTACCTGAACTCGAGCAGCATGATTTTTCTGATGGCGAATCTACAAATGTTTGAAGAAGACAGAAAACAATAATGAACAGGAAAATTCATCTGGTTTAAAAAGCCTTGTACTAAGAGGAGCTATTCATTCACTTACTTAGACATGAGGATCTCTTTTTCATAGATATCTTCCATGACCTGAACAGAAAAGAATATGTGAAAATAGTCATGTTTTGAGGTGAACCTATCAAACATTTAGAGAAAAAAAGTTGCAAATCTCTGTCATACAGAGAACAATGCCTACTGCAAAGTCAGCTCCAACACTACAATTACTGTAGGTATTTCACTGCGGTCCATCCTTATATTCATTAAGTGATGCAGAAGAAACACATCCCTATACAAGCATAGACCAAGACCAGAAAATGGTCCCAGCCCTTTTAAAAAAAAAAAAAAAAAAAAAAAAGCAAATTAAGATCAGCAAGGGCCCAGTGAACACAACAGCTGAACCAAAGTATGATAGAGCACAGATCCCATGCTATCCAAGCATGTATTGGAAAAATGGATAAAAGAGATCTTCTGCAAGAACAGTCTTAAAGAAAAACATAAAAGGTACCATGTCTGAGGGGTCAGAGTTCATAAAGTGGAGTAAGCTGATTCAGCACAACATTATAGATGATGTTTCTGGCTGGCATATTAGCCAGTGACAAAAGTCAAACACTGGTCTAAGATGTAGTCATGTATAACTCACCTTTGGGTCAAAAGGTAGTTTATTCTTAGCATGTGGAGCCCAGTATTTATTAGCCAACTGAAAGCAAAATAAGCAAACAACAAATAAGTACATACCAGTGTGAACATACATAACTCACAATAACATTGTTCTGAATTTAAGAGGGTTCAGGTAAAATAAAACGTGTAAAATCAATACAAGACATCCATCAAGAGTTATCATCATCTTAGGAATACACTCCTTCTGTTACCCTGGTCACTTTACTCACACAAAAGCATATATGTATTTTTCTCAACATATGCTGGGCCATATATTATGAGTTGAGATTACCTGCGTGACAAATTCTGCATTTATTTGAGATACTGAAGGCGCTGCAACCTTTTTGGCTGGGGTTTCCTTCTCCATGGTGGCCATCTCTAAGTGTGAACACCAAAAATAAAGAAAGAGAGAATTTAGTAGTGACCTATTTACGAAAAGCTTCTGAGGTTAATTGACTAAACAAACAAATGAACCTAAGCTGAGCTACTGAAGCAAAGAGTAAAGACGCATGATATGGGAAAGCTAGCAAGACCGCTTTAAAATTAGGTTTGCAAAATCATTAACAAAAAAGAAACGAAAAGGGAGACATACTGAGTGAAGACAGAAAAAACAAAATCAGTGCTTGTTTTCAATTTCAAAGAAAATAATTAAAATGAATATATCTGCGGCAACTCCAAAATGACAAGTTAACATTAACCAACAGCTTTAAGTGACGTGTTTGGCTGCTAAGCTAATTAGCACCACTCAAATACAGTTGTAGAGAACGATTTAAGACAGTACTATCCCCGCTGTGGCATAACGTTACGTCAATGAAAACTAAAATAAGCACACTAACCTTTACTTTTCATCCAACATTCGTGTCACTGCCGATGGTAGAGTACGACAGCATGTACACAACAAAAACGCGCTGAATACGACTAACTTCCTGTAAGAGTACGTCACTATAATATTCCCCCTAGAAAACAATGTCTTTCGTTCCGATTCGTTTCTTGCACCATGGAGTCTAATGTTTCTTTATTTTTAATTTCTTTATTTTTTGTTTGTTTGTTTTTAGAACACAGGAGGTTGTGGAATTAAAAAAAATAATAGTAAAACTATTCTATATTTCTGATAATATACTGAGTTATTTCTGTAAAGTACTGCAAAACAACAATGGATGGACAGATGGATGGTATATTGATTCGATCACATGAAAATAAAAATAAATAAAAACTAGTGTTAATAACTTGATTTGATAAATAGATATGTATGCATTTAAATGAATTAACCGTAACACACTAAAATGTAATAATTTGCCTTACATCAAACAAGATCGTCATGAGTGCCATGTATTTTTCACTTATGGTTCCTGGAACGAATCCCCAGGGGAACTTTCTGAGTGGAGATTGTATATTCACCCTGTGTCTGCATGGATTCCCTCCCACCATCCAAAAATATGCATATTAAGTTAATTGAACATTCTAAATTGCCCCTAGGAGTGAATGTGATTGTTTGTCTCTGAGTGGTTCTGTGATGGACTGATGGCCTGTAGAGGGTGTGCCCTGCCTCTGGTCCAATGTCAACTTAAATAGGCCCCAGACCCCCCCTGTGAAAGTTCTGTAATTATGTGCTGTGGAGAATGAAGCATTGTGCTGTGAGCTTTGTTTTTAAATGATCACCATTTCTGTAAATGCTTTCCTTATTATTTTAGTTACAAGTTTAGTTTTAACTTGACTTTTTCCTACTGTGTGTGTGTAAGTGTATGTATAGCATGTGAGCTTTATCAATGGTTATGTCACTCTGGCATCACAAGTCTGGTTCTTTCACAATACAGAGTGAATAGTTAAGATTATCTGTTCGTCCTCGACTAGTAACTAGCAAAAGCAGTCCAACTTCAATTAATGTCCCAAAGACATCTCTAAAGCTGCTGTACTTAGTGTTTCCCAGTGATTTGTAGTTTTGACTCACTTTATTTATTGTATATCTCTTAAAATTTGAGGAGTTTTTTTCTGGCTAAAAATACCTTTCAGAGAACCTAAACAGAATAATTTTTTGCTTAGCAGAAAAGAAGATCTGATGAGTTTTAAATAGATTCACTGTTTAACATATTCATTGCGGCCTTGTAGTCAAACAGGCTTGTAGGTAACATGGATAAATGCTGCATTGCCTTGAACTGCAC
>CAJRST010002224.1:10340185-10409769 GCA_907169785.1 Menidia menidia | reverse complement strand
AGCAGCATGCCAAACCTCCTTCCAAAGAGCCCCTGCACCCTAATTAGCTAATATGCACTAGAGCTTAAAATGCCCCCGCTGAACACAGGCCTTTTTGGAGGGCATTAAAAGCCTAAATATGTGTTATCAGAGCACCACAGGAGGCAGGATCCTCTGGAGATAGCTAGCTGACAACTGAACGAGCTATAGAGATCACAGACAGGGGATGGTTTTATTAAGAGAAGAAACACACCCTTCATCACACCTTGCACACAAAGCCCGTTTTATGTCAGGATGTTTTAATCTTTTTACCACCGGATGGGAAATAATTGCACTCCCTCTTTGAGTCTCTTTCAGCACCTAACCTCACAGAAATCTGTTTATGGATGAAAGAGAGACAATGAGGTGGTGAAGGTGACATATCACAATTCAATTTTAAGTTTTCTCTATCTTTTGAAGTGAAATATGAGTAAAGGCAGCCTATTTTTCTTTAAACCCTTCAAATGTTTATGCTAAACACTCTAAAAGTCTTCTGTGCACTACATATCTCATTTCCAAACCGTGTCCAAGGGTTATTAGGCTCCCTTTTTGGGTTACCCGGGCAGCCGGACTGTGAGGTCACAGAGGCTGAAAAAGTCCTCACATTTGGATGATCACCTATCTATCATCAAAAGACTGCAAAAAAGACAGTAAAGTACAAAACAAAACCAGGATTCCAACGCTCTTTTCGGTACTAAACTAAATACAGCAAATCTAAATGGATGAGAAGAAGAGTGACAGAGAAAAACTGGTGAAAGACAAAAAAAAAGGTGTGCCTGATGGTTTTATTGGGCTTTAATGGAGTCCCAGAGCCTTTGTTTTTCATTCGTGCACCACTGACTTCCAAACTGGTCACACTAACCAGTAAACAAGAAAGTAATTAGCAGGAGTTGGCACACAAAAACTCAGTTCAAGCAGAAAAGACAATGGGCCATGTGTGCTACAAAGAGACAGAGGGGGAAAAAGTCGACTTTCTTTTCCTTGCAGCAGGTAAAAGTAATATCTAACTGATTACCAAAAGAATAATGACTTCCCGTTATGCAAGAAGCTGCTTGTTAACATGAAGCTGCAGAGTTTTTCCAGATCTCATCAACCCGCTTAACAATCATATTTCATCTGAGCAAAGTTTTTATTCATTAAGGCAGGGCGTAACTCCCTTTGGACTGGATACAAAGTTCACACCTCTCCTCCTCTGGAGCCTGATGTGACAAGAAATTATTAAATATATAGATCACCAAAATAATATCTTTTTCAAGCCCAAAAAAAAAAGATTGAAGGTGAGCCATTTTACATTTTAAAGAATATAATAACTCGTCCTCCATTTGGTCACATCACCTTCCAAAAAAGTTGGGACAAAGGTAAAAAAGGCTCCATTAGTTGAAGGTGTTTAAAAAGACCTGTCAATCAATTGATGTATTTGCATAAGCAAACATTTATAATAAAAAACACGAGTTCTTCTTTTTTCAGTTGTTTAACTTTCTTTTTTTTGTGATGACAAATTATTATTCCGTCAATCTTGATATATTTCATGTTTTTTAGCTGATTCAAACACTGAAGAAATAAGTGTGTTTATTTAAAAGGGGTCTGCATCTTAATGAATAAAATCAGAACATTTAAGCCACTTGAGGCAATGAAATTGTTTTGACAGTACACTTTATTTTAACAGTACTACTCAGAATGGTCTTTACTGTATTTACTGGGGTATGTTTGCCTATCTTTGAGAGTCCCTCTATCGTAAGTAACAAGCTAAGACAAGATGTTTAAAGGTTTCATCCAAACCATATGTCATGTCTATCAACTGTGAATCCTAAAGCGAACCAAATGCAGAAGGGGGTGTGCAGTCACATTTTGCTCCAATGTTGTCTGTCTGCACGCTGACAGCAGCGGTGGCAAGACTGTGACCGCTAACGCCAGAGGTGTTACTTTTTCTCCTTTGACTTTTTGGATTCATCACTCAGTGAGCAAAGGCTGTGACCCATAAAAAAGCCCATGGGTACGCTTGCAGGCCCTGGCTCTGCATGCATTGCAATGCAGCAGATTTCACCTCATTGATGAGTCAGTAAATAGTTTTAGTGAAGCGGTCTGTAATCAAAGGCACATCTGTCAAAGGAATAAGGTTCTGGATTTATTCTGGAGCAGTTAGCAATGAGTAACATTAGGTTAATAGCTTTAAAACACAACATTTTAAAATGCGACATAAAACCACTTATGTGCATCATACATCCTGATACAGTATATAGTAACAATATCATAATTAGGTAATGATAGAAATCTCTGTTATGTAAACAAAAACAGACACCCCTTTTCCATTTATCACCAGTAACCATAATTGTACATGCTAAAATGATAAGTTATGTCAAAGCTAAAGAT
This sequence comes from Menidia menidia, assembly GCA_907169785.1. Taxonomy (NCBI): domain Eukaryota; kingdom Metazoa; phylum Chordata; class Actinopteri; order Atheriniformes; family Atherinopsidae; genus Menidia; species Menidia menidia. Next base: position 10,407,381 of record CAJRST010002224.1, on the reverse strand, counting down.
GACGGAAAGATGGTCGGCTCGGAAAAACGTAAAAATTTAATTGACTGCTTCAGCGCTGGTTTGACAAGTGAGCCTATGTGATCGATGTGCTTGTTGCCCTTTTCTCTCGGAAAGAACATCTCTCTGGATAAAACAAATACTGCTCCTTGTTTGCGTTGACAAGAAGCTAGAATCCTGGGAGCAGGAGATGGCGGCGTATAAAAGTATAATGATGACAAAAGAGTGTGCCAGCTGCTCGGGTTACTGTACACAATGAAGACGCAGCAAATGGCGTACAATAATTAAACACAGGAAGAAGAAGGCTCTCTGGAGAGGCATAACCATTGTTAGCTCAAACTTTCTTTATAAAGTGTGCAAAGTGAGACAGGCTGTCATAGTCTTGTCATTAACATACTGTTGCAGAGCTTAACATGTAATATGTCATTCTTATTACAGAAGGCTGCACGTTAACACTTCAGATCATCTCAAAAGTGTTGCATTTGAAAGGATAGTTTGTAGAGAATTGTTCTTCTTTAAGGGGGAAAGGATGGCATTGGCCACGACATGACACTAGATCACAGACAGGTGAGGGAAGCGCTAATGTAAGCGATAATGTAATTAAAATTCAAAAGTCTAATGGGACACTTGGAACCTTGGCATTTGCAATGTCTTCATCACCTTGCTAAATGTAGTTGAACAAGTTGGTCTCTTCACCAACAGAACAAGTCGCTTCAAGATGGAATAACTAGACCCTAAAGCTCACATATCAATTCCAACTATCCAAATCTCAGAAATCAAACTATGGGAATATAGAGAAGAGAACACGATCCATAGAGGCTCCACCCAACGCCCCGAAGGAGTGAATCACACACAGCAAACACTCCACAGGACATTCAAAGGTGGGCCTGGGCAGTTTAAACTCTATAAGGGGCACCGTTGCACAAAATTAGGTCAGTGGTTTTGGTTTTAATGTTATTGTCTATAGTGTCTTCTTAACTTACCTTGAACAATCTGCTGTGCCAGTGAGTGGCTACTCTTGTAGAAGACTCTTGCGCACAGTGGCACCAGCTTAGCATCCTTCATATTCATGGCTTTGATGAATGCCGAAACGATGTCTTCTGTTACATGCTTCACATCGATGACCCCCGGATCATCACCAGGCACCTCCAGGGAAAGCGACAGGGAACCATTCTCCCCATCAGCAGACAATACGGTGTGGCAGTCTATCGATCCACACGCCACCTTCTTGGTCACGTGGGTGGACTTTCGTCCGGTGGGTTCATCCTCGGTTGCAGTTACATGAAGCTCAACGGTTGCCTCTTTGGGTAAGGCAGGCACCACAGCGATCAATAACGGCAGAGATTTGATCTCAGATTCCCACCACAAATCCTGAAATGTAAAAGGAGGGCGCTCAAATTAAACGTGGGAAATGATACACTCTGTCCTGCCATACACTACAAAACAATCTAACGTATGGCTCTCCCGCTGTGATGCACGCAGTGGGCTTTGAACACAAACACTAACCCATCAGCATTATTGTAAAACCCATCAGAAAGATGCTACCACACAGCACTAATGCATGCTTTTTACTTGACAGACTGGCAGCCTATCAATTTACGCGAGGCAGTGAAATGACCCTTGATAATGACAGTGTACAAAAAAATCCAGGAGAAATCCAATGGTTGCAACTACCCCAAATAGAAAGCACAGGCAAATTCTATGTATGCTGCTTTTGCCAACATCGTGACTTTTATTTAAGAGGACTTCTTGCAACATGTTTGTGAAGTTGCACCGCATACATTTAGTGTGTCAGTGTCATCGAGACAAAATATATATATTTTTTCTGTCTTTTGGACTGAGGGCCATTAGTGGCAGCAAAATGTCTTGGAGCAGTGCTACAATGTAGCCCTCTTATAATCTTTGGCTGTTGCTTCATCTGCTAATGGGAGAGAAATGAGTGTTTTATATAACCGTCATTTCAGTCAGAGTCGATAGAGCAAAAACACTTAACCCCCTTTTCAATGTGCTGGATCAATTTTCATCCACTTACACCCCACTTTGTAAGTGCAGAATAATAACAGGTTACTTACATTTTATTTTGATATTCACTCGCAAAAAAAAAGAGAAGAAATCATTGACAAGAGCAGATGGCAGCCTCTTTGTCCCTTCAAAAGAAAGACCCGTCATGACCCAATCCGGCAGACTCACTGAAGCACCACTTACCTTTAGATTAAAGTTAAGCAAACGCATCATTGTGGATCAACAGTGCTGATGGGTGGGGGGAAAAAAGGGTAGGTGCCCCTAATGAGCACGTCTGAGGGGGTTATGTTAAGATTTCTGTACTGTCCTGATTTTGAAGGGCGCTTGTTTGCAGTGATCAGCAATAACAATCAAAGAGTCAGACAACAATAGCCATGTCAGCACAGACCTGTCCACATGTCTGACATCGTGACAGCACATATACGAGCCCAATGCTTTGATAAATGTTATATTAGCACTCTGGCACATACTAGGTATTCTCCTTGAGGGAACTGCTCCTGCACTTGTCAATAGTGATTGAACATGGAACAGAGAGTGCAAAGTGGGAAGAGGAGTGACAGGACAGGGAGTTCTTGCTCAGCCAGGCTTAAAGGCCACCCTGCGGGCCTTCGGTGCTGAGGTACTTAACCCAACCGAGGGTCTACAAGGAGATTTGAGGACTTCAGCGCTGTGCTCCAGCCTCTGGCGGGATTTACTGCTGTGGCACAGTTGCTGACTTTTTATAAGAGCTGTCGGATGAGGTTACATCAGCCCACGTTTGCTTCTTTTTTAATGCATCAACCACAATTTTTGCATAAAGTGGGAAGTTAGTTCAGCAGTTCTGTAACCCTAGATCTACTTAATACGCAGTGTTGTGTCTGTTCCTGTATGGACACGTGGATCTGTGGTTGTAGTTCTACTCCTGTTTGTACCCTCTGCAGATGATTGAGCGGCGGGGCAATTTCATTCCTCCCCGATCATACGTCATTAATTAAATTATTCTAATAAAATGTAGTTTGATATACAGTTGAGGCTGAGTGCTAGAGTGACAAGTTGGGAGGGCTGGCAAGTGGCAGAGGGAGTATGTATGTATTGAGGGGTTGTGTTCCACTCCTCACCTGCCACTTAACACAATCCATCTCATTACCTCATGCCACTTCATTTCCAGGGCGTGCAGCCATTCCCCTTGTGCGCTCTCCCTCTGTAGGCAGCAGGTAAAAGCATGTAGTCTGAATCTGCTGCACTCAGCTCTCTTCGCTGATGGGGTGTGACCTGCCTCTCCTTATGTTTGTTTTCCTTCTCCCCACTTTCCTCCCCGTTAGCTGCGTCCGTGTGCCTGGAGCGTGTGGAGGGGTTGAAGGGCCGAGAGGCGTGAAAGCTGAACGGTAAACACGGTAATAAGGAAGTGGTGTAAAGGCGGCAAACAGCAGGGAGCTGATGGGGCTGCGCCGCTTAGCCAGTTCCCCTACATTTCCTGCCCAGCAGGATGCCTTCAGCATGTGGTTCTTATGTCTCAGCACTTACTGTAGTGCTGTCAGTCTGCTATAATATCCTGTCCTATTCACTCCTCAATTCACTTTCATCTCTTAGGATCCCACTCTGAGGCTCGTGCTGATTGTTTGTGTAAATGAAACATGCAGGGCCGTGTCACAGGGGTGAGGTAAAGTTAATAATTATGAAACCATTTCCAAATCACAGCAGTGACCATAACAATCTGCAGAAAACCCCCCCACTGAAAATAAACATTTCTTGTTTGCATTAAGACATCTAAGCCTTCATAAATAATACACTCTTGAAATCGGATTTGTTCACAGAACATGTTGCAACTCAAGGGGGGTATCTGGTTAACATTTATTGACTTATCACATCACCACCCCTCTGTTCATCAAACCTTTTGAGTGCACACTTGCATGCACAAAAGACAAACAGGCTCTTTGTGGTTTAATGCAGCGTAAATACAATTTCACACATGTAGCGACTCCAGTATGCTCCCAATTAACCCTGCGAGCTTCTTCATCCACCTGATTAGAGAAATTATCAACACACAACAACTACTGGGCCCTGTGGCTGCACAAAAAGGCAACATATTTCTACCATAAATATGAACTATATCTTCTGCAAAGTGGGTCCTGTATCTCCTTGACTTATATGATCAAAGGCATGATACACAATTATATTAAGCATTTTCTTTCTTTTTTTTAAGTTTGTGATGGAAAAACTGCTCTGAATAAATTGCTTTAGCAATACTTCACAAACCTGCACTTGAATTGGAAGAGAGGGCAAAGTGTGAAGCCAAGCTGGGAATATTATGTGAGGTGAGCGACCCAGCACCTAAACCAGGTCTCTTCTAAAAACCTGTTTACAGGTGAGACCCTGAGCTGTCAATAGAGACTGCTCCACCTGTAAATCATCTCAAAGCGTGGTCTCCTGGTGGGAATCCTGGGTCAGTAAAAAGGAAAACGTTTGACTGGCATGACAGGCTGCAAGAAGGCACAACAGATGGACAATGTTGTCCATCTTCAGTGACCTCTGACATGAACCCACTCTTGCCATCCCCCAAAGCTTAGCCCTTATTTAGCCTTGTTAAACTAGGGGACTCAGTCATAATGCTAAATGCCACGACTTTCAAGAGTTTTATTCCACTGTGTTTTTCAGCAAGACAAAATATGTCAAATGAACAAAGAGACACCAGCTCCTACATGTGCACGAAATATGTTTTGGAATTTAAATGATCTTATCAGACACATTAAAGTTGTATGAATATGACTATGACTAACTTTAGATATGATTAGAATTTTACATATAGATTTACTTTACATTGTCTCCCCTGTCTTTAATGTTGTTAACCACTTACACCCAGCCACATGTTAGAGGTGGGCTTCTGCCTCTCTCCCTGAGGCCCTATTCCCATGGTTAGACAGATTACTGGAGGAGGAGAAGAGGGGCTGCCAAGGGAGACTGGAGACCCTATTAGATGCAGGGAACGGAGGTTGTAAGCCAGGGTGGCAGAATGGAGGTAAGGGTGGAGGGTGGCGGCTGGGAAGAGGAGTGAGGAGGGGGATAAGCTGCTCTGAGAGTTGAGCGGCGCTCCAAAATGGTGTGTGGGGGCAAAGGATTAGGGAGGCTCTGAGGAAGACATCTGCTTCTGTGCCAAGCTCCGCATTATCAAAGACACCAGTGTTTCCCACATCATCAACTTTTCATGAGTGCACTCACTGGTAAATATCAGTAGCAGCGGTTTGGGTCTCTTGGGGGCACAGAGGGGTATGAAACATTCCCTTATTTTATAACCATAAAACACATTTTTGAAAAGCCTCTGAAATATTGGATTTCAGGGCAACTTTCCATTCTTTTACTTATTCATCGATGCATAGATTCCTATGCAGTATAATCTGTTAATTATGTGCTCATCCTAAGTGAGTGTTACACTGTGTAGCTATGGTCAATATTTCATCTGCATTTACAATACAAATGTCACACATTAATCTCCATTGTTATACATTTAATAAAGAAAGAACCTTCTCCAAAGTGACTGACCTTCCCTTCAGTCGAGGCCCTCAGCACACTATCCCAGACGGCTCTGATCATCCCCATGTCCTGGTGTCTCGTGGTGTAACAGTGAGCTTGGAAAACATGAGCCAGAGTCAAGCTGCTGACCACGGCCTCCAGAACCCTTTTCACGTGGCTGAAGGACAGCAGGGCCTGTGTGTAGGTGCCACCCTGTACCAACTGCATGGTGCACGGGACCAGAGCAATTTGACCAGCACAGAAGACCACCTCTTCCACCTAAGAGAAAGGAGGAAATAAGACAAAAAAGAAATTACATGCAGAGGTTTCGTGTTAAAAACAAAAGTACAAGAACAATCCACACAAACAAGTTGAGGAAGCTTCAAACTGCATGAAAGTATCAGGATGGTCACTGGTGTGTGTGTATATATATATATATACTTTCTTAACTTCATGTATGCTTTTGAAGCACCTAATGAAAAAAGAAAAGAGATATTCAATCTATGAACTATAAAATAAAGCAAAAATAATTGCTTTTTTGGAAAAAAAAAAAAAAAAAACACAACTCTGTGAGGTGCTATATTAAGATTAACATAAACTATACGCCTGTGTTTGATTAGCAGTACATTAATTAACAACTCCCATCTCTCCCATTTTTCAGCATCTTATCACCAACACCTACTATTTCACACTTGTAAAACAAGAGGGTATTCTGTTAGATGCCTGCCAATATTTCTTACAGACACCAATGTTATTCATAAGCACAATTAACTATGTGATAATAGGCTCAATTTTCTGTTAAATACCTGTGTGTAAGCCCCTTGAATACTAAGACAAAAAAGAATCTATCTGCTTAATGCGTACAGACGAGTAGGGATGGGGCATGGCATTAAAGGGGTCAGGCCTTTAGAGACCCAGCAGCTCAGCAGTGTTTGAGGCTGGACAGAGTTGACGCTGGACACTAGCTGCTGGTCAATGCAAACAGATGCTTCGTATACCTTAAGAAATGCAGAAGCCCAGTGCATATGCAAATCTCCAGGGAGGATCAATTGATATACGAACAAGGTCCTTTACTGATCAGCAAAGACACAGCCAGGGGTGTAGTTTTTCAAATGAGAATATCTGAGTAAGCGTGAAGAAAAATGCTCTACTCCAAACTTTTGTCAAATAATTTTTTTGTTTTCTACAGATGGTGATGGCCCATTATATACTTGGTGAACAACGTTTAAATTTCAATAGCATATTTACCATTTGCTGCGTTTAATCCTCTCCTCATTGAATAGTAGCAGAACAAGATGTCAGCCACACAACTATTTAGCTAGAGGGCAGACATTGTCATTGCTATTTCCATAATCGAATGGGTTTGCCGTGATCCCCGGCTCCTGGGTTCACTTGTCAGCTTTGATGAAGCTTCGGCTTCAATCTCTGCTACTGCAAATTACTGGGACAGTGTGTGATACAAGAGACGGAGGAGAGACTCGGAAGAGGACTGCGAGTAATAGAGAGCAGAGGAGGGAAATAAGGCCCTCACAGCTTTCAACCATTTGGATCAATCACCAGATCATTTGCTTGCTAGCATGATCTGCCCAGGAGCCCGCATTACTACTGAAAATAAAAGCAAGATTCCTACATATCAACAACAAATTGTCACTGGCATTCCATTTATGAGCTATCAAATGCCATCGTATCCACTCCAACAAAGAAGAGCTCCATCAGGTTGGATAGGTGGCCGCAATCTTTAAACAGGCTTGTCTGCATGAAAAAAAAAAAAAAGCTCACAGCATTGTGAATTCATAAAGACCAGCTCCAATTTGTCAATTTGAATATCAAAAGGTGCAAGCATGGAGCCCCTTTGACTGTTAAAAGCAGGCTCCCACCGCGTCTACCAAGCAGGTGTGTGATGATCAATTATTAAGGATCCTACTCTGGTTACTCTTAGTGGGAGGTGGAATCAGGGATCTGGGGTTTTCTGGTTTCCGTGTTGATCCTGGATGGGGGATAGACAGAGGCGAAGGGAGAGCGAATACTATTTACATAAAATTAACAGTTCAAAAGAATGAGTTCACACACCAATCAAACTTGTTAATTGACTGTCAATGGTGTGTCCCTGAATATACAACACAACTACATTATTCATCTAAGGCCCTGACAGGGAAGACAGTCCAATTTGCATGGGCGTTCTAAATGTGATCAACAACCACAATGCCACATGCATTTTTAATAGGCCAGAGATGGAAACCTTTAATATTCATAAGGGTCAAACAACTGCATATGACATTAAACTTTCTTTAACAAGGTAAGTATTTTTCAAATGCTAGCCTTAGCAATCTAAGTGGCCCACAGAGAGAAGAGATAATGTGCTGTCTTCCAGAGGGTACAGCAAATTGATGCAACATGTTTGCCTTTACTTATTTCTGTTTTACAATTGCATAAAGATATGATCATATTTGCTGGCTTGACTCAGAGAGTTAATTGAACCATTCTTTAAGTCCAGTCAAAGTTTAATAGCTTTATCTTTGGGTCACGTGTTTCAGAAAAAAAAAAACTAACATACAATGTCACAATGCAGTTATAACAATAACGGAACATTTCTACAGCCTAAAAATAAGAAAATACACTGAAGTAAATTTCAAATCCACCTTTCTACAGTTTTAAGTCAAATAATGCAAGTTGCATTTCTGTTTTGCACTTTTTTTACCTTTGACTCATGATTAAAGACGTTTTTCTCCTTCCCCTCCCACTTTGTGAGGTGCAAACGGTATCATAAGTAAATGTACGAAGTAAGCACCCGGGGGTGTCTGTTTTCAACATCTAACAGTGTCTCGTTTCAGGCTTGTGTGTCTGAGGTGTTTCTAATTGCAGTTTTTTAAAGGGCTTTCATAGAAGACCAGACGCTGCTAGGGTCTATTCACACTGGTGTTGGAGCCCTCTGGGTCCACCATCATGTTAAGGATGTCTCCAAGTGTCATTAGCTAAGCTTTGGAATGGTGTAGATGAACAAAACTACCCAGGATAAAATGACCTGGTATTGATGAACAGTCAGGTTTTTCCTGCCTGGTTCCAAGGACAGAGAGAGGTGGAAAACTGCGCTGCCATTCCTATCAGATATGCTAATAGTCACATTTCTCCCCACAGAGACCTCATACATAATTTAAACAGCAAAATGATCATGAACATTGTGTAAAACAAGTCAGATTAATACAGTATAACTTTCCTCTGAAAGAAGGGGCCATGAGACCAAGTTAAATAGGTAATATCGGAAAAGAAATAGGTAACTAAACATTAACCGTATGAAATAGATGTGATCAATTAATTTATTTAAAATTCACAACATTTGAGAGATAGTAACTGTTATGAAATGACTGGATTTGCAGTGTTACTGGTCAAGCTTTGTATCGCAATGACAAACCTTTATCAAGTATGAGTACAAACAGAGTATGATGCATTAGAGCAGATTCAGAGGGTTTTACACTTACATCTTGTATACCATAAAAAATGTTTAAATAATTTTGACTTTTTTTCCTTATTGGACATTTCTACCAATACCATTTTTTTAAAGTTATGTTCCACTTTTCTTGATATTTTGATAGTTCAAAATAGTTCACAAAGTGAGGATCAAAACCAGAGCAGGAAGTTTTGTTGTATGTATTTAAGTGCATACATTGCTCCAGCTTTTTTGGCAGGGATTTGATATGCAGCGACTGCTTAATCCTTGTGTGGTGGATGGCAGTTTGTCAGGGATGTGGTTGTGATTTCATCTTGAACTGGCTTCAAGTCTGTGGGGTTCTTTCAGCATTAGTGAATTCAAAGCAGATCACGTCTCGGAATTGGAAATGATAAGAAATGGGCTCATGTTGTGCTGCGCCCCGAGGAAATCCTGCCTTCGACTGACACCTCATTTCTACAAAGGCAAACCTTTCAGGAGAGCCACAACCTTCTCTATCCCACAGAACCTTTCACTTTGTTAGTTGTCTTATTTAAGGCTTCACAGGAATGGGGAAAGATATTTGCCTTTTTCCTTTATTCGCTCCTCTTTTTTCCCTATGATCTCTCTTTTTTTCCTTCCTGTTTTTGCTCTAGTTTGAGCCTAACCCCGGCATGCTCAACTGTCACACAACATCAGTGTTACTTAAACTGCGACATAAATAGCCATATGAAGTGCAAAAGGAAAAGGGGAATACGAAGAATTTCTGAATGCATTATCACAGATCTAAAAATGCATGTGTGTGTGTGTGTGTGTGTGTGTGTCCAGATATCTGACCATAAGTGTATGGTTAATTTTTTTTTTTTTAAAGTAACGGTTAAGACGAAGCTTGTTTATATATTTTGTTTCTGTCCCTTAAGTCTGTCCTCAGCATGTACACAGATGCTCAATGTGTTGAGCAGAAAAAAGCCATCAGTATTGTGGTCTGATGCTGACAAAAGCAGGGAAATGTCTCCTAAAACACAAAAGTCAACCGTAAGCAAAGACATTTTTTTTCAACTTAAGAAAGAAATGTAATAAAATACAGGTACTTTAAATACAAAGGTATTATTTTCAATGATGGGTTTTCGATATATTTACAGAAACAAATTATGTCGAAATAAAGTCTGATCAAACAAAACTTAACAGATGAAATGGAATTGTCTGCTGCACTGGAATACTGTGCCACACCAGAGTCAGGCTGTGGATGTAGAGTGATGGAGGGGCATGGTTTTTCATTGCGTTAGGCAAAATGCCCTGCTGCCTTCAACTGTCCCGACCTCACATTTTCTGACAAATTGGTTGTGAGGCTTTTACGACTGATGCACATATCGCAAAAATCATTTCTGCCAAGCTTCCTCTATGACCTGCCCGTGGGATATGACAAGCCCCTCCATGCATCGCTCTATCAAGCCGAATCTTTCCAGGACAATGCAAATTATGACAAATTCCATCATCCTGCATTATGCGCTTTCCCGCTAATCTCCCTAATTCGAGAGAATCGGGGAGGGTCTCGCTGTTTCAGCTGAGGGGCATGTTGTCTGACTGAATGATGCTGAAACTGCAACCCTCATCCCCCATTCCGTCTCCCTTCCCAGCTGTGACCATCTCGTCTCTTCTGTCTTTTCATATTTCCTTTTCCTTTTTGTGATGCTATATTTCTTAATTTGGCTGGTATTAGAAGAACCAACCAAACTTAGGCACAAAAGAATAATGTCAAAAGAAAAAAACTTTTACTGAATGGACAATGTGTTAATAATTACTCTGAAACATCAAGCTCCTGGTCTAAAGTGATAGGCCATCAGTGTCCACAGAGACATACACACCATCGTCCCAGCTTTATTGATGCTTTATCTCTGTCTACACTGTGCTGAGTTTAGCATCTATATATAAAAGAGGAACAACACACACTAAAAAAATGCATAACGGAATGGCAAAGCATGGCACAGTGAACACAAGCAAGACACGCAGTTCTTATTCTTTTCAACAGATGGCAGTATGGCTGCATTAAAAAAAAAGTTAACGGCCGGCGTACAATTGCACTCAAACCGTGGACAGGCTCCAATGTATCCCTACTTTTAAAAATAATTTCCAACAAGTGAAAGGCAAGACTATTGAAGGAGGAACATTACACTCAAAATTGTTTAAAAATTGTGCAGCAAAGCATGTGGAGATTTTATCACAACATCAACACAATTTTTTTCTAAATGTATATGTACAGTAAAAAAAAAAAAACAATAAAAAAAAAACTAAGAGCCCAAAGAAAAACTAATCATGTTATGAAATTCTTGTTTATATCTGATAGATCTGATTTCTATTTAAAAGAAACAGTATGTATACATGTATACACACATTGAAAATGTAAAGGAGGGGAAAAACAGATACTACAGTTTTCAAAAATGTGCTGAATCTCTGATGAGTAAGATAGCAAATATTAGCATTTGTCTCTATGTATCATTTCCAACTCAATAAATTTTGACATGAGGTAAATAATGTGCAGTCCATATCATAGTGAGTGAACGCTTATCCTGAACATCTCCACTTCATTACATCGCCTATCCTCGCAGGGCAGACATTCCCTTACATTATGAATCTACAGTATCAATAATAAACATATTTCAGTCGTGAAAATGCTGACATATTCAAACAATAAAAAAGGAGGTTCTATATAATTTATTTCTAACTTTTATCTGCTGCAGGAAAGCACTCTTTGATGACACTAGTATTTGAAAACCTAACAGAAAAGGTTAGAAAAGTTCAAGCTTTTATGGGTTTTTATTGTAACTGTTCCATATGGTTACGACTAAATAAAATATTAACATGCCCTCTTCTGAGTCACCTGTGGTACTGTTAAAAATATATCCATAAATTTAGACAAAGTGGTGGTGCTACATCTTTGAGGAATCCTCCAAACAAAAGTAATTTAAAAATACTGTTTAATAGTCATCTACTGCACTGTTGGCCATTTCTAACCTCGATGGTCTGCTGACTCTAAAATTGTAAACCGTGTTTGTCAGTATGATGGGCCATGATTTTGCTTTATCTAAACTATTAAACTGTGCTAATATATATTAAAATGTATTAACACTAATTGATTCTGTAATTTTGGTTTAAAATATCATTAGTAAGAGTAAAATATTGACCAGAAAGTGGGTAACATATTTGTCTAAATGCTGCCCTTTCTTTTAATGTCAGCATAGTACTGTGCGTGGGTGGTGGCCCTGTTTTGTTCTGTCTATATTTGCCACACGTGTAGATTTCATGAGAAACCTTTTCTAGATCCTCTCTATCTATGTGTTTTTGTGTGCATGTGTCATCTGTGCGTGCAGGCCCTGTCAGCTATGCCTTCTCGTCACTGTAGGGGAAAAAAACATACCCGGGCAGCTCTGAATATAGTGGCTAGTTACCATAGTAATGGGATGGTCATACATCTTTCCTCTCTAAGACAGTGATGGGAGTGGACAGGACACGCCGCTATGCTTTTTATCTATGCATTTGGTATTCAGTAATTTCATTCTGCAAACAAAAAGCCAAGCCATTCCACCTCTCCTTTTTCTGTATTTAAATAGAGGGGTGAAATGGGAAGTAAATAGCTGGATATGGGGTAATAATTCACACATGGGACTACAAATAATTGATGTGTTTTGACTGAGTGTTTGTGATTGCAATTGTAATAGCGCGAGTGTCTTGGCAGATGTCTGCGATGGTGGGATCTTTACATGACGCTTTTCAGATGCTTTCTTGATGTCTCTGAACCATTCACCCCTCTACTGCTCATCAGCTGTGACAAAGTGAGAAGCAAACAAGGATGCTCTCATATAAACAACACATACACACCAATGTAGCTTATGGCTCTCGCAAATTAAAAAGCAGTATATAAGATCTATCAAATGTAATGATGTTCAACAACTATAACTGATTATATCAATTTTAATGTCATTAAGTGTTCTGGTACATTCTCTACACAAAATAGAGGCATAAGGATTTTTTTTTCACAAAGTCACAAAGACTTTTGCAACTGACTTGTGTTGGTAGTCCATTCACCAGAGACCTCCGAAGCATCTTTTGGGACCCTAGTTTCCCCAAAGATAACTGTAGACTTAAATGTTTCAGTATATACACACACACACTCTGTGAAAATACCTAGAAGTGTGCAGCCACATGTTTTTTTTTGTCTGTAAACTGTGGACATGAACGTGAACAAAAAAGAGGGACGATGGCTGAAGCTACCCTGTCCTGACTTTCCATGCATTGTTGACATGAACCAAGGCAGTCAGGCACCAATAATACATGAAGAGCTGTTCAAAGACAATTAGGATCAGTTGTCAAGACTAGGCCCATTAATGAGTGGGAGTGTGGCAGGAGCTGAGGCAGAGGCACAGTGCAGGCGAACGCGGCCGCCTTAGAGCCGATGCACTCTGACAGATCCAGTCCTTCCCCTGTCCTCGCCTGGTACAAGCTGATACCAGCCTGCACCCACGTGGTGCTGCAGCAACGGTAGCAGCACAGGACGGTAAAGCAAAGAAAGCTATGCCATAAGACAATAAGTACCTCTATGGCAGGTCAGCCTCCACATAGTCATAGCGAGAGAGAGAGAGAGAGAGAGAACAGACAAGGGGCCTTGGAGGAATGAGTTGGAAGCTACATAATTATCCTGGTTGCTGTCTAACACATCCCATAAAAGTGCCCCCTCATCAGATTAAAAAGGTGGCATGATTTGACCTCTTGCATATATGTGTCAGCGTTGAGGGGCGTAAGCTCCCATCCCCCGTCCAGTGACTGCAGCACTGTCCCAAGATGAAGTGTTGACCATGTGTCAAAGCAGATATATTTCCTGGGATGTGGAGCTGTGTTAGAACAGGAGGTAAGATGTACTGTTGTTGTTGTTGCATTCGTCTATGTGCAAATGCTGGCAGACAAGGGAAAATACAAGTTAGCAAGAGCCGCAGAATATTTAGGTACAGTTGGACAGAGATTTAGCAGCCTATTCTGTTTATTTCCATGTGACAAATGAATCACTCCTGGCTTTGCTGTCAGTCATGAGTGTATTACAGTGACTTACCAATGACCCTTTTTACCGACAAAACCAGCTCATAGTGTCACAGTCAGAGCCCATCACAAAGAACATACAGGTGTATGTGTGTGTGTGTGTCCCTTTAAGACCTGGCCTCAGGGCATACAGCAGTATCACCTCTATGGTCAAGTCTTACCGGGTTTGATCAGTGTGTACCAAGTGTGTCCAATTCCAGTCAAGACACTTGACCCTGGTGTTTGGGAACAAGCCAAGATTCAGGAGATGTGCAAAGATATAGGAGTTGAATAGGTGGGAAAAGGCTCCAAGGTGAGGCTTGACTGTCAGTCAAAACCTGGCTGCCTTTCCCCGGATAAAAGGTCCGACTCATTGCACACAATTGGAGCATTCCGGAAAAGAAACAACGAGCCTATTCTGCTTGTGCCCTCGGTGAAATGAAAGGGGAAAAACAAATCTGTGTTAACATCTTCTGCTGCAACAAGAAGCAAGCAACTACATGTGCTAAAAAACACAGCGACTTTGAATAGCCTTCAATCTACCAACTGCTCAAACCGCTGAGCCTTCAAGACCTCATTTTTCATCAGCTCAATTACTCGACAACTGTTCTCCTCCTGGCCCCACCCCTCCCTCCCTGCCCCATCTCCCCCCTGCTTAGTTGGAAGTGATCATTTGTTCTTTTATTAAAGTTGATAACATCCCTTGCATTGTCTGAGCGTGCATGCTGGAGAGCCGCCCCTACTGTTCTAGCCTCCAGCATTTCATATTATTGGTGCATTATTTCACGCATGCCCTCCTCTTTTATCAAGCGCTTTTGAAGTAATGCTAATAGACTAGAAAATTGAAACATTTGTGAAGTATGGGCAATGTTTATGAAAAAATCCATAAAGTATGACAGGGGGAGAGGTGAGATAAAAGCAAGGTTGTAATAGATTATGGCAAACAGGGGAGAGGCATCAGATTCTGACAGGCACCTCCTCCAGGATCTATCATATTTTATGGGATTAAATTTAGTTGTATTTGAAATGAAGTTAACTGTCTTAATTAATCTCTTTGTGCTGCACGAATACCTCCCTCAATGCTGATACATGAGCGCACACTGTTTTTTAGCTAATTACTCTTCTGTGGTAATTGGGGTGGATGTAGTTTCTGCATGTGGGCTGAGGAAGTTTGGGAAGGGGGGGATATTTGTTGTAGTGGCCAATGAAAGGTTATTGAATTTTGCTTGCTGGCTTTTCCCCACCTTTTATCTTTTTTAACAGCTCTGAAACGGTGCAAGTGAAAATAAACTGTAAAACACGAGCACTTACCTTAATTTCTTCTATTCATCACTCATTTTTTTGCTTACATTTCAACCACAAACTCCTGTAATATATAAGCACACTTCACATAAAAGCCAGAAGGAAAAGCCTGGTGGAAAAAGGCATTGTCGTTCAGATGTTTTTGTGTACAGCTGATTCAGCTGTCGTTACATAACCACAATGGCTACGCTCAATTTAGAGCAAGTTACATTTCAGCCTAATTTCACTCATCCTGAGCTGTCTTTTGCTCTCCAGTTAAAATTTTAAATAATACTTTAAAAAAACTTTAGAAAGTGCTGTTTTGACATTAACAGCATCCTATGATAATAGCAATCCTTAAGCTTAAGTCTGTTTTATTGAGCATGGCTGGCCCACCAAACAAACGTTACCTGACTTCTAAACTGAAGTTTAACCCAATCTTATATCTAGATTCATATAAGAAGTTTTTTTTAGACTCAACAGACTGCCTGTGCTCACTCCTGCCATCAATGTTAATAGGCAGCGTCAGATCCACTTCTCACCTGATGCCTCACAGTCCACTTTGACAATTTCCAAAATTCAATGCAAATCCTATAGTCGTCTTGTGCAAGACAATCTCCCACAATATTGACTGTCACTCACAATTAGGGGGCTGAAGCAAGGGGTTGTTGGTGAACGGCAACCCGAGGCTGGTTCAGTCAGCTCCCTAAACACACCCTGCAGAATCTGATCAGTGAGTATAATTTCCCTGTAAATATCCCAGGGGTGAGCCACTTACCTTAACAGGAAAGAGGAGATGTTTAACAACCATTCAACTGATAGTCCTTCTGTTCAGACCTGCTTTGGCTATTGTGTTTACCTCTATAAATCTGCCTCCAAAGGGAATGCAACCAAATCGGCAACATTAATTCAAGTAGACGTGGAAAAAAAAGAAAAAAGAAAAAAAGAAACCTGCTGTTTGAGACCCCCGATGCCCACACTGACTTTAATAGTTGATAGACCAATTCAATTTGTCTGCCTGCTTATTGGCATAATCTTCTATCATTAGTGCACATGCATTTCTTTTGAAAAATAGAGTAAACCGATGGCTTTAAAAAATGGACCCATATGATCTTTCCTGTTTTGATAATTCAAAAGAATGGTTTAAAATGCTGCAATAACTATTATGTCCTTTAAGAGGATGCCATAACTTGGCTTTTTGTCTAATAACAGGATTTGTTTTTTGATATTTTTCAAACAAAAGAAGATCTTTGAAAATAGCCTTTGTATTTTTAAAAAGTGATACTATTTGCAATTTAAGTAAAAATGTGCAGATGTCGTCTATGAAAAACAACAAATAATTTCAAGTACATCCTCTATAAAAAAGACACCAAAAAAACATTTATAGCTAGAACTCTGAAGCTTCCGCTCTCAAAATAATTAAATTAAATTATACTACAATAAATAATGCGGTCCAGCTCTAAACATGTGTCAGTAATGCACAGAACAATACGAAGCAGTGTAAAAACAAAGCATAAATTAGTTTACAGTTTTCGTCTCCGTAGCTTGCGGCTTTAAACTAAACCGAGGCAGTATTATATATCAACATGCAATACACCAAGAGCCCCCCAGCTTTGACATTATAAAGGTTAACTAATTCTTTAAATCATGTCAGATCTGAATCTGTCAGCTTGCCAGGCCAGTCGACATTCAGTCAGCTTGCCATTTCCAAGAGCTGACGCTGAGAGACATGACAAGCCAAGCAGACAGATGAAGAGATGGATAGAGTTTGAAAGTCCAACATCCATCACATGCCAGTGTGCAACCCAGTTCCCCTCTACCTCCACCAGTAGCAACTCTAGAAGCAGAGACCCACTGCAGCTAAGTTGTGCAGGGCTATGTTCTGTCACCTGCCATGTGCTGCCTCTCAAACCAGCAGAGACAGAAGAATAAACCGCTTCCAAAATAGTTGGACGGTAAACATTGCATTGATTCATTTACGGCTCAATTTAACTGAACTACATTCACATGGTAAGCATAAATAGAGAGCTAACCAGAATTGTTCAATTAAGGCAACCCAGATTTAATCTATCCTTTAACTTACAGCTTAACTTGCTCTTCGAAGCCATCATTATAAGAAGATTTATTCTTTAGCATAGCTTTAATGGCCTTTTATTTACCAATTCCACAGAAAATGAATGTGACAGTTCCAGTGCTATTTGGTCTAAAGCGACAAATCTTTCTCTTTGTGTTTGCTGGTACCCTGTCGCTATGGAGTTTCGCAGCAACAGTCACCACGGAAAAAACTGTCATTTAGATGGAGACAACGTCGTACTGGTGAGAGATGAGGAAGGTCTGCACGCTTGCTCACAGCAAGGGGGTAATTGTATCACTATGTAAAACTCTCAAGCAGCACTGAGGAGTTGTTAATACATTTTTGATCAAATTAAGCCATTGTAGCGTGGAGGAGGCATCGGCACATTGAGAGAGCACGCAGGGGTCGTACAAAGTGCCATGCACAGCTCTGAGAAAGCAAACTGCTCTCATTGTTTTCTCAAATTGCTATGAATATGAATGATAATTGGAGGAGTGAGAGATTAGACTGTTTTCCAGAGGCAACAGTGCATGCACACAGCTGACTTTAATTTCATGTCTCAATGAGACTCCATTGAGGAAATCAAACACTGCTGGCACGTTAAAAGCAAACCTGACTCTGTAGGATAGATCTCAGGAATCCGGACTGAACTTCAGTGACACACTGCTGAGATATGCCGTCAAGCTCTGAACGGATGGCTAATCCACACATGTTCTCACTCATAGGCGGATTTGGCTGCAGGATCAAGGACAGTGTGGAGGAGATGGACACTATCCTTGTTGACAGTACCTTGACAAGTGTAATCCTATATAATACACACCGGGTAAACACAACACCAAGCCAACCGTGCAACCGCGGCCCACACTTCCTCTGCTCTGCCTTTGAATTCTGCATTCTTTCTGGGTTGGAAACAATTTAAAAGACATGCAGCTTTACAAACAAGTGCAAAAGTAGATGCAAACTGCCCACTTTGAAAAGGATGCATACTTACACGTATAGAAAAAAAGCACTCATACAAACAATGAGTTTCACAAAGCAACCATCATATGATGTGACACATTCATCTAAATGTAAAAAAACATCTAGAAGAGAGACATAAGAGATGCAAAACCAAAGATCTTCATGTAAGCTGATATTTTCAATTTGCTCTGTGAAAGCAAATCATGACAACGCATCTTAAGAAGTCTACGCAAGCTTGATATTTAAGCAGGTTAAGCCTCTTCTTCCTTTAGCCATCACTAAAACTCCTCAACTCATTCACATTTGACCTGTTTTACCTGGGAAATATTATTGCAATTTGCAATATTGCTTTTGATCAGTAAACTAGAACTGAGACAGGAAAATAACTTATTGATAAAAAAAAAGAATTAAAATAAATAAAGTGTTGCAACTGAGTTAACAATAACCAGTAATGATCGAGTACATACAATTTACTATTTCAAAACATTTCTCCAAATACAGACATCCTCTCATTTCCTTTGCAGCCACAACAGTATCAATAGAAGCGCGGCTGCCCTCCAGCATCCCCGTTGGAGGTTTTTCATTCTTACCCTAAGGGCCTGGCTGTATGGCCCAATGTTAGCTGGGGCCCAGTGGGACAGGCTCTGGACATGTAGGGTCTCTCTCTGCTTGAAGCAGCCCTCCTCCAAGGGCTCAGTCCAGTCATGGAGCAGGAAGTCCATCTGCAGCTGCTGGCCGGCTGGCAGAGGTGCCTGGACACACACCCTACATGAACGTAGAATGTAGAACGAATGTTGACATGTGAAGAAAAGATGGAACAATAGAGAAACAAAGGCAAGTCTGAATACAATGCAGAAGAAAAAAGGTGTCCAACTTTACCTAGCAGGGGGGTTTGTGTCAAAGTAATTCTTATAAACTGCATTAAGAGACACAAAGTCCTGAATGTTCCTCACATATAGGTGAACCAAGACGATATTCTCTATCTTCCAACGCCTGCTGTCCAATTCACCTAAAGATAAGGGACATATTTTAACAGAAGGTAACATTAAACAAATTACTATAAAAAAAATTTATAGGTACATTTATCAGTGGACTGTAGTGTCCTACTTTAGCTTAAATTCAAATCAACGAACTGTTCAGTCATGTTTATAATGTTTTATTAAAATGATGGACAGCATAGAACTTTTGCATGACATTGAAATCCATTGTTTTCACATGGTAATTGTGAGCCCCTTGAAAAAGAGCAGTCTAGGACAGTATGCATGCACACTGTAGGGTTTAGATGCAAACGCAGGCACAAGGGCTCAAAGCAAAGCCTCTCTCCCTACAATCATCTGAAAGAGCTTCAAGTTTGTTTTTCCTTTGCCAACACTAGCATCTCAGACTACTTCGCCCTCATACAAAGAGGCAGTTCATTAAATATTAACTTGTTTAATATTGTCTCTGCACTGTGAAAGCTGTTCAGCCAAGCACCACCATAAACATTAAATATGCTTTTCATCTTTTGCTCTTCTATCTCCATCAAAAAGCGAGAAAGAGAAAAAAGACTGAGATACACTGTAAAAGTGTGCACGTTTTTAACTTCTGCAGGGCAAAAGCAATAACTCACCCAACGCGCCTGCACTGTGTGTGCGAGTGCGTGTGTGCGCACAAAAACTCGGGGTTTCGGATTAATTTGAAATGCTTGTCCTTGTTTGGTGGCCAGTGAGCTATCCTGTTCTTCTGACAGACAGTCTTTGACACACAGGGTTTGTCTGCTGAGCTGACAAGTGCCTCTGAGAAAAGAACAAGTTCTCAAGCTCTACCACTTATCTTAGTGTGCGTCGGGCTACACCAGCGAGAGTAAAGAAAGATCCACGAGACAGAAAAGCTGATCCTTAGTGTTTTCTTTACCTCTTTTAGACTTGTAGGAACCTGCTCAAATTCTCTCTGAACAAAAGAAAAAGATGTATTACCTCTTCTCGTTTAACCAGAGTTTGGAATTTTTTTATCTTAGAAAAAACAAAAAGGTTTACCTGTTTTTTTATTTATATCCTATCTGTAGTGAGTTACGTATGTTTCTACAAGCATGTCTGGTACGCCATGTTTGAAAAGTTTTAACTGTCTTCTGAAACTGATTCTTTGACACCTTTCCTTACTTTGCAACTGTGTGAAAGCTGCCAATGTCTGGCTCTCAATCCCAGGGTCTTCACTCTGAAGCCCATTGATGCCACAGATCCACTGATAACCTTTGGAGCTCCTAGGTGAGCAGGATGGAGAGACATCTGAAACAACAGTTATAATGCCATGAAGAAAAAAGCAATTGTGAGTTTGTACTTTGGACATACCAGAAACAGCCATAATAAGGATCGTGCTTGATCAGAACTTTAAAGAAATTCAATAGCAGCGTATTTATTCCTGGGACTAGTAGTTCTAACCATTTTATGTTTAAAATGCAATTCATAAGTGATTTATGTATGCAGAGACATTAATTCAGACTGTCTAAAATGGCAGCTCTTGTCAAAGAGTCATTCAAAAAGACTGGAATCATGATGCTTGATGTATATGACACAGATTGGAGGAGTGCACGCCAAACAAAGATAACATTTGACACACATAGACATGAATAAACACTCATGCATGCATGTCAGCATGTGTGTGTATCACAACAAATGAATCTCACCGTGGCCCCACTGACAACTAAGGTCACAATCTGATGTAAATTTGTGCTGGTTGTCTTCGACTTGATCAGCATATTTCACCTCCTCAGTCATCTTGTCAATGGCGCTCTGGCAAGGACAACTACCATGGGGCAGAGCTCTCGTCACCACATCCTGCAATGAAGCACCACAGGGAATACATCAGGCCAAATGCCCACCAAAGAGCACAGAGCATTTTGCAAAGATAGACAAAATGCTGTATAATTACCCAACCTTTTCAAATATCCCACCAAGCGGGCCGCGTGTGTGTGTGTCTGTCTCTCATGGCAAAAGACCCAGACACACATAACTTCAAGGTGAATGAATATGAAACAACATGCTAACATATGCGTTGCTCGGGCGAACAGGGAGTGGTGTTTTCTGATACTGTAGATTCAATCACGCTGGCTGTCAGTCAAAACTCATGACTAGACGTGTGAGACATGTTTTGGATTTCACCATTTTTTTTTCCTGTCCTGTGTTTACTTACGCTTCTTTAAATAACAAATCATTACCATTCTCTGAGGCAAACATATTACTTGCCAAATCTTGCCGGGGTGTCACGCATTTTAAATGCATATTTCATATTTCCTCAGTGCACCCCTCACTCCGCCCAACACTCATTCACCCCCCTCGTCTGCTGTCAGCCGCATTAGGCCATATGATAATCAAATTAATTATACTTCAGCCCCTCTCTCCTGGCCAGCATGAAAAATAGCTTGACTAGCATTAACGGAGGGCAAATGATGGTGGTCCTTCCCCACCCCCTGAGCTGGATGCAGTTTCCTCTAGTGCTGGTGTCACCGCGGATCTGTCACCCTGACGAGAAAAGCTTCAGAAGGCTGAACCGGGGCAGGTTCTCCCCTGGTTGGCCCCCCTCCACTCCCCTCCCCTCCTGCTCTTGCAAGCTCTGGTTCTCCCTGCTCTTCCCCCAGCAACCAAAGAGGGAGTACGTGTGTGTGTGTTTGTGTGATGGGGGTGGGAGTGGCTGCATGGGGAGCAGAAAAAAAATACATAGCTTTAGGGAGTGAGGCTGCAGGGTCACAAAGGATGGGGGTATGTTTTCTGTCCATAATAAACCCATCCCCCATCTAACATGAAGATCTACAGTACTTACATCAAGCTTTCTGCACATAAACACAAAATCATTATTGTGTGCCATGCAAAGAAACACATGCAAACTCACAAACTCTGCCCTACAGACATGTTGATCCCCATTGTAACCCTTGCCCCCACCCCCACCTTCTGGCAACTAATATATGGCGTACATGCCGTCTGCAGGAACACTAATCTGTGTCGATGATACTTATTAAACCGGACAATTAGAAACGGGCTAATTAAAAGACAACTTTAAAAAGTTCAAAAGATCAACCACACGTGTTCTTAGATTCACTCAAAGCTTCTCAAGTCATCTGCTCTTGCAGGGGGAAAATATTTATCAGGCTTCTAGTCTGCAAGGCTCAATTCAGGCACCAATTTACCAAAAGCCAATTCCTATTCCCTCCCTACAACCCTAGCCTGTGTCTGCTTAGCCAGCTACCTGAATGCAAAGTGCCTTAATGTGAGTGGACATGTTTATTAAGCTAGGCCTAGTTTCGGGCTGCAGCGAATATTGCAGACGTCAAAGTAGGCCATGTGGGGCTAGAGGAACATGAGCGAGGGATGAAGGGAAAGACCAAGAGCAAGACTGTGTGAGACTGAGTCTCGAAAGGCCCTCTGGAGGTCGATCCAAACCCTGCCCTGCAGTGCTGTGCTTCTCCTCTCTTCGACAAAGTTATCAGACACCAGAGGGTTTTGTTCTCATATTTGTTTTGCCCCGAAAGTAGGTTTAGAGTCATCAACCCAAAAGCCGCTCAAACTTTTTCCCGTAAAATTATTGATGGGGAATTGAATGGCATCGATCTGATTTGCGTTACCCCTGGAAGTTTGACTCACGCTGTCTTTGTTCTCTGTGTGCATGCTGGTGAAGCGCAAGTAGCCAACTGGAGCAAAGGCATCTGCTGAGTGGATCACTGTCTCTGCTGCATCACTGCACAAATGCACAAAAATTCCAGAAATTCTTGGGGAAAAAAAAACATTACCTTCCCAGGATTCTGCTGCCACACGCTGAAAAGAAGTGTGACTAAGCCATTCTTTCTACTCACATGACTATCTTCTTTTTGAAGAGAGGACAATCAAGGGTGAAGGTCTCATATTCACCTCCTTCTCCACATATATGGACTCCGTACTTTTGGGACAGCTACACAACAAAACATGCAACTTGATTATAGAATATTTGAGTGAAAGAAACATGCTGTGCTGAAATTAGTCATTTTAATCAACAATTTTAGCAACAGTGGACCTATAAGGCATATAAGTAGCCAGAAAGATGGCAGCTGTCAGCCACTTGTTTGTGTTTGGTGATTTTAAAAGATTTAAAAGATTTAAGATCAGAATACTGACTATCCCCCTCTTACTTTTTTTTTTTTAATCAGACATTACAAGTGAGGGGAGTAGCACCATGAACTGCGAACAAAGATGGTCAATTACAAGGTAACCATGTTCTAAGGCATACTTTTCCTTACTGTCCATTTGACTCTAAAGAGGAAAGTGTTTCCTGAAAAAAACATGGAACAGGTGCTATACTCTTTTTCCTTTTAAATATAGACATTCATATATCAGTATGGTTCTAAATCGGGCTACAATATAGTCCATTTAAATTAAAAGACAAAACAGCAAATCCTTCTCACCCCTCAGCCTATGTTATCCAGGGACCAATCAGATCCCGGCCCTAGATTTTCGCAGCCCATTGAGTTCTCGGCTCATTGGTGCCTTAATTTAATTTGTTTCAATTTGTAATTTGTGACGACAGATGGCACTAAATGCATACCGAATACAACCAAAACTTTAGAGAAAATATCAAATCCAATTTAAGTAGTAGTTAAATAATTAATTGTAGGAAGGTAACTTGGCTCACAGGGATATATTCTTATCATAAAAAATAAAAAAGTTAAAAAACTAAGAATAGAAAAGAAAAGGTAAAAGCTTGAACAGAAATTAATTACTTAAAATTGTTTTAAAATCATTGACAACCTCAAATGTGAACATAATGTAATAAATAAAATAAACTACAGTATACTGTCATGATGTCATGAGTTAAATATAGTATCTGTGACCTGTTTCAAATAGGGCTCCACATCAGCCAGGGATTTTCCTAAGTGCTTCTCAGGATCCAGGCCTGGCATCCGCATGGAGAAAAAAAATATATATATACACAACACAACATAAACAGACAGAAATACAGAACCAAATACCATTTCACACAGAAAAATGTTCAAGAAAGAGAGAGAGAAAAAAAAAAGTCTGATCAGAAACCGAAAATGGTGATTGAAGATGACAGGCGAGGAGATTTACGGGCAGTCGCACAAACAGACTTGGAAACCGGCAACCTGGATCTATTTGTTTGACTCTGCAACTAGTGTACACAGCTCTCTCTGGATAAGGCCAACAATTTTCAATTGATGGCCACAGACTCCCCCTTACAAACACTTTACCACCAAGCATATCTAGTTCCCCATGACAATGTAAACTCTGGAAAGAGATCTTGTTTATTTGCCTTTTTCCTCCCCTTCCCCTGAAATGGTGCTGGAAGTGACTCACAGGCAGGAGAGAGGGAAGAAAAGGATGGTGTGAGGTTTGCTCTGCATACCCGGGTGCCACACTCCAGAAACACAGGCTCAAAACACCCCCCCCCCCCCCCAAAAAAAGACAAGTAATGCAAACCAACCATGTAGCTGCCGAGGAAAGAAAAACAGCAAAAATACAAATATCTATTTGCCTTTTCATAAGAAATACTAGCTAAACTTCTAGATCAAGCTGATGTTGGGATTGTTGTTGGGATGTAGGAGCATTTTGTTGAGCACCGGAGGTCCCGACTGTACCCTCTACACATCCTAGTTTGAGCCCAGCAGACTGAACTCCGCCTCACCCTGCTTCACCCTTCACAGAGAAAGTGCACCCTACAACTTCCTACAGCACATTTTTTACCATCCCGACAAAAAGAAAAAAATACCCAGAGTACCAGGTGCTTTCGACAAAGAATAGAACAATAAAAACATAACAGGACATGAATGTAAAATACAAAATTTGAGGAAATTCCAAACCATGTACTTATTTGCTTTTGCCCCCGCATTTAGCATAAAACAACAGATGGTTATCTTAAAGCACGAGGGCAAAGTTACTGGAACCAAATAAGTGTATCCCGTTAGTCACCGGCAAATTCCTCATCTGCCAGCTAGGAGACTCACATCGTTGTTCGCCAGCTACTCGTGACCTATAATACCAAGTGATGTGCAATTGTGACAGTGATGCCTTTGCAGTAACAAAAGAACTCACCGAATTGGCCTAATTATTTCCCTGAAAATCCAATATCACTCCTCTACACCCAGACATTAGATATCTTATATCATTGGCATGTCCATGTGTTCAATTAGAAGAACAAAGTTAATCGTAATGTGAGAATCCCTCTTCTCTCATGGCCTGACAACCTCAAAGGTTAATGTGTCATTTGTGGCCCCCATGGGGAGCAGTGGGTGGGAGACTAGAGAGGATGGGAAGAAGATGTGAAGGAGGGATGTCGCATCCCATCCCGGGTTCATCTTAATCCCAGATGTGTCTATCCTCCGGGCCCCCACGGTCCAGCGCTAGGGGAAGAGACAGAGGTCCGCAGCAGTGGGAGGCAGGGTGAGGGAGGAGAGGCAGGGTGTGGAGGGAGAGAATGAGCAGGCCCTTATTCTCTTCCCAGGGGATCTGTGGTCTTAATTAGTGTGAGAATATCTAATCTCAACATCCTCTCATCTTAACCCTGCCACAAAGGTAATAAGGAGGGTGAAAAAAGGCATTAAAATTCAATCCAATTTAAATATCCTCTTTAATTAGTCATGCCTTTTAACAAATTTTAATAATTGGCTCCAAATTGCTGTGGGGATACAAGGTTTTTTTTTCCTTTTTAATATGTTCATTAACTTCCCAGCTCTTAAATAATATATGACACAAGATTTGATATTTACAAGGAGGGAAGAGGACCACAGAAACTTAGGACGACAGGAGTGAGTGATAAAATGATGCCAATATAGCATTAATGGGAAAAGATATCTATCAAGAGCACTTAGCACTTGTATGAATGTTTTCTTAATTGATGTTCTTGTCTTAGTGAAGGTTAGTCAAACCGTTTGGTCATGAAGGCAGGTGGGATGACAGCGCACTTGTGCATTACATGCAATGTAAAGTCACGGGGTAGCCACTGGTGTGAGCCTTCAGCGATCTTGCACTACTCATTTACATGATCTTCACATTTCTGTCTCTTCTGAACCTGTTTTACAACTTGACCCAAACCCAATTACCTAACCTCATTATGCCACATTAAACCCAAATAAGCCCACTAAAAACTGCCATTACTCTGCCGCAAGAGACAGCAAGACCGCACTTGGGCGAGAGAGGAGCTTCCTTAGGAGAGACCGAATGGTTTTCCTTTAAAAGGGCTTTTTACCTTGTATTATCCTATAAAACTCAAATTCAATTCAGTGAACTTTAAAACCAGAGAGCTCAGTGATGAGAGGGTGCATTTCCTAAAAGCACTGTTGGTATTTAGGGGTTGAAATTGAGAAGGCGGACAATGTTTACCAGCAAACCCCATCAACCGAGTTAGTTTCTATACCTAATTTGTAAAAAGAAAAAAAATGTATAACCATGTGAAGTGAATAAGATTTATTCTTTGGTTGAAATACTACATTCTCCCAAAAAACCTGGGGGCTCACATTCATTTTTCTTTTATTACCTTGGCACCTGCTATGCACCTAAATGTTGTTGCAGACAACCATGTGGAATGAGCACCAGCAGGAAACTGTCCCCCCGACACTCTACAGAAAGTGCTCAGCTGCTCAAAGACAAAAAAAAAATCAAAAAAGAAAAAAAAGTCAGTGGAACAAACCCTGCCTCAACATTTACAATGTGCCAGTTAGAACCAAACAACAGCAGGATGTGCCGAAGCCTGTCAGATCCATACAGACCTTACCCTGCAACACTCTGGACAAATGGGATCCACTACGAACATCATGCTAAACTACATCATATTAAAACAGTAAAAACGATAAAAATGGCAAAAGTCCATTTTTCAAAGCATAATATTTAAGAATTGTTTGAGGAGCTTTAGAATATTAGCTGGTTGTTTGGATGGTAGGATTTATTATATCAATAGAGATTATGAACATAACTCTTTGATCCTACATTTAAAAAAAACTTGCCTTTAACTTTCCTCCTTATCAAATGCACTTTTCTCTTATATCCATGTTGAAGTCAAAGTCAATTCTCTCCAGAAAATAAATTTGCTCCACTTTTAGCGAGCATGATCAGCCCTCTCATCTCGGCTGATTCTGTAAACTGACAGCCCTGAGTTGCCCATTTAATTGAACTTGCTTGTGATTTTGCCTATTGAGTCTAATGCCAAATTAAAAGCCGGGAGATTTTAGATACTGTCTGAGCTGAGCTGATCTGAGCTGAGCGCAGTATCGCAGACATCCGCAGGTTGTCTTAAGATCTGGCGTGCCTGCTGACAGCCCGACATTAATCCCTGCTTTTAGAGAGAAATGGCAGGGAAAATTGGATTCATGATGTGTAACATTTTAGCCTTTAAATGGGAGAAATAAGCATCTCCCTGGTAGGTGAGCTGCATCAGACTTTAAACAATGCTCTAGCAGATCCAAGCCAAAACAATTGCTGTTCACTATCACCTAATCTTTACAAGACAGATGAATATAGAGCAGGGAGGAAAAAAGCATAGGAGCCAGGCATTGTGGTTTAAAGGATGATAAGATTAAGGTTATATGTGAAATTTGTCAAGCTCTTATCTGAAATTCAGTGTCTATGAAAAGAATAATAGCCAGCATGTGATGGAATCACATCAAGATGAATTGTTTTCAGGAACAATAAAAAAAGACCCATAAAGGAACCACAACTAACTTTCCATAATTAAATTCATATGAACTTCAAATCATTTGGCTTCAAAGGAGTTTGACGTGACAACTGACGCTTAGCAAGAGATTTAAAAGAAGAACAAAAATAATTTATGTCAATCATCTTTAAATACAAAGCTATTTCACTTTTCCACCAAAAATGTATTTTTTTCCTCTATCTTTTCCTATCATCCATCCATCCATCCATCCATCCATCCATCCATCCATCCATCCATCAACAGTGGAATTTTTCTATGAATTGTCCTCTGAGTGTAACTTAGCCAAAATGTATACCTTAAGTGTTCTGGTGATCAACAGAGCCAAATATGTTAAATCCTTATAGGCTTAAATTCCATGTTCATATGAAGGGTAAAAGATCAGGACCCTGAATTCACACATGCCAATTATCTCTGCAGCTCAGGACCAATTAACTGCTGAACCTGTGCCCCGATACATTCCTGCTCTAATCAGTCAATTATCTAATTACATGAATATTTAAAACAAGCATTTGGAGATGCCAATTAGCAGCGTTGGCTAAAGAGGTGCTGCATATGAAAAAACCGTTTCCCAACAACAGAATGCTTTTTCCTTTAATTGGAGGCGATTTCTGACATTCATTAGTGGAAACTTTAAAAGTTGAAATGATTTCCTTTCTTAAGGATTGGCATCATCGCAGAGCAAAAACCTTTTTTATGTGTGTTTCTTTTTTCCCTCCCTCTCTTTGCCCGGTTAGTTTTTTGTTCTAACGTCAGCGCACAAATTAACAATTACTTTGAGGACCATCCTGCATCTGGACAGCTGTCTTTTCACCACAGGGAACTGTCACAAAATAAAAGAAAAAATGAAAGAAAGAAAGAAAAAAGAAAGAAAGAAAGAAAGAAAAAAAGAAAGAAAGAAAGAAAGAAAGAAAGAAAGACAGGAAAAAAGACAGACTGCATCATAAGCTATTGTAGTTGTCAGCTCGTATGCAGACTTAACCTTTGCCCTATGAAAGTTGTTTTTTCTGCACATGGGGTCTGCTCAGGTAAATCCCTCCAAATCTCTTTCTCTAGCTCTCTCACTCACACACACACACACACAGAAAAACACCAAAGCCCACCAGGTACGCCGCCTTCTGTCACCCAATCCCCCCTAAACAGCACACCTCGCTGCTCAGACCTGCTCCCACCAAAGCTGCAATTATACCAGTGCTGCCTGAAATGCCTTGGGCGCTCGCCCCCCTATTCAATTCTCTCCTTTCTAATTACTACTGCCCTGGGACAGGTGAGAAGTCATGGCTGATACGATCTGCTCTTTTTACCTGTAGCCAAAACACACTTACACATGCTCACACAAACATCTACAGTGGGGACGCCAAGGCACATGCTCAAAGGCACCTCGGGTGGTTATCCTATCTAATTACAATCTTTTTAAAAAATGTAGAGAATTCGCTTTTAGACAAAGTTTAGAGAGCGTTTAGAAAGCTTGGGGGTGTTTAAGTACGGGCATTTCCTATACAAGTACATATTTTTCAAGATAATTTGGCATTATGATTGATACTGATCAATATTAAACATCTATCCCCTTTGATCTGCTTTGCATGCACACAAACTAAAGTTCTAAAAGAAATAAAGATGTTTAAAAAAAACAAGTTATTATCTGGCAATAACTAAACACCTATAAAAAAAAACATATTGAGGATAGTAATATTGATGTCATCCATCTCTGATGGGCACATGACAATTCACATTATTTATTACTAAAAATGTCCTTCATCAAAGCCATTAAAAATGAGAAATGGCACCAGCAACTAAAGTACCAAAGATAAATGGCTTAGCTAGTGCATTCCATAAGAGGTTATTTGAGCAGTGTTGAAAGATATGTAGAATATCCCTCACATGCTACCCGGCTCCACAGGTCATCAGTCAGCCGTGGACCCCTTTCTGACTGATTGCTTCCAAAGGTGACAACAAGCACTTTACAGCACGTAAACAGTGTCTGTGTGATGATCTATCCCAGTGAGTAGTTTGAGAGTAAAAAGAACCATTTGTAGCCGTAATTATCATTTATCACTGGCACAGTCAAAGAGGCTCCAGCTGCACTGTCAAGTAGATACAGGTAGGGATCTTCACATCGTGTACCTGAGAAAAGATTCGAAAAGAAAAAGAAAAAACTTTTTTTTAGGTCTCCTCTATTATTCAGTAATCTGATATTCTTGTCCTTAGGCTCCAAAACAGTAGAGAGCATGTGACACCACATTAACCTCTTCCCTCTACACTGAAGCAGTTGAAAAATCGTAAATGAGAGAGAGCAGATATTAATCTTCACTTCACGGACCATGTAGTCGGAGCTATGCATAAGCCGAGAAAGCAGCGTTTCTCACACACAATGGGGACATGCATCGCTTATTGACAGGTTGCATTAATGTGCAGCATGATCACCTGTGATTATTTCTCAACTGCCGACACTCCCTCCACCCTTCCTCCCAACGCCATGGCACACTTTCTGAACACCTCCTCCCTCTGTGCTTCTTATCTTCTCATATTGTTCTCCGCTTCAATACCTTTGCCGCTGGCGAAGTCTTAACACCACTGCTAAGCCACAGATTAATGATAAGGGCATTACTCTGCTTGTCTCTCCTTTTCTCTCCAGTTACAAAGCCTCTTTCCACTGCTATCCGTCATCTTTTCCAAATTCTGTCCTTTCCATCCTGGTATGAGACACAACTCCACGAACATGACACAGTGAAAGGAGGAAAAAGAGAATGAAAAATCTGAGTACAAGTGAGGGGACGTCAGCCTGCTCACCAGCTGGCTGAGACACAAACTCACCGAAGGCGGCCACTTTGATGAGGATGGCATGTAGGTCACATGATATCATCTCGGAGAGCAGGGACTCTTGGTCCCGGCGCCACAGGTAGGCCAACGGCTGCAAACCAAGTCGCAAACATCTGCGGAGCAGGTGAAAAGGGATGCAAAGTGGTTAATGCTGAATATTTGCCAGGTTCACAAAAAACTTCAAAGCCAGCTGGGCTTGGCACCTTCTCCATTTACAGGAATGTCGACACCCTGACAGACCCACAGCACATGCTCCCACCTGCCACCAGCTACATTCAAGAAGACGAGCAGAAAAAAACCCCAAAGCTGTAGCTTCTTTGTCATGTACAGTAAACTGGTGTGAGACAGGCATAATGACAGCAGGCAACTGGAGCAAAACCTACTGCTGTGCTGGTGTGTCTCCAGAGTACACACAAGGAGACCACCTTCTACAGTCTTTCTTAATAAAAGGAAAGCCTTGGTGTTGTACTTTGTAAATTCTGCAACAGGTCGGTTTTCAACTGATTAGCTTTCATTGGAGTTTAAAGTTAAGAGCTATTTGTTACACCGCGACAAGACTATTTGGCTTTGGGGATATGTGGAATTCAATTGAATTAACCTAAAAATCAAGCAGAATAAATAGAAGCAAGAGTGGGGAAAAAACTGAAGGATAAAACACGAACAGGGATGAGGCAGGCAAGTGAGTGGGACTCACTCCTATTGGAAAGGTCCTTTTTTCAAAGTACAATAAATCTCCTGAAAAATATTATTTTCCTCTTCTTTAAATCACTGGACATAACAAAAACAACCACATCACAAAAGGCAAAGCTAGCCTAAATGAAATGGTGCAAACAAAACAAAAATGTGTGTAGGTGTGCATGTGTATATGTGTAAATCCAGCCCAGTCTTTGTTTGGAACACACAATGAGGTAGGGCTGCAGAGGATACACTCTTTTACTTCAGCGGACCACAGAATGTGTGTTTCTGCAGACGGAGAGTGTGTTGTAAACCTTGAGCGTTTGACTTACACATTTTCCACACGAACCCTCTGGTAATCGGACAGAATCGCCCCAACAGATACTGCGTCGACACCTTCCTTTTCCTGCGGGGCAAAAGAGCAAAACAAAGCAGTAATGATAAGATACCTTAAAAAAGCTGGCTGAGAAAAAAAGCCTTTCTCAACCTGTGCTGTAATCCAAATGTACTTTTGAAGCAAAAGCACAAAAACTCATGTAAACACACACATACATCAACGTAGAAGACAAAGAAAACAAATTCAGGACAGCCTATGCCTTTCATTGGACCACAGTCCTGTGGGGACGATTATGCTCTGGTTGTATAGAGGCCTCTCAGGTCCAGCCCAGATCCCCTGGGGGTTTACGCTCATCACTATGTGAGAAAATTTGTGCGTTTCTGTTTCCACGTGTGTGTCTGCGTGTGTCTGGAGACACGGGCACCACCAAAAGCACTTTCTGGGACCTCATCTGCAGCCTAGAACAGGCAGGAGATGAGTAGGTCTGGCCCCAGCCTCCAGACCCTGCACGCCCAGCCGAGGGATGAAGCCACAGTGACAACTTGATGCAACAACTGAACTTTGTGTCTGTGAGTGGCATGCATCTTTCATATTGCTAAAGGCTAATCTAATTGCTTTTCATATCACATTCATTTGTCAGAAACAGCGGGACAACTGCGTGCTCATAAGATACTGGCACAGCCTTGAGAAGCATTCAATCTTGTTACACAAAAACAGGCCTGATCTAGAGTGACACACACAAACAAACGCACACATGAGCAAGCAAGCGCCTCATGCTGACACACATAAATGCACAGAAGTAAATGCCTCCATCCCTAAGTCTTTCCCCCTCCTGTACCCACACACACCTGCAGATTCATTAGAACATTACATGGGCTGTAATTAGAATAAGAGGCAAGGCTAGGAGCAGTGGAGGGACTCACAAGCCCACACTAAATTACCTTGTAGCCATTATCAATTTCCCTGGCTACTGGTCCTTAAGATAACCCCCCACTCCCTCTCCTTTTGGTCCCTTCCTGCAATTTTTCTCTGCCTGATAAACATGCTGATTAAAGCAAACAGCGTGTAAACCTTTGATACTTTCCTAAATGAAATCCATGCCCTGCCTGGGGGCTGATGCTGAGCTGAAACGCACCGCGCTTCACACACGCAAACACACACGAGCAACTCCACATAGGCGTGCCGGCTAATCAGATAAAGGATGTGCTCTGTGCGTGTGTGGCAATATATTTGTGTGTGGGGCTCACTGTGTCGCAGGGGTTGCCTGGAAGAAAGCTAAAGACGTATAGACAAATGTGAGGCAAGATATTAACTCTCTGACCTACCTTAAACACCAAGAGATCAAAAGAAGGGAATTTACTCCAGTTTTAATATCTCTCCAATGAGTCCGAGAGTGGAATGTATCTTACAGTCAATTCCACTACCCAATGACAGTAATTAAGTCAGACTGATAACATTTCAACCCTGCACAGGGGGAGAGGGGGCTGCAGGCAGAGTCATGTAATTCTAGGTAAGCCTCAAGGCCAACACTCTATTCTAATACAATGATAACCTTTTCACTAAATGCAACTGTCACTCCCTAAAGAGGGAAATGATGAGGTACGGAGCAGAAAAAGAAAGACAGAGAAAAGCAGAGATGATTTACAAATGAGACTGTTGAAGGAGTGTGCAACATCAACACTAATTTAGTCCCTTGGCTTTAAACTTGGCAGGACCTGACAGTACATCAGAGCATCAGAGCAACAACAAACAGCAGCTTCTTTGTGTATTTTTGTCTCTGTCTCCCTCTCTCGCCTTCCTCTCTAAAGGCAGACTATTGTGGGTACTTGGACCTGTGAGGTTCAACCCTGCCTTGTCTAATTAAATGGATCCTCTTTTTTCCTGGCTCTCATTGCATGGCATCGCACAGCCTTCCCGCTGCTAATGATAACATGAGACAAATTTCTCACAATCTCTGTGTTTGCCATGGTGACTCTCTCTACTGGACCATTTGGCAACCGCTTTAGG
Organism: Menidia menidia; assembly: GCA_907169785.1. Lineage (NCBI taxonomy): Eukaryota > Metazoa > Chordata > Actinopteri > Atheriniformes > Atherinopsidae > Menidia > Menidia menidia. The sequence goes on along the minus strand of CAJRST010002224.1, from coordinate 10,373,568 downwards.
AAACGATTATTTTTGGATACGGCCATGTTTTTGTCGTTATTATAGCTATCACCAGTAGACAGGCAAAAATGAGGGGGCAGCTATTGCTGCTCAGGATGTGTTATTACAAATTGTAGCCATTCTTTCTCATCCTCTGTGGGAAAGAATACAGTAAATTACTGTAAAGAATACATAAATCTGTATTGACAGATCATTGAGGAATTACAGATTTAGTTTTTTCTCATGGCTGAAAATCTTACCAAAATGATTAATGATAGTGAAAATATTGACAAAAACAGCAGAAGCTCAGGACACATGAACGATAAACATAATAATAATGGTAATGAAATCTTTATGGAAACTATCTGGGTCCATACAGCTTTGGTTATGTAGGGAATCTGAGTAAATTAATTGGAAATCATGGCAGAAGGCCTTTGACCCCCTCAAAAAATAATTCTTGTAGAATGTTGCTGTGAGATCTGAGGAGGGGGTTTTCTGTCTGTACATGCGGCAACCCCACCCCCCAACATGAAATTAGCCGTGTTCTTTACAAGAAGCCTTACCTGATTCAAAAACCTGAGGCCCCATATCAATTTATGCCCAGAAGGGGACTACTTCTGGCAACACATTGTGCAACAGTGCAAAGCCTCTTCCAGCCCTGTCAGAGGGAGACTAAACAAAGGCATGCCCTGCTTTCCCCTGTCCTCTCCAGCAGGCAGAGAAGCTATTAATGAGGATGTATGGCCCAGAGCAATGGAAGTCCTTAGTCCCCCCAGCCATGTCCATCAGGGCACTTAGCCCCATGCAGTCATTAACTTCTGTTACTAATTGTCAAATTCATTAAACTAATCCTTCCCCCACATCCGGATGTCTCCTGTGGAAATGGATGGAGAGGGCTGAGTTATTAAGATGTCAGCTGCGGAGAAGATTAAGGCCAGCAGACATGCTCCACAAAGAAACGATACGGCCATTAAACTCTATATCAAGGTAGCGTGCGTGATATACTTTGTAATTATATATACATTCATCTTTGTAAGGGAGTAAAAGACTGGTTCAAATGTATTCACAGTCACAGACATGCCTTCAGTTGAGAAATCTATCTGCCTTAAAGATGTATTGATGGAAATCGTAAAAAACATTTTACTTGAAAATGCAGCTATTTTTATCATCTCTAAGTCGTGAAAAGTACTTACCCGTGGCACATATTCACTCAGGGTAATCTTGAACCGTAGAAGCCATTAACAGCAACCAAGGCAATTAGAAAGCCATAAAATATTTAAAATTCAATATTCATATTCATATGGAGTACAGCAGAACCCTCATTAACTCTCTCTCAATGGCTGTCACAATGAGGTCTTAATTATACACCCTAACAATACAAAGCTCCAATTTGTAAAATGGTGGGTTTCCAAAAAGCATGCTTCGGTCTGTTCTGACAATCGGAGCCTTGAGCAGCCAGGTCTTTTACAGACACAAAGCCACCAACGTCCATTAAAAAAATCCCTCCAAAAAGCCGCTCCAAAGGTGTTGACTTGAACACTGTATTATGTTGTTGCCTCTTGTAGGCAGTGCACTTGTTTGTTATGGCAGGGAGGTGGGGAAGAGGACAAGGTGGGGAAATTAATCAAAGTGCTTTGAATGACAGCTTGCTCAAGGGCACTGGGGTACAATGCCATATTCTCTGATGCTGCAATCACAACGTCACATCATCAACGTGTCTGACCCCTCAGCCTTCAACAATGCTCCTCTTCCTCTTTAACACCGCTCTCCGTCTCTCCTCCTCTTTATCCCTCCCTTCCTGGGTCCATCAAGTAAGTGACTGGATGTGACATGGTTTTAATGTTCCCCCCATCAGATCAGCTCTGGGCCTGTTGTAATGTAATGGGATTGTTCTCCCTTATTCACAGACAAGGTGGTAACATCGAGAGGGGGGGGTTTGTTCTCAGATAAAGTAGATGCAGTACACAGGATAAGGCCTGCTTGGGTCAAGCGGGAGTGTTTAATGTAATGCTGACATACTCCTAGGGTGTGATGGGGTGTCCTAACAGCTCAGACATGCCAAACTGACAGGATGCTTAGTGTGAGGTAAGATGGAGGAGGCTGCTTATTTATTCCTTATTACCATTCTGTATGGTCTAAGATGTCAACCCCGGCTGCAAAAGAAACGACACACTGATCATTGTTTATAAAGGCATAAATTACACCCAATTTTTAGAAAATCCTGCCATAATAATAGAATATCTAGTGGGGATAAAACTCTATGAAGCATGTCTAATATGATCCTCAAAATAACAAATGGACGTGCAGGTGTGACCAACGTCTTTGTAAAGCAAACGTGCAAATTCTTGTTGCTGAAGTCCTTGAGGAAAAATTCCCTTTGGTAATTCGGTGATGGCATGTGTTTGAAGCAGCTGCTGAAAGACGGGCTCTTCCTTTGTGCCCGTGGACATGCAGGCAAGATGACTCAACACGTGTCAGTCTGCAACCACATACAGCGCTGGAACTACAAAAACAAAGCTCCCCCTAAGCCAGCTGCTCATGAGCCTAAAGGCCTCCACTGGTTGGCAAGATGATGCAGGTCAGAGTCATAACGGTCGGGGGGGGGGGGGGGAGGTGTGACCATCTCACTAAGGACGTGACCTGACTAGGGTTGTCACGATACTAAAATTTTCAACTCGATACCGATACTCAGGAAAATACTCGATACTCGATACCATTTTCGATACCACAAGGAATAAAAAAAGACCCCCAAATTTAAATGAATTTTGACAGGTTAGTGTCTTTCATTTCAAACTGACCTGTTACTGATGGTATCGTGACTGGTGGCCTGCATTAATAACCCTAACCCTGACCCTAACCCTCCACTCTTCATAATTGTGAGAAATAAATATTTTTGGGTTAAACTTGTTTGGACTTATTGTACAAACCTATTTAACATACACTATTTTAACATAATAATATGCATAGAGTTTAATTAAGTGTTTGAAGGATTAATTTCACAATTTTTAAATGAATCTCTATATTGCCATGTGGCAATTAGGATTTTCTTGCCTGGAATCTTCCTATTGTTAATGTAACTATAATGGCCGACTTCGATGTGGGCGGAGTCGGATATGTACTTGATTAATGGTAGCACGTTATTATTAGCCATTAACCGAAGCTAGCAGTTCAAGGCTAACAACTTGTTAATGATCATAAACAACGTAAATAAATCATAGAGAAGGGGAGCAGCGACGGCAGGTCAGCGTCGCGCGCGCGCGTGCTCGCGCGGACTCGCACGGGCTCGCGCGGTGGTATCGATACTTTTGAAAATGAGTATCGTATCCGGATACAACATTTTAGTATCGATACTTTTTTGAGTATCGATACTTTTGACAACCCTAGACCTGACACATCGTGTGTTTTAAACCGCGACTGAGGGACGAACGCTAAAACCGCACAAATATGACGAGTGACAGGCCAGAGTGCGCTGACTGAGGTCCTACAAAGAATGAAAAAGGCTGATTTTCTCCGTGGAAGTGCTACTACAGCAATTCATGGCCGGGCTTGTATTTGTACAGTTTCCCAGCCTGAAGTTTACACACACATACACAGTCTTCCATGGTGATTCATTTACAATGACAGAACTGTTTTCAGCAATAGAGCCTGAGCATAAATATGCCACGCCGCACAGCTGGAAAATGTAGAAATTCATCAGGGTTAAAAATGTAGAGAGATTAACGTTTCACGGGTTTCCTCTAAGATATATATGGTTACGTAAACACAGTCCCAGCCAGTTGTCAGGCAGGGAGGGAGAGGGCCTTAGCCAAAGAAAGCACAAAGCCCCAGTTTCAGCAGGCCAAGGACAAGGAGGCTTTCCATATCAACACACATGGAAAACGAAATGCAGGGAAGGAGAGGAGAGACATAAGGTTGTTTATTGATGTTCATGAATGCATGAATACTCGCAATTCAAACAGACAAACTCAGCTATTGCTCAGTCTTAAACACAACATATTTCACATAAATAAGACAATAAATCTTGCGATTTCTTCCAAACTTTAATATGGGAACTTTTCTCAGGAGAGGGGTAAGACATTGCTACAAATAGGGACAAGCAACTGCCTTTTAAAGAGGGCTCTGCCGTGATAACATTCCCACTTGGCTCGGGTAAGAGTTTGTTAGAGCATCTCAAACAGGAAGCCCCCAGAAAACAAGAGGGCCAGAATCAAAGAGCAAGTCTCATGCCACAGAGAAGTAAACCGTGTCAGTTGTTTTTTATGGTCCCGAACAAGCACTTGGACCACAGGTTGCATGCACGCACATGTGCCGATGCCCATGTTTACACATATAGACATGCATTGGCCAATGCACACGCACAAACACACACTCCAAAATGTAAATGTTTTTTCTGGTGAGGTCAGGTTCCAGGCTCTTGGCAACGGCGCTCTCCTGTCCTCGATCCTCTGAAAGCTCCAAAAGACATCATGTCCACCCCCTCCTTCCCGTTCCCCAGAGAGAGGCTAGAGGAAAATATAGCAGTAATGCTGGTTTGACCCACTCTGCTCTCCAGACTCCAGACAGTGTTTTTCTACCGATGGTTATGACTTTAACTGCGGGAGGTGATGGGGCCTACCACAAATATTTCTGGAGAGGAATCGTTCGCAAAACAAAACATAAAAGTCCTCTTAATTTTGAGTAGATGAATGGCAGGGAGTTGAGAGACTTAAGGCTGTTAATTAGCTGCCCGTTATGATGCAGCTAACGGGCATCATAACGGGCAGCTAACCACATGTGCAGAGCTGTGATTTCAAAGGTTTGATACCTCATTTCCTACATTATTATTTTCTAAAAAATACCTGGTACAGGCAGTGCATTATCATTAGGAATAAAAGCAAATCTACAACACCTCAGAACAAATCTGAAAAGTAACTTTATAAAGTGCAATATCATGATTTTAAAATGAAGGGACAGACCTTGATGAGCAATACTTCCATCCAAAGGCAATAGGAATGATGAAAAACACTCAGTTATTATTTAAAATAATATATTAAATAAAACCAATACACTAACAATCAAAAATCATGACAATATATTTTCAACAGAAGTATATTCGCTCCAAATCAAATCAGCAGATAAAATATTAGCCAATTTTACAAATGTAAATAACCGCTGGAAATAGCTTCAATTTATCCAGCATCCGAAACAAGAAGAAAAGAACATGCGTTCTTCATGGGGACAATGTTCAACCAAGCAGCTTGTAGTGGCTCATGCCCTTGGCAAGGCAAGATAAGGCTATCAGCTTCCATCATCGCTAAACAAGATTGAGCAAAGTACATTAAGCAGAAAAATACAAACAAATTACAAAGGCTCGAGGCTTGACTCTTTATCTAATGTTTGTGGGGACTGCTAGCGTCAGTTGGTGGGAAATGGGCCTGCATCTAATAGATCCTGTCCCACCACTTCCACATGGCCAGCGAACAATGCACAGTGCCATTATCTCAGCACTAATGCTATCCTTCCTCATGTGCAAAACAAGGCTGCAATCTCAACCCCACTGCCACTGTGTCGACCAACACAAATACAAGAATCTCAGACAAAAGGAAAAGATAACAATGGCTATCACATAGGGAGGCAACACTGGGAGGCGCCTCTTTGAAGGAATATATACTTGCTTATTCTGTAATATATCCTTGAGTTAAGCAGCCTTAACTTAGCTGGGTCGGTGTAATATAAAAAGTTTACACAAATGACACTCGGTTGGCCGTAAACTGCTTGTAAAACACCATTTAGAGCTCTGTCTGCACCACGAACCAGCTACAAGTCTGCATTAGCTTTGTTATTGATCTGATCTCCTAAACCCTCACTGTGACCCCAGAGGTCATGATTTATGTATTAAGCAGCTTTTTAAAGAAATCCATTTTCCTGTTGAGCCCCCGATGTACGTCTAATGCGGCACCATGCCGGTAATCAGAGAAGGGTTGGGTGTTTGATTTTGACCCCCTTCCCCCCATTTCATGGTTCACACCCCTCCTGAACATCTTGTCTCACAACACCTCAGCTGCCTAATCAATACTACAGAGCTCCTGGTTCAACTGGAGATTCCTCCGCCCGCCATCCCCCCCCCCCTGCCCTCCTCCTCTTCCTCCTCACTGCTCTTTTCCTCCTCCACTCCCTTAAGTTCTTCTTCCTTCTCTCCTCACAGCAGGACGCGTCTCCTTCAGACTACAGCAAGACGGTGCTGGGCTCCTGATGGGTCCGGTTGAAAGTGTGACGACAATACAGTGGAGAGCAAGATGTGTGATAAAGAGAGGAAGAAGGAGAGAGGAGAAAGGAAGTATGAAAAGGAATGTTTGGACTTGTTGACCAGCTGCCTCTGTGATCTCAGAGGGCCGTGCTCTTGTGTGCAGATGTCGATAATGGTGCAGTGGTAGTGGCTCAGGATGAAGGGGGTGGAGGGGTTGTATTTAATAAAGGTCAGAGGAAACACAGAATAGGGGAAGAGTGTGTGATTTGAAGGATGGATTATCTCACTAAACACAAGTTGTTTTAAAACACAGCAGTGAAAGGGAATGTTTGATCTACTAAGGCCAAAGGTCTCCCCAGACCTCTCCAGAACTTTGTTTTCAACATGTCTTTCAAAGAAAGAACAAAAAAATCAAATAAATAAATGCAGAGCAACTGACCTGTGATATGTTCATAACAGAAAATAAAAGAGCTTTTAAAAAGCGGCATTTCGGGAAAGTCAAATGCATTTCAGGACGGGAAATTAGATTTGAAAGTAACATTTCCATCGTTCTCAAAGCTGGGCCTCAGTATGACAGAGATGTTACAGCACTGCTAATTAGAGCTGGCGGAATAGAACAAGTGCGTAGATATCATCTATTGTTCCTCATCACTCTAATGAGCTTAAATGTCTTTGTCTTTATTCATCAGCTCAAAGGTTGCAGAGTTGCCGGGATAGAGTTGTTTTGTTTTTTACAAATTTAACTTCATATCAAATCAAGTGACTGAAGCTACAAAACCAATGTTCCAAAACTCCATACCATTTAGTTTTTCTGCTACTTTCAAAAACACCTCTGTGTTGCTAAATGGAAGCGCTCATCAAAAAATGTGCTTTAAACCTTATAAGTCCTGTTCATCAATTAGCCTATGGTTGAGACCGGTGGAGGGAAAAAGAGAGCACGTGTGGAGGAGGGCAGTAAGAGCACCTCTGTCCAACTTGAAGGGATGAAAGAAGGTGAACTAGAGGAAAGAAAAAAGACAGAGGTGTGTAAGGAGAACAGAGATAGACCTGTTATCATATAATAGAGGCCCAGTTTGACCTGACCTTGAACACAGGAGCATGCATGCGAGCACACACACACACACACACACACACACACACACAGACACACACAAGCAGGGTCACCGGGCATAAAGAGCCACTGTGTCGGATCACAGAGCACAGAAAGAAGGATAAAGGACTTGAGGGATGTGATATGACTAATATGAGGGGTTTTGCGGGCTTTGGGCAGCGGGGGGGAGGGGGACTGCAGTTACAGCCAGGGGTGACTGACACTGTTGATCTGTATCACACATGAGAGCTGATCATACAGAGGAGAGCAAACCAACTGCACAACAAAGTGTGGACAAACACCTCACAAAGTGTCATTTCAAATCTGATGCAAATATTCAAACACTGAAGTTTAAATGAGAATGTCATGCATTCGATGGGCTTACTTTTTCTGTCTGTGAAAATCCCATTTCAGTTTTGGAGTTTGCTTAGTTAGTTAGTTTTGAGGTCCAACATTTTATGAACTGCAGCTTTAGACAGAAAAAACTAAATAAATCTGAAAGTGCTTCATCATAACCGTTTTTTCCCTCGTCAAAGAGCCAGTTCAAAGAGCAGCACCTAGCAGGATGGGACAGGGTATGGCGCGATTTGCATGTCTATCAGATTACACACTTCAAAGAAACACTGCCATGCACAGCTAGCGATGAGAGCAAAGGGGCCAAGGAAAGAGCCACATTGTCATCCTGCCATTAGAAATACTGCCAGGGAAAGGATAGCTCTTTTTCCCCCCTATCATAATTAGGCTATTCTCTCATCTCTATTAACAATGGTTCTGAAGAATATGATCTCTGCCTTTGAATCTTCTGAATGGCTCCAAACATTCTCAGAGACACGTTTGGTTTTTAAGCTAGTGGGAACGATCCATAGATGGCACTGTTGGCTCATGCTACAAGTTCGGTGCCCGCCTAGCAAAGGAGGAGCAGGACAGAAATTCCACTTAAACTCCTAAACTTTACATCTGAGAAAAAAAAAAGTTTAATCTATACTCAAGTGTCATTTGCCAAATGTAATCATGTCATTTCTAATGAATTCAAACTGCGAGCGAATATCGTTCAAAACATTACACTTTCTCAAATAGAACACTTTTTCCCTCGAAAATGTATTTTTCCAGAAATTGTGATACAACTATTTTTAAAAAGTATGAGTTTTCCCCTCTGTCTTGCTCTCATCCATCTTAAAAACTAATAAATATAACTGACCATCTAAACGCATGAAGAGAGCTAAATCCAAGTTAGTCACTTTACTGGTGAAAATACACCTTAAAAAAGCAGCTTTCAGAAGCAGTTGTATTCTTATGGTTGCCATCACTCAGTAAGCAATAGAGGAAGCCTGTTGTTTATGGTGCAGGATTGTTGATGACGGTGAGAAGGGTAAATGGGGACACGACTGGAGGCCTGCAAGCCTGCGAGGGCCCCGTGGGAGTCCAAGTGCCCTGATCTATGGCCTGTCTGACGGGTGAGGTCAGACCAGAGAAGCCCTGGAAATGGGAAATTAGCAGGCTTTTGCAATTAGAGCCATGACCACAGGCAGAGACCGTATTGCATCACACACAACAGACATGTTTGCTATTTAACTGTGAATTATCACGAGAGGCCAAAAAGAAAAGAAAAAATAATAAGAAGAAAACAGAAAGTAAACTACGGGTGTATGGTCCCAATAAACATTCAACTCGGATCTTTCTCATGTTTCCAAATGTGTAAAGCTGGCAATTTATACAAAAAGATGGCAAAATATGGCAGGCAGAGGGCGCAAAATGCCCTTAGGCAGCCCGACTGGCCCTTGCCACTGAGGCTGGATGTGTGGACATGCTGAAGCCCTGGAGCAGCCCTACGCTCCACACTAACGTGTCTCCACACAGACCATCAAAAGAAGACCATGCACACGCAGATTCTTCTCCTTTCCACCACATCAAGCCTGCTCCCATCTCCACAACAAACTCCTGTCCACTATTCCATAAGAGGCTCTTAAATTTTGATGCTTCAAGCTAAAATGAGAGGTTGTGTAGGGGTGCACAGGGGATAAAGTGTTTCACAGGATCAATCCCCACCCCCTGTTTGAGCTGACAGCAGGGAGAGCTACAGTTGCTGTTGGAAGTTTCTGTCCAGGTAGCTTCCTCATGGCTGCAGGCGGTCAGATAGGCAGGCAGTGCCAGCGGTGAGTTAAACACACACACAGTTATCTCAGACCTGTCAGTCAGCCACCTGTACAACATCAGACCACCGAGGTCTCATACATAATTTGGTATCAAATGAATATTTTCCCCGTGTCGTGGAAAAGTGGTGTTTGATGAAATATTAATTTGCTGATTAATTTTCGCATCTGATCCTCTGTCAGGTGAGATAAAAAAAATGGGATTTTTCCTGTGAAGCTATTGTTGAAGGGCACCTCTATCCAACTTTGCACATTAAACTTTGATTAGCCGATACAACCAGCTCACTATTGTTCCAGAGTAAAGTGAAAAAGAAAACTTGCTCTCATTTTCCGTACAGGCCAAGTTGAAACTTGGTTGCACTGCACAATCGATGCTATCCAACTTTTTTTTTTAAAGCAATTGCTACTCTCACTGAGGGCGTTTTTTTTTTGTTTTTTTTTCAGAATGCCACAGTGGTTGCTGGTACAGTTAAGTAAAACTGCAGTAAGAGATCAACCTGGTAACTGGACTGACTGTCTAACGCTTGCATATATGTACAAGGATTTGAATTTGATATCCCAAACTAACTTTGAATTGTGTCGATACATTCTGCAGCTTCTTGTTTTCTGATAAATTATCATACATGTGAGCATATTTAATGCACATACATGGCCTTTAAATGACTCGACTGGGTTGTTTGTCAGAAGATGCTGCAAAAGAAAAACAACAAAACAAGATTTTTGTCTAAAATGGCTTTAAGAGACCAAGAGGTTATCTGTAATTTTATCATGTTGCTTTTCAATCACAATCTGTGATGTAACAAGCAGAAAAAAAGCATTTTAGATCATCTGCCCTGTATGTGAATCTATACCAACAGAAAGTACTCAAAGTAATGCCATAAAAGTGAGCTGAAAATATGCAAACCCCACCAAAACATCCTAAAAATTGAGAAAAAATAAAAATTCTAAAAAACAGATTTTTAAAAACTCTTTGCAGAGTCATAACACTTTTTGTTTACTGAGCCAATGCTGTACCATAGAGCTGGTACAACATAGAAAATAATTTGCATTTCATCTCATTCTGTTTTAACTTGTTTTGGTTACAGGAGAATAAACAACTAATGTGCACACACATTCTTAAAAATTCTTTGCAACGATTCCCGGTGGCGGCTGGCCTATCCTACCACACTTGCCTTTCATTTTTAGCATAAAATCAAACTAGTTACTTTTTAGGAGGTGAAAGGTTTGTGCTCTTTCTTTTTCTTTTTTTTTAACACTGCAGAAGCTGTCAAGCCACTGTAATAAAGGCCACAAGAGCCAGAAAAAGCAAAAAATAATTATTCAATACAAAATAAGTAATTACAATATGTATGAAAAAGAAAAAAGCAGACCTGCCTTCAGGCCAGAAAACATGGATTTGACCGTCAAGAGACATCAGACATCAACTAAGATCACTGACATATGATAATACATTTCTTTCACTGACAGGCGTACCTTGACAAGGTGCAGCAACTGATACAGGTCTTCCACCTCATCCCCTTCTGTCTTCCTGTAGTTTCTGCTTATGTCCAGGCTTGATCCCTGAATAGTACGTCTATACAGAGGCAAGTCCATGGCATCAGCATACAGGTCTATTGCCTGGTGACCCACTGTTTGGTACATGTAGCTGTCCAACTCATCTGTGACATTAAGGGATATATGTTACAGCTCTATCAACACAATTAATGTGGTTTTTAAACAAAACAATGTTATAAAGTTTAGCCGATTTTCCCAGAGGCAATTTAACAGAAAGAAAATGTTTAAAAAAAAAGAAAGAAAAAAAAAGAAAAAAAAAAATATATATATATACATAAATTGAGGAAAGTAACTGCAGCTTCCAATTAAGAACATTTATAAATACATTGTTGTAAACCTATTATTTTCATGACAAAACGGGCCATAAGCAAGATCATTTATTCCTTACACACACATGGACACTGTTCACAGTGAAAAAAACAGCATAGAAAACAAAATTAGGGGGGAAAAGTAGGGTAAGGACGGAAATTACTTGATTAGCAAGCAAATTCTACCATCAATTACGGTACATACACAGACACCTTTTATAAAATTGTACCATAAAGAATCAAATTCAAAAGAAATGTGACTGACATGATTAATAATTATATGTAAAGCTCAAGCTTTATTAGTTCAACTACAATAAAGATTTTGAGTATGTGGCAAAAAGAAAGTACAGCTTTAAAAATAATGAGAAAAGAAAATAAACTAGACGAGATCTTCAGACCAAATGAAAAAAAAAGTAATACCCGTGTTAATTTATATACAGTGGAAATAATCGCATGGAGAGGTGCAGCTGGCTGACCTACATAACACCGCCCCTGCGGATCATAGCTCATCTTCTTCATCGGGAAGTTTTCCTCACCTGTGTGAGCTGGCCGTAAGTTGGCCAGAGCCACGATCCGATGCCCGGCTGCGACACACTGCATCATGTTATAACAGCTGTCTTTGCCCCCACTGGTCCACAACACGACAAACAGACACAGGGGTAAGCGCAGTTTAAAACGCAGAAGTACACATGAAAGGCGATGTGCATGTTGGAAGTGAGACGAGAATGTGATGCGACAGGGCTGATGGATGGCTTTGAGGCTGTACCTGAGTCTAACACGCATTCATTTACAGGCAGTTTAGCATTTTTCTCTCCGTGGCGCCAGTTATAAACTGTACACCACGCTGGGATTATTTTTCGTAACGGTGCCGTGGTAAATAGCTTCAAACTTGTGTGAGTGGTGCAGCTTTTGTATGGTGTTCTGGTTTATGCTCTGTTAGCAAGAACCATCAGTGACAGCTCTATGAATTGGCTCAAGGAAAGAGGCGCCATTACCTTATCAACGCAACAACTTTCATCTTGTTAGATTTTGCTTTGGAATCAAATACACAGTAAATACAGATTTGTATGGCAAAGTGACGACTGCGCTTAGCAACCGGTTAATGTAGCTGCAGCGTGGGAGCAAGAGCAACTCTGCTATTCTTCCGGGATGAAGAAAGACCCGGTATATATTAGAAGGTGTCCTTTTATATGCCTGATGGAAACTATTTTCTTCTACCGTCTCTTGTTTTGCAAAATTTAGATATATAATATCATAACCAATATTATATAGTACACAGAGAGAGATAGTATTATTTCCATTAAGCCCATTGAATGTAAAAAAAATATTTCAGCATAGTTAGATAAATAAATCCAAAGCTATGGAAAGGAAGATTTATGAATGTAAGATGTATGTATTATTTCTTCTGTAGTTAACACAGATTTCAGCACTGTGTAGAACCAATTGTCCATGCAGACCTGATGAGTAAGAAAGTGAGACTGTTTGGTAAGATAGAAAGATATTCATCAAATTGTATTTATTTATTTATTTATTTTAAGTCACATGCAAAATGTTAGCCTGTATGATTTTACATTTAAAAAAAGGGAAAAGTAATACTGCCATTTCCTTTTTGTGTCAACACCGAAACTAGTGCATCCTGTATTATAACTTAATCAAAGTGGATAGGCACTCCGACTCTACCCATACTCATCCTTTCCCTCTTGTGTCTCAGGAGAGGACCAAAAGTCCATGCACTGGTGTTCACATACCGGTTGTGCTTTTCCTCTGAGGGAGCCCTGTTTTGCTCAGAGGAAAGCCTTTGATGCTCCTTTTGCTCTCTGTTGTTGTGCCAGAGCAGAATAATTGCACTGCCTTTGTGTGCTTCTTTCACCTTCTACCCCTAAGCAGGCCAAAGGCAACTGATTCTGTCTGGGAGAACAAAATTGAGAAAGACGTCTCTTCATCCCTTCACTTTTAACATACCTTTTTGTTTTTGTTTTGTTTCTGTTTTATTCATCCTGAATAAATGGCTAAATCTACACTCAGATGCAAATGAGCATCATTTAGTTTACAGTAACAGAGGTGCAGACTGAGTAAAGGGATCCCTTTTCGAATGGAAGGACCTGATGTAGGGTACAATTCTGAATTGATTTAGTAGTGTTTTTACTTTTTTCTCAGTTTCTTATGATAGGTTATAACATAAACTGTATTTTTCAATATTGTCATGTTTCTTCCCATATGGTTCCAATGAAAACATCCTGGGTTCAATGAAGCTTGATTTATTTTACTGAGATGCGGAGATGGAGCTTGAAGGGTAATAGTCACCCTCACTCCCTGGACAGTTGACCCCAAATGCAACTTCTGCATCACAATAATAAAATACTGCAAATAAAATTGGGAAATTAATATTTCACCACTGCTAGAAGTTTCATTTGACAGGATGAGTGATATAGTTTTCAAAATGTTCCTTTGACATGTTTGTTTGAAAAATGGCTCTGTCCTGGAGAAAGCAGCAGACATCCCCCTGGGTCTGGTTGTCCTTCAGTTTTGTAAACTCATTAATAAATCACCTATGTTTTTCGATCTAGTACGTTATATTTTATATAATAGCCTCTCTCTTGCTAGTAATTTCCATTAAAGCTTTAACCCATAGTATACGACTAATGCAAATTCAGTCACTTATCGCTTTTAATTTATGTAGTTTATTGCCTCAGCAAATAAAGAGGTGTATTTATTTGTGACAGCCTTTTGCTGACGTAAAAGAGCATTTTATGTCCGTATTGTTGGTACAATGGGGATAAAAAGTGATGATGGATAGCCCAACTGAGACATGGCCAGTGGATGTGAATATGAGACGCATAAATATGAAAGCAAGGCAGAAGGAATCAAATGACACCCTTGGCCTTTTCTTAAAGGAACATGTGCATATGACGGGTGATTTACACAGACATACAAGCTAATTTTTGCCGCACAAGGACACGAAAACTTTGGGGGTAATGAGAAACTAAGGCCTCAAATCACAAGACAATAAATTGCGTGTCAGAGCAGGCCAGCCAAGGTTGCAGGCTGAGTGGCCAGAATACAAACACATGTACACACTTGTAGTATCATCAACAAAGTGACAAACCAAAAGGATCCTGCAAAGTATTACAATGCATGACAATAGACACTTTTTTATTTATCATTTTGTGCTTGATGGGGTGCATGTGCAATAAAAAATAAAGGAAATTATCTTACCAATACATTTCTTAAATAGCAACTCCATACACATCATAAATGCTGACATAAGTCCTAGTCAGCATGCCTTTGTGTTTTTATTCTTATTACTGGATGAGTATGGCAATTATATGTCCCAGTCCACTTATTTAAATCTATTGTATTCAAATTCTATGTCTTACCTAGTTATTTATAGCAGCTTAATTGTTGTAAGCACTTTATATCAAATATACAGGCATATACTGTTATTAACATTGGGACAGAAAGTATTCATATGCTAAAATTGTATCCCAATACATTTAAAACTCAACTTTATGGGATATAAAGTTGTACAGAAGAGTGTAAACAGTGCATTAATCTGCTGCATAGTTCCTTTATATGTGGCCAGTTCATTTGGTCCTGCAGAGGCAAAATGTCAGCACATATATGGAAAGAGCTGATAAATCTAACTGCATTTTAACTTACTTAGACCATCTGTGGAGAAGTGAAAAACACAGATCTGATTTAGCTTCATCACTCTGGGGGGAGTCATGGAAGGGCCATATAAGACATCATCACAGGGCAGGGCCGTTACACAGCCAAATAATTTTTTGAATACCTGGGTCTTTTTTAGTAGCACACTCTCAGGCTCCGTAAGTTTAGCTACAAGTCAAACTAATGCAACATTTCTATTCTGACTTGGTGCAGAACCCAAATTTGACTTGAATGCTCTTGCAATTTACAATTATATTTAAATAAATCCACAAATATAAAGCAGGGGACAAAGACCTGATTAAGCAAGGAATCTCTGGCTGTCCAGTTTCTGGACATTTTTCCCGGCTCTTTCGTTGTGAATTGACAACCATCCAAATATCAGAGGTTTGCAGAGAAAAAAAAAGTGTGTTGCTTAACTCCACTCTTCATAATGTAGTGGATGAACTTAATCATAGATTAGGCTTAATGAGGTCTGATGACAGCCAAATGTTATGTTCATGTAGTGATAAATTTGCTCTTGACTGAGTGATGGTTGAAATCAGCCCTGTGTATTCTTAACTCTACTCCTCTCTGGTGTTGCCCCCATCAGAGGCTCATTTTCCAAAGAACTATCAGCATAATGATACCTCTTTAGGACCCGACCACATCCAAATCAGTTAGTAAACAACCCAAACGGGGATCTGTACACATTTTTACAGACAATTAACTGTTATCATGAGGGGCCCAAATGGATTAGTAGGCTCATTAATGTCTGAGGCTAATCGGTCCTTGATTGGAAATGTGAGAGAATGTAAAATAAAGTCACGGTTTGATCCAAATTGTGTTTGATCATGACATCGTCCCTAACAACAGCCCCAGTCTGCAAACAGTAATTTAGTTTTTTTTTTTTCTCCCTAAACCTCATGACTGAAAATCTGTGTTTCACCATTGCTCCAACTGGCATTGAGACAACAGAAAAGCATTACAATGGATTAAAAATGTTTCCCCTCAAATGCTGCTGCCCTGAGACAATTTAAGTGGTGCTCCAGCTGGTATTTGGTTATCAAACTAGTTGCTTTGATACCTTAGGCAAGAGAGATTTTAAACTGAGGGTGTTTAAGTGTTCCTTTTGTTTATCTCCTTTTTTATATATATCCAAACTACTGTATTTAGTCTGATGTAATAGCAACAAAGTCCAAACAAGGTCTGACCTAGTTTAGAAATGTATGGGGACATGAGATATCTCACAATATTAAACAAGATTCACTCTTTTGAAAATGCAGCTTTTGCATACCTTACCTTTAAATTTAGCTTCTTTTCATAAGAATTTAAATTACACTTTTGTAAAAGCCTGGTCGAGGACAATAAGACTAATCAAGATTTTTAAAAATCATTCCTCTCTCACCCACACAGGACCACAGAAACAGGAACTTCCCAACAACCAGGCCAGTCAACCACCTCTGAGTACAAATGTAATTTCCTGAATACTTCTCCTTGATTTAAATAGTCTCGCCCTGCTCTTAGTCGACTATCCTGTACAATCAAATTATGGCTTCAGTGGTTGAGGTTTATGAAGCTCCAGCCAAAAAGGATGTGGTCCATTAAAGTGCACAGCCATTCTGTTAATTTTGAGGCAGCCAAAGCAAACTGCATGCACTGCTATAACTTCAAGATCTTTAGCCTAATGATTTACAGAGACAGGGCTGTCTTAGAAATTCAAACCCCTGGACATCTAGGTACCTTGTTCTGTCCATATTTGCCATTAGCTATGAATATACTGTATCTTTAAAATAAACCAACATTTCTCCCTGTGTGTATGGTGGGTTCATTATTGCAGACCTTAACACTATCAATGGTCAGGATGACAGAATTAAAAAAAAATAAAAATAATTTTAAAATGAAAATTAGACTTGACATCGTTTCTGACTTTCTCATTTAACATGTTATAAGATCCAAATCTGGGTTTGCATTGATGATACAGACACAGGCATCACAATGGATAGTGTTAGTTAAATACTTCAGAATCTGTAATTGTCTGGTGGGATGCTGTAATTAGCTCGTCTGTGCTCTGATATACAATCCTTGGACGGTTTCCCTCTCAGCCGACAAACACAATCCTAATCCAGGAAATAGCCTGCAATCAGAATATTGAAGTTGACATCAGAGGTAGCCACAGAGGCGATTCCCACACACCCCTCCCATAGCTTCAAAGGTCTTCCTGGGCCTGTTATGGGTTTCCCTCGTGATGAAGTGTGACACTCCACAAACAAAAAAGCCCCAGCCCTCTCGTGGGTCTGCTTTGCTTTTCTTGGATCACTCCAGTCTGACCAATGCCAAGTCAAGTTGGTGGTTGTCAGAACGGGCCTCATATCTCTGAAGAGAGTGAGGGTGTGTGTGGTGTGTGGCAGAGTGCGCTGTCTGTGTGTATGCATGTGATTATTTGTTGAGCGTGTCGTGGTTCTGGGGCCATGTCTGCCTTTGAGAGCTGTTTGCGTGTGGGTAAGAGTTTGTTTCCTCTTTGTGATGATGTCATGCACACCCTTAATCAAAGCCACCACCTGGTTGTCAGTGGGAGTCACTGTTTTTTTCCCAAGCCATTAACCTTTTGGAAGAAAAACTATAAAATTATTTTTCTACATTCCAATTTAGGATGAAACATCATTAATATCACACTTTGCTACACTAAGTATTGATCCGCTACTCATAAGCTTCTTCATTTATGTTATGGTCCTGTAATATTTTTCTTCAGATTTTTCCCCACAATTTATTATCAAAAGGTTTTCAGTATGATTAGATGTATTTTGTCTTTTTTTCCATTTTCCTCCATGTTCCCCCACATATTTTGTCATTGATGCAGATACTCTGGTGGTCTTTTTTTCTCCCTTTTGCAGTAAGACGTCACCTGTGCTGAAAAGCTGGCCCAAACTAAGCCAGACCAGCAAACCCACAGCCAGAACACTGCGAGTTTAGGTCTGCCATTTGTCTTGTGGTTTTGACTCAGGGATATTTGTCTAACTGGCTGTCCAATGTCAACACTGGCTCTAAATACCCTCACTGCTGCACGAAGTGGGCTTCCTCGGGGAGGATGAGGATTAATGTTTGGTTAGAGATGAAATAAGAGCAGAAGAAGAGGAGGAGGGAAGAGGACAGAGGAACTGATCAAAGCAAGCAACAAATATATGGACAGGACAAGAAGAGAGGGAGATTCATGAGAAAAAAACTAGTACTTGGCATAAGAATTCTGGGGTCATCTTACTGAGGAATGAATCTGAAAATAAGTCACTCTTTGGAAAAATAAAGCCAGCGTATTTAGATGTTACCATGTTTTTCTGTTTTTCTCCTCTACACAGCCAAGCCAAAGCGTGTACATAGGGGGTTAACCACTTTAAAGCTGTGACAGCTGTGTGTAAAAGATAGCCTCCGATCATTCAGAGCCATTTTTAAAGCTGTGACTAACCATAAATAACAAACTAAATTCAAGGCCTCACACCAGCATCCCCAGATGAGAAACTTTCAGAAAAATGGGAGATGACCTTAGGTTTATGGCCTAAAACCTGTTGATTCTGAGCAATTGATTGTCACTCGACAATCCCCCTCACACAACAACTACCTTCTCAGCAAGAGCAAGATGGATTCTGGCAGCAAATCTGCCATGAGAAGCACATTAGTGACCAGTGCCTTTTCGTTTATGAGGCGAATTCCACACACTGGGCCCAATATTCCTGGTTACTAGAGTCTGGTGATTAAAGTGAATAAAAATGGGGGCGGCTCCACTAAAAAACAGTGATTTAGTGAGCTGTCACCACAGTTCAGATGGGGCAACAAGTTCAAGTCCCCACAGGAGGGTTGTAATGAAAATTAAACAAGGGACAGAAGAGTGTTGGAGAAGAGCACTGAGATTGCTGGAAGGTGGAGGGGTTAGAAGGCAAGAGGTGGTGGCGTGGGGTCATCTTGAGGTTATGATGACAGCGCCGCATAGTTTCCCAGTCTTCGGTAAGGAAGAATGCATATTTATGGTTGTCTGTTAACCCGAGTAGCGCTTTGAGCAAAGTTAACATAAAACGTAGACAATTCTTAGTGTAAAAACACAAACTTTTACACAGACTTAGCAATATCACTTACTCCCGAAGCAATGTTGGAGACATTATGAGAGAGCTTAACAGGTAAAACAATTCCAGCGTGTAAAAAAAAAAAAAAGAGAAAAAAGATAGATTACTGAGTCCCTGACCCTTTACTGACTCCATTTTGACCTTGTAAAAAGCCTGACCCCATCATTTCCACCCTTACAGGATTCATCTGTTTTCTGGACCGCCTGCCTCTCATCTGAGAGAGTGACGTTTGATGCCTTCAAGTACCAGCCAGCTATAAAGGACACATCCTGATGGGCCTTCCTCTGTTGTGTTTAATAGCTGTCTGTCTCCCCCGCCTCCCCCATCCTGACCTCTGCCACCACACCCACCCTCAGCCTTGGCGATGGCCCTTGGCTAACCTCTCATATCCAAGGTTCAGGGTTAGGGCAGCAGACTCTGCCAATTGGGCGGATGCCCAGAGGAGCCGATGTAGCCGAGAGACGTAAGACACCCAGGGACCCTTCTGATGTTCCTGAATGTTTCCAAAGAGGGAAAAGCTGAAGTGTGTTTACAACATCTTAAATTTAGGGAGGGAAGAAGTGCCATGCAGGCTTACACAGAGCATGACGAAAGAGCAGTGCAGTGTATAAATAAGTGCCATGTAAAAAGAAGTATGTGACTCTTTCACAGCAGTCCAACAGCTGAATGAGGCCTGGTAGCAGAATGAGATTCTCACAGGCCATAGTCCGGCAAAGGTTCCTGTCTGCACAAATTGTTTCATGTCTTTTATCTTGAAAATCTAAACACACTGAAACATGTTCGCCATCTAAAAGTCACAGACAAAATGTATTTTTTGAAGTTCACAGGTCAGTTATGGGGGGATTATTTAAAGTGAGAAACTGTTATCTACCTAGAAGAAAAATAACAAAGCATAAGAAAATGTTTTTAAAAATCTCATTGACCTGCATGACGTGCTTTCTATGTATTTCAGTCCTAAATCCATGGGAGAATCGTTTCCACTGAAGGAAGTCTGCACCATTTATTACTAAGAACACCAGTTCACCAGTTCAAGTCTGGTGTCTGTTTCTTTCTGCTGCAGGACGAGAAGAGCCACTCACTCACACTGATGTAAAATGTTTAGCTTGGCTTTCGTGTGAATCTTTGACATTATCAATTTATGTCTGTACTTCTTTTGTTTCCTGTTCGGCATTTGTCTACACTTGTGGCCTACTTACTTCATAAGCAACAATCATTGCACAGTGAACCTAAATAACAAAATCTAAATCAAATGTAAGTCTAGTGTGGAGTGCATTTCAGAGTCAAAAGGATTATACCAATACAAACAATAATATCCAACCTAGTCTTCTGTCCAAAGTGAAATCTTTGGAATAACTAATGTTGGCTGCTTATGGTTCTCTGATGGCTCCATTTTTCACTCCATGTAACTTGCTAATTTTTACTGCTCAATGTCCTCCACTCAGCCTGTGTCACTAAGTCATAAGACTGCTGCTCCTGGCTGATATATGAGTCCACACGATGATGTCAGCGAAAAACACTTTCAATAATTGCCATGATTAATACTCTCAACCTTCTAACACCTTCCCTTCTTCACGCAGCCACATATCTCCACCAAGGTCCATCTATCAGTCTGCTCTCAATCTGTTTAAGTCCTCTGAGTGATACATGGCCTACTGAAAACCCTGTGTTCCAATGCACACTATTTACATTAATTCAGATTATGAGTTGATGAGCCTCTGGTGCATAAAATTGCCATGACTCAAAGTTAGAGTGCACTGAGGTATTTATTATGTCTTTGATTTAACTTATAAGAGAGGGGCATTGTCCCCTTTTTCCAGCTGAAATGTGTCCGTATCAAACCGGGGTTAGTTTCCAAGATTGTTATTTAAAAACTAAGATGTTTATTCTATGTTGTTTCTCGTGTCTGTATTACAGTCGAGTAACATCTTACAGCTGGCTGCATCAACAGGAACGTATGCGGGACTCTCATGGGACGGGTTTCCTCTTGCCCTTCTCGCTAATTGTTTAGGAGGAAAAAGGTGAAACAGATATGTATAAACAGCGGAGGTCTTCCAGAGAGTTGGGAGAGGCCTAGAGGGCCTGGGACAGAAGCTGACTTGTGATAGTCACCACACTTCTGAGAAGTGAAGCCTGTCATGTTCCGTCTAGTGGCGTCACAGAAAGTAAACTGCTGTTTCCTTGTTGTTGACGGACAAATTCATACTCAACAAGGAAACACGTCCTGTACGCACGACCTCCGAACATATCACACTGCTAAGAGGAGATACTGCACTTAGAGTTAGATGTAGAAAAACAGAGAATAAATGACTATGACCTATCCTTTGCCAAATCTATGGCTTTGTTTGTCTCATGAGTCCTGAACTATTTTATGTCAATTATTTTATTTTAAATCTGCAAAATAAAATAAAAATAGCTTCAAATTTATGGCACAGGTGGCAAAGATTTCAGATTTTCAAAAAAACTTGATTTCTTCTCAGAGATCTGGATCCCTCTTCCTCCATGTATTTGTAATGATCAAGAATACTGTACACAGAATATCATAACTATTTGTTAAGGTTTTTTTTTGTGAATCACATGTGTGGAGATCATAAAAAATAAATGTGGCCATTGCTGAGTAGATGAATGGGATCTTCAGAAAGTGATGTTCAGTGAAACAAACTGATAGGAGTCAATTAAGTATCTATTATTAACCTCCTATGGTTCACTGTCAATTATCTGTCCCATTAACTCTGTAATACTGTACGAAGTATGTGTTTAACTCTGAGGAGATCCAGTATGGCTCATTTCTAATCAGCATTTATGACAAAAAGAGACAGAAATTATGTATTTTAATGCCAGTTCAATTTAATAAATTTAATTGAAATAGTTAAAGCAATTGATACCTCTGTCCCTTGGTTCTTAGATGATTTATTACAATGATAAGGTACACTCACTAAGATTAGTCATAATCTATGTATCTCTCTTGTTTCACAAAATTAAATGTCTGTCACAAAATGGTTTTCTCATTGTGAAAGCCATTTTACAGATTGTACAACTGCCAACATGAGCAGAAAATTCATTTTTTTTTTTTTTAAAGAATAAAAAAAACATCTGCCTTGAAATTTTGGTACAAAACACCACGAAAATGTTGGTCAAAGTAACATGGCGATTGCTTTTTTTTCAATATCTGTTTTTGTGTTATGTTTTAAAATGCCATGTAACTTTTTCCATGGTTACATTTTAGTAGTTCCTGTCCCCTTCCTCTTGATGTTCATCAGCAAACCACTGGTCTTGAGAGGAAATCATTTTACCGTTGCCCTGGCTGGGTTCTATTTACACAAACTCCCTCAAAACACTTAAGACAGGATATTTGAATGTCAGAGCCCTTTCTTTTCCATAACTTTTACCCGGCCCTGGCTGTCACCATGGTTTAACCCCTAAACACATGAAACACACAACTCACACTACTACCTATGAAAGTACCTGCTTGCCTTTTGAGAGACAATGCTGATGTAGTCTGTTCGCCTGTGTCTAAAGGCTTTTTTCTGGTCCACAGTGTTCTGACTGAGCTGTGTGTCATAGTCACTGTGTCCAGACGCATTCCGTCAAGCAAATGAGATCAGGAAACAGACCACATTGTAGGCTATTTGCAGCGGTTACAATACAGCATCAAACACAATGACGTTCAGGGATTTTTGTGAAAATTCAATTCTTTTGAGATTTTTGAAGGAAACCATTTTAACCACATGGATGCTAAATCCCAGCTGGATGGTTGCTGACATGAAAGGCACAGCTACCAGGCCAGACATGCTCTCATCTGATCTCAGTAAAAGGACCGCAACTGCGCTTTGTGTTTGCGGGTAGAATCTGGACATCCTCTGTGTTGAAATGGACCAGCAATGTCCCCGTGGCGAAGTCTGTGCCAGCTATTCTTCCTAATGGGTCTTTGCAGAGAGATTTACGATTTAGAGATACAAGACAATTAGAGATATGAAAACACAAAAGCCTGAAGCTTTCCAGAGAAAGATTTACGGTTACAGAGTTGCTATATTTGAAATTGAAAATCCAGAGATCTGCTGCTGATGGTGTGATGCAGGAGAGGAACCCTGCATCACACATGCAATACATTGTACATACAATGTTGCATCTTCCCTTGTTCTGGGCTCCAGTGCTGAGACTCACTCTTCTTTGCTCACTGTTGGGTACTTGCCATTATCATAAGTAGATTAAATGTATTAGTCAGAGAGTGATATATGGCATGATGGCAGTGCTTTCCTGGCCGACAGAATGCTTTCCCACTGCTACTTTTACCAGTGTCTGCATGTCTCTCCAGTCAGGAAGTGAAACAGGAAACACTTGTAGTTATGTTCCAAGACTCCGGGAACCTAAAGTCCTGAAGCTTGGAGAGAGGTTATGACGCTATAAAGGGAAGAGACTGAAGTGAAGGAAATCTGAAAAAAATAGATAATAATAGAAACATAAACAAAACCAAATAATGAGGAAGAGAAAGTGCACATAATTAAAGTTGTATTCAACAAATAGCTACCATTATACACACTAAGTGCTTATATATTTTGGATGCTGATAGGTTGTTCTGTTGGTCATTGCTTTTATATTCAGCCAGCTGGTATACAACTTAATTTAACTCCAAAGTTGAGCTTTTGTATGGCATTTAAATATGTCAACGTTGAATAAGTCTGTGACTAAAACATACTGTAGCTTCCTACCTCAAGAAACCAATACACAATCTACGACTCTCTGCTCAATGTTGGAACACAGGGAATAATGATGGAGGGAGGTATTTCTGTGACAAAAAATCCCAAATTTACAATTCAAAATTCTGAAAAAGACCCCTGAGCCCTTTAAAAACGATCACAGTTTTTTTTTTAGGGTCACAAGAGAAAAATTAATTTGATGCTAATGGACAATGACTTGTTGGGACTAGATTTAGATGTTTAAAAAAAAAAAGATGCATCATTTAACATTCATGAGGCTTCGAGGTCTTCCTGACTGATAGCATGTCGTCAGAAAAAAAAAAAGAAAACCTTCAGGACCCTTAAAACCAGGATAACTATGGATCTACACAGATATAAATGAATTAGCATAATCATGAATCATACAAATACCTTTAGGGACACTAAATTCGGAGAATGCCTGTGCATCTCCTTCCGTTCAGTGCTCATGCTCAGAGGATCATCTTCTTTGATTGTCCATGTTAAATGTGAGCCTCTGTCTGCCAGCCCTCTGTGTCTGCAGGCAAGCAGCCCGTGGCGCCCCACATTAGTGCCTCTTGGCATAAGCCCCAGGCACATTCCGCTTCTGGAAGTGTGATTATTGAGGCCTGATTACAATGTCTGCAACCACGATAACAAACCAAGCCTCCCTGAGTGGTTGGCAATCTAACTGCAAAACAAAACGGCTGGAGAATTAATGATGCTTAAAACTCAGACAGGTTTTTTACTGCTGATAATTTGGATTTAGAGTAATTTGTGCCAATTGGTGGCATATGGTTTGGTTTTACACTTGATGTCCAGCAACAGATATAAAATCTGTTGAAAATCAGTAGCACTAATTTAGAGTGACTCAATGAATAAGCAAGATTAAAATTATTCAAAAGGAGGAGGACTTGAAGCCCAAAGTAATGTAACTGAAAAGCGGAGACATTTCCAGAACAGTGAAGAATAGAAATTTACATGGTGACACAATCAGCAAAAAAACAGATCTACTGTATGTACATGTGTGTGTATATAAGAACAGGATATATAAAGAGAGGAGCCAGATAACACACTCCTGAAAATCCCCCCGTTTTTGATGGGTACTCGCTGCCTTATCCCTGCCTCCAGGCAAAACTTTGTCCCTTTTCCTACTTTCACTGTCCTGTTCTCTATCCTCCACCTTGTTTCTGTTTTCATTTCTCCTGCTTCCCCCCACTCACCCATTTCTTCCTTCTTTTGCTTAACCTACTCTTACTTCTCAGATTCTCCATCTTTTCTTCCCCTAAGGGCAGCCGGTTTGGCAAGACGCCTATTGCAGGGATCAGAGCAGATAACCTGTACTCTGGACAGGTGGGCCACACGGGGCCACACCTTGCCCGAGGATAGGTCGATCCATGCTGGGGGCAACGCACGCACAGGAGCTGGGGGGGCTAGGGCCAGAGGCTAGGTCCAGTGTCGAGTCTGAGAGCTTGAACTGCGGCAGAGAGAGAGAGGGGGGGGGGGGGGGGGGGGGGGGAGGGGGGCGGGGGCTGGGGCGGGAGGGGCGGGGGGGCGAGGGAAGAGAGAGGGGGGGGTGGAGTGGGGGTGAGGGGCAGAGCCGTGGAGCCAAGACGAAAGGAGAGGGTCAGCATTAGTGACAGGGGTCTACACAGTCTGGCTGAGGCTCTACTGATCCATGCTGGAGTGGAGCTGACAGGTGAGAGAGCAGTACCACCTCTAATGATGGCAGCCAAGGTAGGGGTTAGGGGGAGATCTTGGTGCCGGTTGGCATGTACTCTTCTGTGAGCAGAATCCGATGGAGTAGAAAGAGGTTGAGGTGAAATGAGAGGAGCTGAGAGCTGGACGGGGCCCTGTGGAGATTGATGCTTAATATCTCATACCCTGCTGTATGTAATGCTGTTGTTTGTATCGACGTTTCAAATCAGATCAGCCTGTGAAAACACCCTAACTGTTTCTGCAAAGAAACTACAGAAACTATCGAACTATTAAATAGTGGCCGTGGGCATGTTTTTGTTGTCCATTCTGAATAACTTCCTATTTATTCTAAATCTTAATTCAGGCATTTAAATTAATGACAATGCTCGGGACGCTTTTTACATCTCAGAATTACGGTGTTTTTCTTTCACAATAGACCTCCAGCTGAAGTAGCAGGTCAGAATATGTGCCAAACTGAGTGGAAATTTACATTATATGTGTGTTTTGTTAGATGTCTTGGTGTGTCGCAGTGTGTTGCAAAGCTCCGTCTGGCTTGGTGGCCTGGATTGCCCCATTCTGCGCTGCCCCGATTCAATCACCTTTCATGGGTCTGGGGGGTGGTCAAATGGGGGAAGGAATGGTGGTAGTCGTGAAGAGTGTATACAAAAAGTCACCCTGAATCTGCCAGCTGATTAATCAGGGATGATTCGGCAGCAAGCGGAGCCTACCCGCTCCTTCCTGGCTAGTCTGTGTGTATTTATTTAGAGTAACCCATGGCCAGTCATGCCTGACCTCAAACCATCAGGAGCAGCCACAGTTGCGCCCAAGCATAAACAAAAAATGCGAAATGAATGTTAGGGGACAGGGTGGTGTGGGGATGATGGGGAGGAAGGAGTGGAGGACTAGCTCCCCCTTTTTTGGTTTTTTCTGAGATAGGCATCTTGAACTTCACAGCTGAGCCCATGCTGCCAGACAGCGAGGGGAAATAGTTTTCTCTGCCCTGGTGTTTACTTCTCAGCAGACAAGGAAAGGAAAAACACTGACCTCTGTCAGATCAGCCAGGGTCTATCCATCGTCCACTCAAATTCAGATTTTGTATTTAGAGGGAGACCATCCCACTCACAAAAAAATTGAAGGGAACTCCATGCGACTGACTGGATGAATCTTTTTATTATCTCAGGAGAACAAAAAATTGGTCTGTCAACATTTGGAATAGTTTGCAACAAAAATACACTTTCGTGGTGTGTTTGGGATAAAAGCATCAAGTTTGATCAGTTTCATCATCTTAGCTGTGATGTAAGTAGCAAGACAAGCAAGAGAACAGAAACATTAAACTCCAAAGTTGGAGCCTCTATGGAGAGTTATTGATTGAACATGAAGGTTAGCCAGAAATCTGGGAATGTTGGCTCTTTGTGGTCCCGTGTGGCGAAGGAGGCCCAAATCTTTCTTGAAGAGCGCACAAAACACAGGAAAGAACAAATACAGCGGATGGGCAAGAGGAAGGAGAAAACAAGTGTAACACCTCTTCACTAAGTGTGAGGATGTGTGTTTTGATAAACCATATATGGAGGAATCTTTGTCAAAAAAGTAAGAGTTATTTATTCTTCAGAAAATGCACATGCGTATACTTTAGTATCATTTGTTGTGTCGGGAGTAGGATTCAAAGTCTTCAAAGTTATTTTGAGGGCACGGTGGAAGTCAACTGTTGGAAAGTCAAAGAGCAGTTAGGATGCATGTTTGCCACCCTCCTTGTCTGCTGCATGCCTGCCTCAGCATCTTGCCTCGGATAGAAATCTGCATGGCAAGCCACGATCATCCGGAGAAGGCAGAGTGGCATTTCAGGTGAACAGGTGGAAGCAAGCAACACACCACCTGGTGCCAGGGTAAAAAGGGGGAGAGCAGAGCCTCCCAGCGCAGCTTGTTGGGTTCTGACCCACTGCAACCCCGCGCCTCCATAAAACCCACCCACACTCCTTATTCTCTGCCATCGCATTTAAATCACCAACACAGCATCTGCTCAAGTGACGCAGGAGGGGGTCCATCTCCTGTTGAGGCAAACAGAGGAAGGGAGGATGAAGGGAGGGCATGAGAGAAGAAACACAACAGTAAACAACAGCACCTTTTGTCCTGCATCTGTCTGAAGCTGGCATCCAACGGTGTGTGACAGTCAGAAGTATGTGGTACATTCAGCAATCTCTGCCATTTATTGTTGAGTCATCCCAGATGGCCACCATCTTCTCCTCCCCTGCTCGTGCTTCTCTTTCACTTTCCTCCTCCGTGTCCCAGTTGCCTTTTAATACCAACAGAATCTGTGCAAAGACAAATATCATAAGCATTTTTGTGTGTTCATAATTGTTACAAATACAATTCTAAAAGGGTCCAAGTTATTCATACAATACTAACGTTAAACAATGACAGAGAAAAGGAAGTATAATATCTTAATACTACACATGCAAATCTTTATCAGCTTTTTCAAAGTTTCTTTTTTAAATCATGGTTGACATAATGATCACAGAGGTCAGTAGTAACTTTATGATCATGAGAACAGCTAAGAAGCTGTATTTGTTATATGAAAGGGACACTGATTAACCCCTCTCTCTTAAAACTTCTAACGTAATTTTGCACATGCCAAATGCCAAGAAGCCCCCAACTCTCAATGTTAATACCCCTGACAGCTTCTCAGTTTCTGCTGGCAAATGAGGAAAAAAGGAAAGAACGCATAACCCTTTGACTTTCGATAGTTTGGATTTAGAAGTCAACTTGACAGATGCTATGCTATTCTCTGCATTTTGAGATAGGGAAAAAAGAGAAAAAATGCATTATTAATTTTACAATGTGGATAGCCAATATTCACAGGGTGTAAAGGAAGAACAGGCAGACTGGCTGCCGTGTGTGCCTGTGAGTGAACGAGCAATTCTAACCTTGAGCTCTCACCATCACCGGTTGACATCTCCAAAAACATGTTAGTGTTTTTTTTCCAAGGGTGGGATGTCAGCCGCACTGTCACTGGAAGGGAGAGGCGACGTTAAGTAAAGAAGGACACATGTGGCTCCATGAGGAGAGGGGGGTCTCTGTAAAGTCACTCACTGAGCTCCTGTCATGGTTAAGTAGACAGGTGCTTACTGTTAACACCCCACTAATATCTTTATGCATATTTATGAACCCCCCTCCCTTATAATACGTTCCTCGTTAATGTCACAGCTGCCAAATATTGACTATGACTTTCTTTTAAAAAGTGCATAAATAAAACAGCCTTTAAAGATTCTGACCTGCTTAAATACATCCCGTTTCCTTTTCCTTTGATCAGAAAGCTTTTCATTATCTAAGCTCTCATGCTTCTTTATATTTTGCCTCCTCATCTGCAGCAAATATGCAATACATCTTCATTTAGAGTAGGTACATATCCCCTCATCTAATGCACCCACATTTAATCCTCCCTATTTTCCTTGTGCATAAGTGTGGTCAGAAATATATAAATGCTCCCATTATGGAAAAAGTTTGCGAGAGCGGCAAAACTTGCCGCTGGGTCTCATCACTAAGAAGTGGGGAAATAGCTTTGTAGTCTCAGAGGATTTGTTTTTTGATTGCTCTGTAATTATGACTCCTGCTCCATAAGTGGGTCTCTCTATTCCCATGAAAACCTGGCCAAAGTTGCAAAATGCTGCACATGAGTGGAAGAGGAATTTAGTGTTTTTTGTTCCAAAGTAAATTAAAATGAACAAATTCTACTCGGCTGTAAAATCTCAATCGATGAAGTGTGTGCCAAAACTGAATTTCCACTAACTTACTATCAGGTTCATACAAGGTGACTGAGCAGCAAAGAAAAGGTGAGCTATCAAAATTAGATCTAACAAACTTCTTACACTTTGTGTATTTTACAATCAATACAGAGTAACTTAAACTCCAATACTCTAACTTCAGTTATATGGTATTATTTTTTGTTGACTACGGTTAACAAGAGGTAGATAGAAAAACACAATTTAAGACTTCCAAAAACAAGAACAATATAAAGCTGAACTCTTGAATGTATCAGTATGGGTAAATAATAATAAGATAAAAATAAAACCAAATGAAGGAAATGGACAAAATGAGAATGGACAGAAAAACAAGAAAAGAAGATATGAATATTTTTTTTAAAAATCCCATAAACGAAGATAGAGGTTAAAAGGGTTAAGGCAATTAAATTATGGGGAGCTGGACAAATATAATAAATAAAAGGAGAGGAAACACATTTGGCCTAAAATGGATAGAATTTTCAAGAACATGACAGTCATTACTGGATATGAAAAATCTGATTCTGCTATTCGTCATAATGTACAATCATTAATGTGATATGAGTTTTAAATTGTGCTTGTGATGTCAGTATGTTTTTTAGACTACTGGAAGTTAGGCTTTCACAAGATATCCTATTTTAGTTTTTTAGTAACTCTGAAATGTAGTAATGCAGCAGTCACTCAAGTGCAGTGTCATTTAACCACATCCCATGTACCATTTAAATGAAAAAGTCAGTGGTAAACATGAACCCAATGACTGCCTTTTGGTGATACTTTGACCTGAGCAGAACTGACAGTATGTTTCTTTCATGAAATAGCTTAAAGACCATGGAAATTTTTTTAAAATAAATAAATAAATGTTTTGCCTTCTTCTTGGATTTTGGTTTGTCTCTCCTAGTCTCTGGGAGTAAACAAATTAGCCTTGAGGAGCCCTAGGTGGGGTCAGAGGTCAGCCTTGACACAGGAAGGCATGGCGTGACAGGCTTAGGCCACTTGGACTTCTCGCTCGCGGAACAGATGTTAGTGGCGGCAGTGTGATTATCACCACGGCGACCGAGGAACAGGAGCAGCGGCCCTGGGATGGATGCTGGTAATTACCCAGTCTCCCCTGGGAAGGAGATGACACGTGCCCGCCACTCTTGGAGATCAGAGGGGCGTAATTAAAGATGCAGTAACAGTTGTTAATAGGGCAGCAAATAAAGGTAGTAGAGGATAAGGCAAAGGAGAAAGCAGGAGGGAAGGAAACGAGGGGGGCATAATGGAGGATTGTCTCTCTTTTGTCCTCTGTCTTGTTTGTTTAGCACACTGTGACCTTCATGTAACACGGTGCGTTCAAAGAAAGAGCATTCGATTTTGAGGAAGAGGAAGCAGAACTTCATTTATCAAAATGTTGGGCAGTCAGTAATAATGACCCTCATTATCATGTAAAAATGTACAAAAAATGTCCCTATAGTCTTTTAAAATCCAGCAGCCTGAATTGAAATGTGTTACTTCTCAACCATGAAAGTATTGGTAAAAAAAAAATACAAACTTGTCTGCAACGAAAGAAATGCGACTTCAATGTTCAGCAGCAGAAAAGAAACATTAAGTGTACAACAAAATGTCACAAAGTTACCAAAAGAGCTCTGCTGGCATGCAAGAATGTCTTTAAGTGCTGCCGTAGTGTTTGGAAGTGACAGGTATGTTTTTGTCTTGCTCGGTTGTGTATGATGCACCGAGTGCCCATGCAGAGCTCTTAAAAGCACCATACAAGACCCTAAGTGTCAGAGCACATCACTGCAGCCTTTTAGAGCCACAAAACCCTCTGACAGCACTAAAATGGCTTCTGCTTGATTTTTTTGTGCTCCAGTCAGCTTAGTTTAAATGACCACATTCAACCCCAGTGCGCCCCTGACAGGCTTATGAATTCTTCGAAAAAGGCCCGATAAGAAAGAAAAAAAGAAAAGAAACAAACATTACTCGTTTTTTCTGCCGGGGTGTCTCCGTAGGTAGACTTTGTATGAGCAAATGAAATAGTTTTCAGCTCCATTCTCCTTCGGAGGTCAAAGGGAAGTGAAAACTGGGCAAATTGAAAATTATGAAGCTTGATTGAGAAGTTGTCAAAACATCATGACGTTCTTATGATAGGCTGTGTTCTTATCACAAGGGATGACAACAGGAACAGCCACTGTTCTTGCACTATATGCAGAGATCCAAGGTCTGGCCCTGCCGTAAATATATCAGTTAATCGTTTCTCTAATTGTGGGAAGAAAATATCTAATTGTAGTCTTGTAACATGTCAATTCTTTGTTGTCACTTGTGCCAATCGGCTGTTTTTTCTTGCTTTTTGTGAGGAACAATCTCTCTTGTAGAATACTGAGGGGAGCTGAGGAAAAGAGGTTGATCAGATGACTGTGGTGATAATGTGTGACTTTGCCATTCAGGCCTTTCTTCCATGGCAGAGGGCAGTCCCCAGAGAGAATTAGACATGGAGCGCTTGACACAGAATACCCACCCAGATAAATGGCAAGGTTTGGGCAGGACATATTTTTGGGATTAACTCACTGACCCAAAAAAAGAGGATGTGTGCACACACACACAAAATGAAAAAAAAACACATCACCAGAGACATTAGAGGACAGCTATTTTCACAGCTGTTAGATCAACCTCAGTCTTCTAATTGGGGTCTTTTTGCTCTCGAGGAGAATCTGCTCACAATCATTTATCCAGTATGACTCTGCCAAGACGTTTGGCCAGCAATGGCAAAGATACGGATAATGGATATGAATAATCTCCATTCACAAAAAAGGGTTATTTTGAATCACTGTAGCTATAACAAAGTGGGTTTTAAAATGGGCAATTTTTTTCTCCCTAAATACCCTCTTTTATTTAGACCACCAAAGACGCTACATTGCAATCCACTCCTCCATTTTCCTCTGTATCGCTTTCTCCCTTGCAGTCTTAATCTCTGTGGTAACATTCACACATCACACACAGAAAACATCCACATGGTCGCTATTTCTTTGAGTGTTGTGTTGTCAGTGTTTCATGACTTATTCACTCATTTTGTCCCACTCAGGACATCAATGTTTAATGTGCATGGAACCAAGATTTCCCCTGGTTTAATAAAATATACAGTGTGCATGCACAACATAACGTGCACAACATGTGAATGCATACGAGTTTGTTGTTCACTGTGGTATAACTGCTTATGTTCTTTGCTTTTTTTATGTGGTGAAGAACAGCTGGCGCCAATGTAATCCTGAGAGATTCAGCGCTCAGCAAGTGACGATGTCTCGAGTATTGAATATAAATGCATTTCAAACTGTTTAAATAATCATTATGTATACATTTAGCTACATACTGTTATAATACTGATTAATTCAATTAGAATCAGGGCTGCCTGTTTGACATTGTGGAATATATGCTGCCAAAGCAGTTGGGGATCAGTGTATGACAAGGAGTGTGTCAGAATTTAAAAACCCTGAGATTAGGGAGTAACCTGGTCTTCTGGTCATGTTCTGTTATATTTAAAAAAAAAAAGGTATTTCTCCTGGACTGATTTTCTTTTTTGTTAACATAAAAAAACTGCTGTGAATTATACTTTAAACATGCTTTTATAAATGTAACATCGGGTTTCCTCTTTGCAATCAATTTGTAAAATCTCATGCATTCAAAGGCAAAGCATAATCACATCAACACACAATGTTACTTGATTAGTTAAAGATTGATACGGTCTTGCTGTATCAATTCCGAAGTTAACACTCATCAAATGTAATCCCCATGCTGCTCACTGTCATAAACGGTTGGCAGGTTGCATCTAAACTGCTTTGGCAACCTTTGTCTCCTCTCATCTGGAGAAATCAATGGAAACATTCGCTCTTGATCCAGTATGGGACGGGATTAGGATCAATATGAATATTGATCATTAGTAGTGTTGGCTGCATTGGGAGGTCAATCATTCCTATAAGGTTGAGACTAATCAGTTTAAGTTGCCCACAGGCAGTAAAATGGGGGCTAAGTGAAGTTTAAGTGGTGACCTGGCCTGCAGTGGGGCTTCCTGTCTGCTTCTGAAACCCCACAGAAGGCCTTTTACTTAATATGTCAGCCTATCTAATACATATATGTATTTGTGTGTGTGTGTGTGTGTGTGTGTGTGTGTGTGTGTGTGTGTGTGT
>CAJRST010002224.1:10216728-10340175 GCA_907169785.1 Menidia menidia | reverse complement strand
TGTGTGTGTGTGTGTGTGTGTGTGTGTGTGTGTGTGTGTGTGTGTGTAAATATATGTTTGTGTGTGTGACAAAGCCTAATATGGTAATATGGATGGCAGTAAACACCACGGCAACAATTGAAGCAAATAGATAAGATAGATAAGACATTAAGACATGGCATTGACAAATGAGATGTGACTATGGTGTCCATATGCACACACACGTTCAAACATAAGCCTTTATTGGGGTAATAAAGCACAGAGCGAGTTTATCTAACCTTTATTCCTCTCAGTATATTTTACATTTCAGTATATATTATAGATTTGCTGAGCTGACTCTGTTGAAGTCTTTTATCTGATGAGTTTGTCTTTCTCTGTATACCACTTTTTTTTAATTGTCACTCCCAATGTTCATATCCCAAAGACTGACTAAGTTCTAGGGTAAACAGAGAAATGAGAAAAGAGAAGGAGGGTCACCTAAAATGAATACTGTATTTTACTTAAATTATAAAGACTATGTGAAGCAAAAAAAAAAAAAAAAAAAGATAGGACGTGGACCAGGACCTGGTGGGCTATTTCAGGGGAGGAAAACAACAGCAGTGAGTTGCAGAGGAGTAAGGGCAATAGATGACCTTTTCAGAGAAAGCTCCTTATGCAGTCTTGGACCAAGGTACACTTTTATTTATAGAAAGTATTTATAGAAGCGATTTTCCTGAGGTTATCCTGAGCAAAATGCCAGTTCTCATTACCAGCCAGGTCCTGCCTGTGCCTCATTTTATGGCTGGATGAGTCCAGGCAGCAGGGGACCCAGCATGCAGCCCAGGGTCACCTATTAAATCCTCATGTCCAAGAGAGCACCGTCATGCACTTCTTGTTCTACACGGGGTGGGGCTGTGGAGCGGAATAGAATAGAGTGAGTAAACGGGTGGCCAGGTGTGTGTACTCAGGTGTGTGTGTCTGCTATTGTGTAGTCAGTAATTTATCAAGTGAGTGTGCCATTAATACTGGAGCTGTCCCTATTGTTTTTTCAGGTTGTAATGGTGCTTTTGTGAAGTCGGGATCTTTTCACCATCATAAATTTTAGCAAAATGTTTCGTGTACTAAATATAGACTACATGTCTAAATGAAACTTTTCTTGTCGACGTCACTCAGTTTAAAAGAGGTTAACATGGTGGCAAAATCTAAATAGTTGTGCTTGTGTCTGCCTGCATGAGTCTGATGCAGTTTCTTTGAGTTGATTCTGCATGAAACTGCATGATTGTGTCTGTGTGAATGAATCTGTCTCTCATCAGAACAGCTATAAGTCACCCTGGTGAAGCACCTCAGGCCTTTCTAGTATGGCCTTGGAGCCTCAGCATGCGGTCATCACAACTCAGACATGAAGACAGCACAGAATGTCAACTCAAGCACAGGTTTCAGAAAAAAGACCAGGAAAATGTCCTCGGATAATGATGAAAAAGGAGGGATACCTTATGTATTCTCCTGCTGGTAACTTACGCATTTTTTGCCCAAACAATAGGCCAGTGTACAATTAATCAGTATTAATAATTCTTCAAAAGGCTTGATTATTAAATAGTTAATTACCAAAATTAGACCAAGCTAGTAGAAATTGGACAGGCAAAACATGGAGAGGGAAAGAGAACTAGGGAAATTAACAATTTTTTCCAATGACATTGAATTAATGCTCTGTATAGATGAAATACAAGTTATTTTTACCATATTTGATCAGTTATTTAATGCACAATCGAACATGTAAAATGTGTCAAAGTTGGAATTGAGACATTTTTCTACGCAGTCATATCGACAATATGGGACAACATCTCTCTGCAAAAGGTCTGAAAATTCCAAGAAGACTTAAAAAGATATTAAGTTGTAGTAAAAATAGCTAAAACGTTTCCCAGTAATTCCATTTTCAAATTCTACTGTGAACACAATGTTGGCCTGTGATATTTGAAAATGATTTATCTATTTTATTTACATTTAACACATCACAACTTCTTTGGTTCTACTCTTTTGAGTCCAATATTTGAACGTTTTCTACAGATTTTCAGCATTTGAAGGAAGAACTTCATCACTTTTCCAACATTGAATGAAAGCACATAACACTGTAATTGCACATGTAACCTCTGCAGTCCATTCAAATCCCTCAATCATTATGTAACGTCTGCCAAATGAAGTTTAGAATAAACATCTTTTTCCCAGTTTATTTCCAGTGTTATACTCACCCATACCAGAGACCTGCCTGCCAACCTGTAATGAATTATGATAAGCGCCCACACCCGAACCCGACAAACGCGGAACAAGGGTGAAACTGGCACAGAAAATAAAATGTCAGATTTACAGTATATGCACTGTTGGATTTCTCTTGGTTGTATTCTTCTGCAGCGTTATTACTTTCCAGGAATTCTGCTGCAATGCTCCCCAACCTTCAAAACTCTTGCTGCTTATTTGGTACAAAGTTGTGAGCCTGTCAGGCGAGGCCCCATTAGAGCGGGTCCTGACAGGCTGCAGGGGTATCAGCGACGGTACAGCAGCATATCTCTGCACAGGTCCAGCACACCCACCCACAAACATGCACGCTCTTTTTCACAGCTGCTTCAGGTGCTTGATGGACAAGATGTAGTCGGCCACAGAATTGTTTCAGGCCTCCACCGGTTGTGCCGACTCCTCTGGTCATTTTAGTTCTATATGCATGTGATGGAATGACAGAGAGGAAAACAAAAGCTGCCTGAAGCTGACCTATATTTCAAAGCATTATACAGATTACAGGAGAAGTATAATCTGTCAGTTTTCATTTTATCCCACTGAGAAAAAGAGATTTACCTCAATATTTTTTTTTAAACATAGAAGGACATTCTGCTACTGGTTCTACGTAATCTTTGTCTTCTTTCTTAGATTTAGTTTAATTTCTCGTTTGCACACTCTAAAGAAGGAGTCAGGAATAAATATCAATGGAAGAGGAAGATGTGTCGTCTCTTGGGTCACATACTGTATGTAGGAACCAAGGTAACGTCTTTTTTCTCACTGGCTACATCTCCAGCAATCAACTCTTAATAGAATACCAAATAACAAATAATTTTATAGTGATGAAGCCTTCAAGTGAGAAGTATTTTATTCACAAGAAAAAGAAAAAATCTCCAGTACAACAACCTTATCACATGTTTGAAAAGTGTTGGTGGTAATAGAACGTGATTACGCTATAAATTATGCGCTATAAGTGCAAAAAAAAAAGTATTATTATAAAATTAAAATATGTATTCAAACATATCAAAGACTCCTGAGCAATACATGGTTACATCTGTTGAACAGGAATTCAAATGTATACCACACAACTCAATCCAGTTTCAATACCTGACAATTAAAATAACTATGACAGCTAGTGATGAGGAATAACAACAGTGGATGGAACTTTTTTTTTACCATGTATTACATGGAGTCTACATAGAGAAGATTTAATCACAGACACATGAACTAAGAGTCTGGCTGTCAAGCTCCCAAAATGCTTTGCTGTTGCAAAGCATGACATCTTTATCTGAATTATTCTTCCCTTCGAGTCTCATCAGACCAGCTGTAATCCTATCAACCATCACCATCACAAACAGTTATGGCCATTGAGTGCAGGCCCCAAAAGTCAGAACCCCCACCCTCCTGCACGTACATCCAGCTACCTTTCCAAAGCCACATAATTCCCGATGTTCCAGTGTTTGGAAGTGAAGGAGCAAGGTCTGTCCCCCAGGGCTGTTTGCCAGCCTGTCTGACATCATAGACTGCGGCATCTTCTGATCCGTTGGCCCAGAGAGACGATCTGACAGGCTTAATTTACTATGTCAGCCCGTTCAAAACCATTTCCCCCTCATGCTGACAGCAATCCTGCATTTATAAATTAGCAGAAACATTAACCTTTAGACTGATTGTAACATGTTCTGAGGGAAGCAAATTAACTTCCATTTGTTAATGTCAGATTTTGGGTTCAAATGCTACCAAAGAAAATGAAGTAAAGAGATTGTGAAGATACCGTAATGTATCGTGTCGTGAAATGAAATGTTTTGTCAGCTTTTGATGATGAATATGATATTGTTTTTGAGGTAATATGAAGCGTGTTGAACACCAGGTGAAGCCTTGTAATTGCAGTCATGCACTCGCCACATGTAGCACAAAGGTCTTATTGTTTTTCGAAAACATTATCGTACTTCCTCTTTTCATTTTGTGAGATGTGAGCTGATAAAAATGCACATTGAAAATTGTGAAAATTAAGAATACTCTAACGATGTGTAGATAAAAATACAATTAGAGGAAAAGCACAAAACTGGAAGCTATGATTCTTTTCAAGGGAGCAATGCCAACAAAGACTAATATGGGTTCTCCTGTTGGTTATTAAAATCCAGCATTGCTGTAAAGTTACATCAGTGTAATTGCTAACTTGTGCCTATCAAACCCAGAAAAGTCTTCACACGTTGGCATGTAACAGCTTGTCATGAGGAACTGTTGCAATAATATTTGTGGCTATTACTCTAATTAGAGGAAAGCACACAGATGGTGTTGTTTCACAAACTCACAGACTGAAAATCAAAATGTCATCACTGCCAAAATTAGTGATGGTCTGAGAAAATAGGAAAAAAAGAAAAAAACAACACCCCACATCACTCTCACAGCCCAACTTTCATTTAGAAAACTTCTTTCTTCTCTCCAAGTGAAGCTGACATTAAATGGCCTTTCTTCCTTGATGAAAAAACATGGTCTTTAGTGGTGAAACAATGGTACTTGGGTACCATATGTTGCATTTAAACGCTGCGAGACAGCTGTGAAGGCTGAGTGTTCCTGGATGTGGGCCAGCTCCCAGAAGAAGCCTTCCACTGGTTGGAAAATGTTTCCAGTGAGAGCAGGAAGAAGCCACTTTTCATGGAGCAACTTCCAGATGCAGGACACAGAAGATTAGATGAGGACATCTGTGTGTATGAGCATGTGTGCGCTTATTTTTCCATGTGCATGCCATTACTGTATCACACTGTCGCCAAGCATAATCAATGTCAGTATCCCTAATGAAGCGAGTAAAAAGGTCAGCTTTTTCTGCAGGTGAAGATAACAACTGGTCCACTCTAAACTGACAACGTGAAATATCTAACTGCTGTTGGCTGAAATCTGTCAATAACCGCGCCTGTTTTAGTGATACTCCTCTGTGCCGTGTGTATCAATAAGTTTTCAAACTTTTTTTCTCGATCGGGGAAGGAGCATATCCAGCTCACAGACAAAGCTGAATAAGAGTATCTTGTATTTCTGTTAAGCCACACAGGAGGTGAAAGGTAGATATGCTTCTGCACTCTTTCTGACTGACTTTATTACTCACCGCATAGAACCTGTCTGTCAATCAAATCATGCTTCTTCACAGACTAGCCCTAGGGTAGATTGCTGGTGCACCTTCACAACAATGTTACATTGTTCACTACATACAGAGACGGAAGATTCACCACAGAGAGGCGGAGGATTCAATAAGGAGACCATAAGGTAAGATAATCCCTTTTGTTGAAAAGAATGCTGAGGATTTTACATAGCTGAACTGATCTTTCATGTGATGCTTGAACATGGTTATGATGAGGTGAAAAGTTTCCAATAACTACATTTTGCCCTCAGCAGGGATTAAAGTGAACCTAGGCCCAATGCAGGAATCTCAGATTACAAATCTGGATCCTGCCAAAGGGCTATTTAACTCATCTTCGTCTTTCTTGAAACTCCCTGTATAATTTTTTTGCTCTGCAGGGATTTTATGCCTTTGACCTGAGTTGAAATTTTCATCAAACCCTTTTTAGAATCTATGATTTGGGATTTGTGAGAGAGCTTTTAGACTTGTTTAAGACTCCACCAAGCACGAACAATTGTCTATACCTTGATTGGAAGGGATTTGTTTGCCAGGCAACAAAAACAGAGATAAAAAAACAGAGAGGGATTGATTCTGCCTAAGAACAGGATGGCAAATATTTAAGCAGGAGGAAAAAAGAGCAGTTCAATTTTACACAACCTTCCGTTGTAATGTTTTTCCAAATGTGTAAGATATAGTAGCATCGACCTTAATTATGTATATTTTAAAATACCAACCATGTTTTTTCTTCCATCTGACCCAATTTGAATTAAAATCTTCTAATTATCTCCGTTAGCCATTCCTCGACTTCTGACAGTTTTCCATCGGAATAAAATAAAAGTGAATTAAAAAGTGTAAACTTTTAAAACTGAAAAAAGCGAAAAAAATAAACAAAAAAATTCCAATTGAGGCCAAAAAACGGTATACTCCCTTTCAAAGAAGACTCTATGCATGCTTGGGGCATGGATGCAACTTTATCAACTATTTTCATTGGAAAAGATTTGTAAGGGCATGACTCAACAGCTGTTTCCTGACGCAACCGCAAACCGTAAACTCTCGCGAAATATTTGCCTTTCCCATTTATAATATTTCCCAGATATTTCAAGATATCCTGAAGAGAGTGCTCACCATTTTTCCTGGCATGGATGTCCACTGCAGATTTTTTCTACTGACTCTTGATTCTTTTTAATACAGGTACTACTTCCTTTGAATTACACCCACTATTGCCGCTACACATTCTATCCTATATGCGCCTATATGAGTGTAATCTTTTCAGGCAGATTGCAGTAAAACTTCATGCCTGAAAGTCTAATGTTGGAGAAAAACTATTTTATATCTCAATGTTGGAGTTGATATTGCATTGTAGTTTCAATACATGCAACCATAAGACTGGTTTGGGATGCGAGTGATGCAGAAGAACCTAGAAAAAAGAAAATATGTAATTGAAAGAATTAAACATTTTCACTGAATATATTTTGGTATCAGATTCACTCCTTTAAAATGTTTTCAGTAAGCCCCAAATCATTACAAAACATCAAGTATTGACTTTGGCCTAAAGTCAGGACCAGATATGATAGTATAAAGTCTTGTCCTGAATGATTACCCAGAAATACAAAAACAGAATACCTCCTGAGACAACACTTATACGCATAAACACTCACAACTGGAATGTAACAAGCAAAGGTATATATTTGAAAGAATATGTGCTCAAGAGTGTTTCCCACACATCTTATGACAATGAAATGCATACATATTGTATCCCACAAAACACTCATGGGCCTGAGGAGGAAGGAGTTTATTAATCAGCTAGTGATTGCAACAGCACATGAGCACATTACACAAAACCCACAAATGCACACATGCAAACACACACTTCTTCAGCCTCTCTGCTATCTCACAGTCACACTCAGTCACCCAGTGTTGGTATAGTGTCTGGTCCTGACAGCTGAGTTTTAATTGGCCAGGGTGGTGCAGCACGGGCCGCTGTCATGTGGCTGGCAGTTTGAGGGGTTGTGGGACAGGCCCCACCGTGGGGGCTGTCAAACGGCCCACAGTCTCCACGGGAACCCCCACCATGGGTGTCCCGCCTCATTTAGGAGCGCACAGACAAAGCGCCAATTAAGAAGGGCTTTAAACAATCAAACAGAGTTCCTCAGGGCCCACAGACACTCCACAGGGCACCCAGAAAGACAGACAGACAGAGACACACACGTGCACACATTTTCATGGATGATTGTACACATGCACGTCATCACACACACGCACGCAGACAAAGATAGAAAGGTAAAAATAGATTAATCGTGTCTTAAACTGAAGACTTAATTAATGCTCGTTCCCAGAAAGGCATGGGCAAACTTGTATGCTGGCATTCCTCTGAATTGAACCGGAAATTAAATGTGACTGATAACCACACAAAAGAAAAATAAATAGAATTAAACACAACATTAAACCAAAATACATTTTGCAAAGCTCAATGGGATTCTTTGGCTTTTCACAGACATGTCAGGTCAAAACATTGTTTTGGTGATCACGTTCAAAGAAATCAAAAGGAAAACTTGCCAAAGTCACAAAAGACAATCTCTTCTATCTTGCTTGTTTTTTTTCTGACTCCAGTCCTACGGAAGGAAGCACCACTGAATGATACTCCCCACCAAACTGATGAACCTTGCATTTTTAAGAGCAAAGCAGTGTCTTTAATGCATATCTCTGTCACTCCCCTCCTTTTGCCCCATCCTCTACTATGAGCTTCCATATGCCACTTCCATATGGCCCTGCACCCTCTCCTGACAAGTCCATGGCTAAGGCTCATCCATCATTCTAGGGAGTGCACTCACTTGTTATCAGCTAAGGCTGGAGCTGGGGAGTAAGGAAGGCAGATGAGAATGGCACTGGGAAAACAGAATTCAGGCAAGCTGCGCAAGACACTCCAAACTACTTTGCCACTGAAAAAAATCCTCAACCGGCCTTTATTTTGGATTTTTCCCTCCCCTTTTCTCCTTCAGTTGATTTGAATGATAGATCTCAAAACATGATGATTAAGATGGAGGTGTGGCTGTCAGTTTGCCTTCCTCCATCCCAAGCGCTGAGAAAGAGCAGAACCATATTTCATGTTGTCCTGGAGGGGGAGATACAGGCATGCAGTCAAGCTGGAGCAAGAAAAACAACACAACTCAGAGGTGGAGAAAAGAAAAAATACCACGGTCTACAGCTAAGTAACATCAGCACAAACAGACAGTTTTGAAAATATGATATTTTTGATAGTAACTCTACATTGTAGAATTAATAAATGCTGCTTCTTAGATATAGTTTATACTAAGTATATACAGCATGTTCCATAAGATACGTTAAAAAGGAAACTAGCTTTAACATCTAGAAATATAGTTAGAGAACCAAGGGAATCTGGAGAAAATACATAATCTCTCTTATACAGCAGAAAAAATAAACACTGTCCTTTAGACCAGATGCTGCCAGAATTTATGGTGTTTATCAATGCTAGTACAAACATGGACCACGAACAGTTTACATTTCTATTAGAGAGCATGTTCTGCGCTCTCTCAGTGTTAGAAGAAAAATATATTTTCAAGTGCAAGAGGGTGGAAATGGAAGGCCAAGCTTGTATTACATTTCACTTGTGAGAACATTATTATAAAGCATCTAACCGAGTGGCACATTTTTTAAAATTACACTGTCAACACACAGCATAATTCTGCAGCTTTCGCATCCCTGAACAATATTTCCTTACAAGAGTCCGGCAGGGCTATCAGTCTGCTGAATGTATCGGGACAGATAAAATCAATTTGGAAGAAAGATAAACAAAATACACCTCAGGAGTTATAGCTTTGGTGGCTGCAGGTGTGATGACATTCAAACACAGACAGAAATCAGCAAACACTCACAAGAGTGCAATAATGAAAGACATCTCTGGATCCAAGCGCGATAGGGAAAACAAATCCTCTGGTCAAGAACAGCCACCTTGAAACCAGAGGAAGGGTGCGGAGAATATATCCACCTTGAAACACGAGGGAAAAGGTGAGGAAGTCGATGCATCTGGAGATAAGGAAGATGACAAGGACGAAGTGGAAGTGGAGGCATTGTGGCCATTTTGTGGTATCAGTGGTGCCAGACATTCTATCTGGAGGGTCATGCAGCCTCCACGCGCTTGTGTGCTGGAGTGGTCACACTAGTAGTCGGCTGGGTAGCAGAAAAGGAGTAATTTTAAACCCCATTAACAATCACTATATTTATTTATGAGGCTGGGGCAGGCTTGGTATGTACTGCTGCCCACACTTACTTACAATGAATCCAGAGGACAGACGATCCTTGTCTGAGGCTTCCTGGGGGGAAGAGAAGCCTCACTTCCTTGTAGACACTGTGATAGCATGAATTATTGAGTGGATGTAAGAAAAAGAAGCAACTTATGTGTAATATGTGGCCTTGTTTTTGGCCCCCACCTTTTGTAACCTCTCAGTTTTGATTAACACTGTGGGGGTAAAGGGAGTTGGTGTGGAGGAAGTGGGTGGACATGAATGCAAATATGTGACAAACGT
The DNA here is from genome assembly GCA_907169785.1 of Menidia menidia. Lineage (NCBI taxonomy): Eukaryota > Metazoa > Chordata > Actinopteri > Atheriniformes > Atherinopsidae > Menidia > Menidia menidia. The sequence goes on along the minus strand of CAJRST010002224.1, from coordinate 10,330,296 downwards.
AATAGAAAAAAGACTGCCTACTGTATGACTTCACAATTGTTGGTTCTCAATAAAAAAGGAGAGCTAAGAATTGTGCAAAATCATGTCAGTAAGTATGCAGCTTATTTCTCCTTACTGTTTGCAATTACTAATACGGACAAGGACACAGTATGATTAGCTTGCAGTTTTTTTTTTACGACGAGTTGTGGTTCTAAACTCATATACTTGGAATTTAAATATCCTTGCACGTCTTTGCATGTGGCCAATCAAAATGCCACACTTCAGCACACGTCTTCTGCCGTTAAGGCCAAAAACTCTCCCTGATCAAACCCTGCGCCTTATTCTGCCCATGTGTCTGCAACAACAAGTGCTGCCAATATGGCTGCCTCTCTTCACGCTCCCTTGGCAGGATGCTCCGCCATCGCCTCCCCCCCCGATGACTTCAAAGATCCCAGAGTGCCGCACGCAACTGACAGACAGGCAAGGAGGCCGTCCGATGTAAATAAAAGCTCAGGCACTTTACCATCAAAGAGGATGAGCCATTGTTGTGGTCAGTGTTTCCTCACGTGTCATGTCGGATGATGTGGCAGTGAGTGTGCGGGTTGTTTTGATGTACAGTGGTGCTTTCCATGACCTCTCAAACTGTTGTGGGGAAGGGGGCGGGGGTTTCACCACGATACCAAGACTCTATCGATCAAAGTCAATTGTCAAAACAGACAATTGGGTGTTACTGGAGAATCAAGAAAAGGCTTGAAAGATCTTATTGCTTTGCTCTCAGACAAACAAATACATGATATAAATATTTTCTGCGTATTGACTGAGTGTTCAGCTATGTAACAAAGACTTGTATGATGAAGTATTAAAAATGCCAGATAAAAGACCAAAAAAAGAAAGATTTGCTCACTTGGATTTTGACACAAACTGCATGACAACATGGAAAGATTTTGCTTTATTTTTCCCATTCATGCACTACAAACAAGGTTTGTATCTCAGGCTTTAGGTCTCCTGGCTGTCATTCAAAGAGTTTGTATTATTAGCTATTTTTCTTCTGCCCTTTTCTGGTTTTCTTTGTACGCCACTGGCAACCATCACAAGAAAATGCTTGTGTTTATGTTTTTTTTTCATGTAGAAGCTCCTCTTCTGCCTTTTGCTCCATTTTTTCAAAAGACGCGTCATCTTTTAACATGATAGATCTGGACCTGCAGGAAAGCCTTCCCTGTCCAGCGATTTGTTCTGCAGACAAAGTCTGGGGAGATGACTGGGGTGTCAGCGAGAGGGAGGGGGTGGAGGGAGATAGGAAGTCCCCCTAGGAGCAAGACTCAAAAGTCAAAATGTGCAGAGGGCTTTGTTTTGTCCTTATGGTTAAGAAGGCTAGAGCTTCTTAACCATAATACGTGCGCATGTGGATAAAGGAGAGACGCCGAGAGTGAGAAAGAGAACTGTGGTCTGAATAATAATGCTTAGCCCTCACAGCGAAGGCATTTCCATAGCAGGTGGTCTTGCTCAGCCACCATCTGGAGGCCTCGATGGCAAGATAAGCATCGCTATTTACAAATCCCAAACTTTGTTTAGACAAACCCTCTAAAAACCATGTGACGGCCAAAAGAAACTTTGGGCTTACTTTTGTTTTTAACCACTGGGACCTGGGAAAAGAAAAAGTCACGCTAAATTTCCCTCAATACCACAAATAGTTAGGAATAAGTAAATAAACAGAGAATTAAAATAAATCTACTGTCTTGCATACCAAAATCATAAACCCATAATGTTAAAATCAATGTGGCTACATATATTTTCCAATCATATCCATACAGAGCATACAAAAAGTCCAGTGCAGAAAAGAAATCAGTTGATTTTTCAATATAAATATGTATACATATAAATACATATGCAAATTTAGTTGAAAAGATGGTCTCTTCTATTTGAAATACACCAGTTCAAAATTCTTTGAACTTGGTTTGAACATATTTTCTCCTATGCAGCTCTCTGCTCTTTCAGTGATTGGGAATGTAATACAGGCTGACTGCATTAAAGCCATTTCCGCTAAGTGAAATATGTGTCCCGTCAGTGCGGATCATTCATTATTTACCCATTTGCTCGCATCTGAGGCAAACGTGAGAAAAAGAAAACAAAGCTGTTTATTGGCCTTCGGGTCGGAGGACAGCTCTATGATGTCATCCAGGGGACGTGCTTACATGCAATTTTATTTTAACATTGTTCATTTGCCCCTCTGTTGACCGTTCTGTTAACCTCCAGGAAAGACAGCAAAGTAGACGTATGATTGAAAGAGGGAACGTGTATCAAGGATTACTTTACATTTGTTCAGGTCAATCAGGGCAAAACCTGTTTCCAAAAGCACAAAGCAGATAAAATGTGGTGCTCCACTGTCCTTTAAGTAATTACGGATAGTAAAATAATGTCACAACGATATTGCCATAACTGAGCAAACTTGCTGTGGATGACTTCCAGATGTCGCGTATGCACTAATGCATTTGCTACAGCAATAAAAATACTTTCGATTATATTTTCATTTCAAGAATAGCTGCAGCTATCATTGCAACTGGAACAAAAGCACATGAAAAGGCAAAGGAAGATCAGAGGAACACATGATGAGAGGTTGGGATTCCAGGAAATGGCATTTGATAGAATTTTATTGTGGGTGGGAGAGGGGTAAGCTTTAGAGAAGAGCTGGGCTACAGCTCTCAGTATGCAAGCAGTGCAGAATTTATCGCCTCGTTGCAGGAGCAAGCAAGGAAATTAAGCGATAAGAAAATCAATTGTATACTCCTGGATCCATTGCTTGTGTTTAAAATTCCCAGCAAATGTGCCGAGAATGCAGCAATGAAGGGAGCGGAGGAGAAGCAAAGGGTTGCAGGAGAGGACGTGGGTGGATGTGGGGGTCGAGGGGCGTGGAAGAGAGGGTCATCAATCACATCTGGGTGACACACAATGAAATCTGACCGCAGCCCAAGATGTTTTAATACGGCATCCATTAGAGTCCTCAAATAAATTGCAATTTGGAAAACAGAACATAACACCAGCCAAGTTTTCCCCATCCATCTTGCAGTGTGTCATGTAATGTAATTGCGTTGTTAATTTATCCAAGAATTTTCTTGGTACACCATTTCATCCACATTGGTTAATTTCCCTGTAGAGTATATTTTTTCCCTTTCCCTCAGTCAGCCCTCCCCTCCTCTTGCTGTATAGCTGGCGGGGCAGAGTAATGTTTCTGCTTAGCATGGCATTAGTCGAAGGCCTAATCAAAGAACTGAAGTCTGTGACACTTTATCAATGCTTGGCCGTGCGCCGGCCAGGCCCGCTGTAGTGCAGATGCAATCAGACCTCCACTGCCTGTCATTATGTCTCTGTGACAGCAGGATCACTCAAAAACGCCCGTGGACTTCATCGATATTATTGACAGAGTTTGGGGGCATTTAAAGCTGGAGCCAGCAGCAGCGAATGCAGAGCGCTGACACACAGTAAGCGGGAAAAAGGACAGCCGTGGAAAAGATGCATGGAAAGAGGGTAATTGCAAAAAAATAATTCCCAGCCAAAAATGAAAGGACAAATTGAAAAAGGGCAATAAGGTATGGGTAATTGTTTCCTTAAATGTGCATAACATTCGCTGTGGGTTTAACCTGGAAAAAATAATTCCAGAAAAAAACTACAAGACAGCCTCCTGGGTGGTTCAACTTTCAGTGATAATGGGCTAAGTACTTGCAAATTCAACAATGAAATGCTCTTAATTCCTAAAATGGCGAAGTATAGAAAAGAAGATTGACACGTTTTGACATCCATCTCCAGCTGCCAGGTGAGATATCCACAGGTGTTGACCCCTATATTGGTTGGAGGAATAAAACTATGCATAGAGGGGACAAATATGGGCTGCTGTTGGAGAAGTCTCATCTTGTATCTGGGTATAACCAGAAGTATTTTCTTTCCTCCTGTCACCTGACTGGGGATCTTGAGAAGGAGGGTGCTTGAAGATGAGGGTAGGAATGGCCCTGCGGGGGAAAACAGATGATGTGAGTGGGATACTTTTGTCTCTCTCCTGGCACATTTCTGAATGTGTCTTCTCTCACATCAATCCCATGAAGCTAGACAGAGAGTGAGGAAGACAGCAAGAAGCCTGACGTGATCAAAGGATGACAGGAGAGCTAGAGGAGGAGAGTCGACCAAAACAAAGGCTCATTCTAAAGTTCCCCGGTGCAGGGTTCCTTACCGTCTAACAGAGAGGCAAAGACGTGGACTCCACCCCTCAGGCAGAGCTCATTTCTATCAGTGGACACATCACAGGCAACAAATGAGCCACTTCAATAAAATTCCGCTGCATACATCGCATACATTGAGTGTTTGAAAATCTGATTCAAAGTTTAGCATAAGTGAAAGTTGAATGGCCTGGTTTTAAATCCATGCTCTATAGATGACTTGATAACTGAAAGTAAGAGTAATTTTCAGTTTTTTCAATCCAGAGTTCACTCATTTCTCAGTCTGCGTTTTTGGACAATATCAAATGCAGTCTGGATTTGTTAGCTGTAAATGTGCAACAAGGTCCTCGTAAGATAGATGAAGAAAGATTTGGGGACAGGCGCAGCGAGTAAACAGTAGTCAAGTTAAATATTACTTTAGGAAAGCTATTTTTAGCTTTTGTGCCATTCCGTTGTCTACTCTTCTAGCTGTTCAATGTACTGGTGGGTAAAGTTTAAACAACAAGCTTTCTTATTTAGGCAATTTTAGGCAATAGCATGCATTTGTAATGACATGGTCTCGACAGTTTACACACATGGTCTTTGCCCAACATTCCCAGAATCAGATCCAGTTTCACAACCACGTGTGTAGCACCAGCTCTCATCAGTTATCCAATGACTTCCAAAAAGGGAAAATCTTCTTCTATTTTTCTAGACTTTTACTCGTATCTCTTGAACTTCCTTAAGCAAAAAGTTATTGGCTAAAGTATAAGACATAAAGTTGAGCATTACTGCTGGTTTTTATTCTGTTAGGCTCAGAAACATCAGGGTCAGGAAATGTATTTGGGATCTTGTTATGCATCATATTTGGTTTAGTGACATTTTTTCCTGTGAATCTGACATTAAAAATGCTGCTGTTTTAAGCAATGCACAACTGGAAAGAAGCTTTATATTCCACTTCTGAATTTGCTGCAAACGAAAGAGAACAATCTAAACAAGGCTCAATCATTGCACGAGACTTGATCAAACTGATTATTTGATCGTCACGATTGGGATAAATTCATGATAGAAAATCTTATCAGTGCAAAGCATCTCCACTTTAAGATGATGAAAAGGAGGTAATTTCAGCTTAAAATAAGAATTTCTATAATTCACCACATGGGTTCAGTTGAGCTATCCTCTCAGTTTTCAAACAAATCTGTCATTAAATCTTCAGTAGTTTACACATAGAAAGTCTCACCACTTCCTCTTAAATCAACAGAATAAAGAAGAAAATCTTTCATGCATGACCAAAATACAGAGGCCTTCCAACCCCACGAACCTCAAAACCAAAGCTGCAGACAGACATATTTATCTTCATGGTTTTGAGAGGTATAATCTCATGTCATTATGTGGATTTAGTTTTGCTTGACATCTAAATAGGAAATTAAGGACTATTCTTTTGAAAGAAGCAACAAAAAGAAACAGATTTGAGTTTTTCATAAAAGCTCGATGTATCACAAAACTTTCTCAGTGTTTCCATGATAGCCACATATTTCAACAGCTGTTTTGTAATAAGCACTTTTTTTTCTTACATTAGACTGCATAGTATTTCCAAAGTAAGTCTGAGTGGTCCAGGGGGAGTGTAACAAGTCTATTAGTGTTATTGTTAGTTTAATAAATGTGGAAAAACTTTCTCTGGCTTCCTGAGAAGGGACCAAAAATCTAATTTTTCAAAGAGATAGCTGAGGTCTCATGTCCACTTCCAGCCATCACATATTCTCACCCATTCTTTTCAACAGGAGTAAATTATGTCACAGAAGGAGAAATAAAAGGAAGATGTTACTGATTCCTAAAGTCCCTCAATCTCACATCAAGCATAGCTACACCTCAAATTTGCCTACAGTCAAGGAAATGACAAAGGGAAAAGTGAAAAAACTGTTCTTTATTTGTCAGCATCACTGGCTCACAGAAAGTAACACATTATCTCAGAGTCCCAAAGACAGCATCAAGCCCAAGACAATTGAGGACAATGAATCATCAACTACTACTTCATGATCTCCTGATGAAGTGTCTGTGTAGCTTAAACTTTTATCTTTATATTACATTTTTATTAACTCTACTAGTCACCGTTTATCATTTGTAAAGTATAAGAAAAGCTTTTGATTTCATATTGCTACTACAATGGATACTGTCATCTCCACCATGTAACTGACTAAAATATATTCACACACACATTTATTTCACACCATTTAGTTTTTAATTTAGTGCCACAAGGCTCCAGCACAGAATCATTATCTTCAATAGAAGTTGCATTCAACTACACATTAACATACAGCCATCATATTTATACATTTGATTTGCAAAGTATGCTTTGTCCTTTTGAAATGAAAGATTGGTCTTTTGAATATAGAAGATATAGATTTCTGTCTTTAGAAAAAACAAACCATGTAGATGATTTTATTATAAAACAATATGATTTGTAAAAGCAGAATAGAGTGCATGCAATTATTATGAGTTTGACTGCTGTATGTAAACTCGTCAGTTGTTCATGGTGTCATGTGCCATCTTTAGCAACTGGTTACAGCTTTGTGTGTTACTCCAAGACATTTCAATTAAAAGGTAAAACTCAAAGCAAACATGTCTACAAAGTATATTAGAGATTGTGCATGTACGATAACTTTCAGTGTATGAAAAAAAAAGATTGTTAAATTATAATATGTTAAAGTTAAAATAAATGTCTATAAAATGCTTTTTTTCTGATTTCAAAGCTTGCAGCCTTTAAACTAATTTGCCTAGAGAGTTTTTTCTTTTTTGTTATTGTGAAGCTTCCTTAGTTAATTTTGTTGCCCTACCTCAGACTTTATTTTTAACCATGAGGCTTTTCATGACCTATAAAGTCTTTCTGCAGAATTCTACAGCCTGATACAATGGTTACTACCTCTTTATACGTTTTATGAACTCCCTGGCCATTTCCTATGGTAAAAAAAACAAAAATCAATGGAATTTTTTGTACCAAAATCAATTGAATTTATGCGAGGAAATTTGATGATGCCACACTTTGCTGGTACAACAGAAGACTCAGCTGGAAAAGCTAAAGTTGATTATTTCATCCTGCCGGGGAGTTTCATTTGCAAAAAGCAAGTTAATTCATTTTAATAAACAGCTTGAAAGGGGAGCGGAGAGAAGAAAAACATCCTCTTTTCAGTGAAAGACATCATTGATCATCTTTGTTGTGAAAGCTACATCTTTATAATCCCTCACTTCCTCTTGCTATCAATGCACTGTCTAATGATGCGCAGATTGACACTAGCATCCCTCCCCCCCTTTGCACTCCTTCTTTCTGCCCATCTGTGTGAAAAATCCAAGCATACAGTACCGCTTCTGTATGTTCTCTTAAATGCGCCTTCCAGCCTGGAAGAATAAGGGATTAATGAGACAGATTTATCTTTTCTGATGATACACTCTCCATTGTTTCCTCCATGCGTGTCCTTAATGCATCTCAGAGTGCCTCAAAAGAGGGCTGCATCATTGAGCCCCATAGATCAAGGGTACAGTTTCTATTTCATATTTCCGTTTATTATTTCCTTAATACCGAGCAATTTGTAAACCTGGCTAGTAAATAGATTATGCTTTAAAAAACTGAACAGATATACTTTGAATGTTGTAAAATATGTTATAAAATAACTGTGATAAACAAATTATGTGTTTTTATGTACCTAGTTGATATTTTTGAACTCTTATGAATGTCATTTTCCTTCCTGTTGCAATCTGCTTTTCCAATTACCCTTTTGTCAAAATGAATGCAACCAATGATTGTACAATTTATCAACATGACTTACATGAACTCATCAAAGAAGGTTTTCGAACAACCTGGAGCTACACACTTGAATAGACAATTGCAATGTCCTAAGGAGAGTAGTTAAAAAAGGCTAACAGTCAATAATGACTTACACATTCTTATTTGCTTTTGTCTGAGCTTTTGTCCTCACTTGGAAATTGTTTCATTGCACAGCCTAAAGGAATTTTGCAAATGAGTCACAATTTTACAATACTGCCACGCAGATGAAAATCTGAAAGCTTAATGTTCCAGGACAATTACTCCAGTTATGTAGATTGTCAGCACAGTACCCATTCACATTCAGATTTTCTATCTTGAATTAATTGCTGATGAAAAAAAAAACTACTTTTAAAATACTGCTTTAGAAAATATAGTTCAAAGAGCCTAGCAATTTTCTCTTAAACGTGTGCAGCAGTTAAACAAGATGTTCCATCAAAAGAAAAAAAATCCCTGTTTGAGCACATCTCCATTGCATCTGTCTGAGACGTCAGCTGCTAATAATAAGAGCACATAAACTGTAATTATCAAGGCATGAATCACACGCACTGTCCTCAAACTGAAAATGCTGTGCTGCCTGGGTGGTAAACCAGAGAAAAACACACATTGACCCCAGGGATCTGTGGGTGATCTGCTAACAGGTGAAGACCCAGCTTTCAGCACACAACAGATCAAGTTTCTGAAACCTGGGGGAAGAGCGCGAAAACACTAGTGAATGTTAATGTTCCTTGTTCAAAGGAAGGGTGTTTTCTCCGGGAGCAGCGGACAAACTCTACCCCCAAAGTTCTCTGCTACCTAGCATATGTGGCAAGTGTTTGGAAATATACAGTGTTACAGCCTAACAGCCAACTTCTTGGACATTTCTCTGTAATAAATATCTAGCCATCAAGGCAGCAGAATATTGCCTTGAGAGCATGGCTACAGAGCTTTCTTGGTTACTTATTTAAAACTTGGGAAGTGTTCTCATGTTAGATCCTACAATTAAACTGATAAAATCATGTCCACGATTATCCTTGTTAACTGTGGATCTAACTTCAAATCCACCTAAATACTGGGAAAACTGACCAGGTTACAGTAGCTAAGAGCCTCTCCTATCCAACCGTCTTTGGTTAACATTGAAAGAGCCATGTTAATGCATTACAACATATTCCCATGTTTGAAGTTGAGGAGAGCTGAAAAGGCTGAACCTGCAGAACCAGGACACAAATGAGTGATTGCTCCGGTGGAAGACTTCAGCCCCGGTGTCACAGAAATGTGCATGGCTGTCTTAACTTGAAATGGCAAAGCATATGAGGAGGGCTTTCTCCCAGGAATCCCTTGTTCCTCAACCACACATGCACAGCCATCAGCAGGTTAATTAACTGTGAAAGCTGCTCACTTGAAACCTTAAATCACTCATTCAGCGTTCTGTCATGAGCCACCAGCTTAACCACGCTGACGAGGGTTCCGCCTTGTTTACCCAACACAGGAGACAGCAGTGTGGAGGTGAGGAGGGATTTTGGTGGGATGACGAGGTACTGCAAAAGTCCAAATGTGGACTGTGTTGATGGAGGTAAATTGTCGGTGAATGATCTCAAAGCGTATGTAGATATGCACCCCTGGGGGGGTCACAGTGAATGGCTCTGTCTCATATCTCTGTGATTGCAGACTGCTGCTCTTTGGGTGCTGGGAAACATAATCAATTGATTTAAACTGTTCGAATAATAACAGGTGGATTAAATATAAGAGTGTTTAGTGTTTTGGAAGTGAACCAATCCCACCCACTCCTCCAGCGGCACACACATAGCAGAGCGCCCTTTGTTTAACACAAATGTAGTCTTTTTTACGCCACCCTGTCTGCTGGGGGGCATGATGGCATAGAATTCCCAGAATTCCCTAAAAAAATGTAGCATGGAATTCCAGGGTGAGATCTGTTTGTCTGTTTGTCATCCAGCCTTTGGTGCGATATTTATTTCTTTATCCGTAGGATGTAAACAATATCCAAAATATGTTTGCTCAGGGGGAACTGTTACTTCTGCTTATTTTCCCTCATTATTCAGGCCAAATAGACTTTTTTTTCCAGAACAGAAAACCAACAGAGGGGTTGTTCATATTGGCTCATTTCTCCTTTTAACATGTTGGACATCTCAGAAACGGGCTCATTTTGTTCTAACTGCTGGGGTATTGAACTGTAATGGCACACTGGGGAAGCCCTGACTAAAACATAAGTGCTTTCAACAAAAGCAAATATCAGGGACTGAAATTTGGATTATCTTATCTCATGAGCATATCCATTCATTGAAAACATCAAAAGAAGAAAATGAATGAATATTTTCGTGTATAAGCTGTTTTCCCTTTGACTGTCATATTGGAAATTGACTTGACCATAAACAAAATGACCTGCCTGGCGTGCTCTGCCTGTGCATGCCCTTATAATCCTCTTTCCTCTCTTTGGAACGTCACCACTGAATATGATACTCATAAATCACCTTCCATCGAAATAATCTCATAAAGTTTTTTATAGTGCTCATCAGCATTCTTTGTTTAACATTTATGTTTATTGATAAATGAAGATGGGTTTAAATAATTCAAACCAAACATTAGCTGTGAGCAAGGAGATTAATAATTGATGGGGTGTGCGAAGGGCTGGGCTACTCTGGGAATAGATAATATTAGCTTAATGCAGGCTGTGTGAACAGAGGAAATGTAATGGACCTGCCGCCTATAACTGATGATGGTTATTGTGGCCTGAAAGTTCTCACAAAAGGGGAAAAAGGGGTCTGAGTTGCTTAGAGGGGGGAAGGGTTGTAGTGTGGTCATAGATTTGGCTCATAGGAGCTGACAGTGCAAATTGTGGTTTTAATAGCAGGAGGTTTACACATTCTACCAGGAGGCCCTAATGGCCTGGCATATTCTTAGCGTAAAGGGAGAAAAATGACCCCGTGCTATTAAAATGAAACTTGAGAAGGTCCTTGCTCTTAGTTGGTGTTTTCCTTTTTTCTCCAGTCAATCTCAGTCTCTTCATCCCTCACTCTGATCCCCTCCTGTCCATTTCCTGCCCCTTTTTCTCTCTTATGTTTGCCCACACACCTTCAACATAGTAGGACTCGCAAAGTGATCTCATGCAATGACCCTGTGTGTGGCAGGCAGGCTCGTTTTACACAGAGGAAAGGACCGGGTCACTTATGAGACAGTTTGGACCTGTTCAGCAGATAACCTTTTGAAAATCTTGGTAGAACATTCAATACGAATATATGGAAAGTTTTTTCTCTGTCCATCTGATGCTATACTTTTTCACCCATGGGAGCTGCAGCAGATATAACATAACCATATTGTTGAGGGATCCTTCTTTCTTGCACACATAAGAAGAAAGCCACAATGTAAGATATTACCCATATGCTCATGTTAATAGCTGCTCAGTGCCTGTAGGTCAGCCTGCAACAAAAGGGCCTCATTTACTCTCCAAGGGATACTATTCTTGTTGTGCCAGGCTGGTAAAAAATATGCTAAGGGATAATGTGTATCAAAGGCAGAGGACCCCTTCATTCTTTACTGCTATCACAGCAGCATATTAGCATCTAAACTAAAGAAGCAGAATCCCCTCCAGCACAGCAGTGTTTTATGTGGTCACTCCCTGCCTTTATTTAGTTCTCAATCCAACACATTTTATGCTGAGTAGCAGAATTTGGAAAACTTCTCCAAACCCCTCACCCCCCTTTTCCCTTCCTCTACCAAAATAAAAAAAAAAAGTGTTGAAGTTGCTTCTTCTTCTCTTTTTCGGCACTCTGCTCTCTCCCGCTCTTTTGTTTGACTTTATCACAGAGCTATGACAGCTGTCATCACTCCTCAGCAGGCCTCAGATCTGCATTTCAAGCTCCGCAGGTTAGCAGGTTCATCAGGTTCTGCATGGGCAGCTTGTCTGAAATCTGACTTCTGATGAGCGCTTCTTATAAACAATAGGTTACATATACACGTTTGGCAGCAGCAGTATCATGTAACACTAAAGGAGCATTTATGCAAACTAATTTAAGGTTATTTGCTGTACTATGTTGTTTTCCTATTCTTTCCACAGGTACAATGTATCCCTTGAGGGTAACGGCAATGCCATTTTTTTAATGCATATATACATACCTTAGAATAAAAACAAACATTCATGGTTAATTTTGAGAGTCTACATATGTGTGTACCTCATTAAGCAAAACCAAGTGTGTCTCGTGATGTTGAAAAGTTTGAAGAATATATTTCAGGGTTTGAATTTAATTTTCAGCCATAGTGTTTCCTGGACATGGGGCTTAAGTATAATATTTTTCATACATGACTACAATAGAACTCCAGTAACACTTTCACACACATGACAGGCAGACATTTTGAATACAGTCTGGTTGATATTTTTCCCAGAAGTATTTTTCAAACTTCACAGCAGAAGATTTTCTGTTTCAGCTAAGACAGGGAGTGATGGAGAGGAATGTCCCTTCAGATTGCATATGAGCCAAAACCTGAAGTGTGGAAAGTACTGTGTTGTTTACTGGAAATCAAGAACAAATGATCAGTGTCGGTATATACATTTTTTTGCACTGATATCCATCCATATAGATAAAGAAACATATTAAAATAAGTTGATGGCCATATATTTTGGAATTTATGTTGCAGAGAGGGGAATAAAGTATAACCAGCTTTTTCACTTATAGTTTATAGTAAAATCCTCTGGAAAATGTCATGTTAACATATTATCTGTGCAGCTGATCTTCTGAATAATTACTATGTATCTTGGTATAAAGTTTACAGGGACTAAGTCTGGAATGAATCTAGACATGTATGTTCTCGTATGCCACCACATTGAAACATCTCTGGAAGATCTCAGAACTGCTGTGCATGGCCATGTTTGGCCTCAAATGTGACCCTTTTCTTTATAAGAATGTTTTTGATAGGGGATGTGCCCTTAATTTCCAATCCGACTCGTTAAGTAAAATAAATCAATTATTTAAAAAGCATGAATTATGATATTTGTCTTCTATGAATCATGACAACAGAACAAATGAGAGTATTTCTATAATATCTATCCCGCTATCTATGTATTCAAACTTCAAATACTTTCCATTGAAAATAAAACCCCAGACTTTTTGAGGGGCAATCAGAGGCAGACAAAATTCCCTGTTTGGTTGCAAACCAAACAGACAGACTTGTCTGCTTTTGACCCTGCCTTCTCTTCTTTAATGCTGTCACTGTCAAAATTGAACTGCCCTTTAAGATAGATGTTTGACTGGTCAGCTGGTGACCTGCTATGCAGCTCCTGGATGGATGGACATCATGCTAAGACCAACCCTGCAATTTGCCAGATCTAGCTTTGACAGCACATTGAATAGGATCAATAATAACCTGTCATGAAGCAGAGCCCATTCCCTCTCGTTTAGTGATAACAGTGAGTTTGAGTTTGACAAGTGGAAGCATACAGATTTCAAAGAGAAATGTCAAGAACTTGGTCTATGTTGTTGTGGTAGAATTCTCCACTATGCATCGATATGATTGAAAAAAACACAAATAAATCAAAACACTTTTTAGTTTTGTATCCGCTAATTCTCTCGTCCGACTGAAAGAACAGAGAGAGTGAGCGATGTCACCATTGTCTTTGGGCTGGTGCATTACCTTTGGGCATAAAGAAGACTGCATATGTAACCAAGCTAATTTAGACTATGCTCTGAGCAAGCGTTGCTCCTTAATTCACATAGGCTAGGTTTTTTTAACGCTTTTTCTTGCCATCAGACAGCACTAGGTCTTCAGCCGTGTGCAACTTCAACTCCCCGGCTCATCTGGATAGCTGGAGGCCTAGGGGAGACAGATAATAGACCAAAGGTACAAAGGCACCCATATCCCAATACATGCATAAGAGGGAAGTGCTGGGTCGTTATAGTAGTCTGAGATAGCCCCAGTTCCATCGCTTTCTCTGATGTGTGTGTATAAGGGTGACATGTCATTGTCCTTGTGCTCGGCCTAAAGCAAAGCTCCTTTGTTATTGTCTTGGAATGCATAAACCTTTCTTGTCTGGACAGGGCAGGGCAATTATGAACAAAAGACAATGCTGTCTTCTGAATTAATTTTCTCTTCTTTTTGTCCTGTTCCTTTTTCAAAGATGTCTGAAAAATTCGCCCGAATTGCTCCATGAAAGTGTTGCACTGATGAGTGCGTTTGTACATTTATTATTACCGAAATCACCAATTTACCTCAGACATTTAATATCAAAATCCAAGAAAAAATATTGAGTTGAAGGTGACTGTCATAATCTCGGTACAAAACAGGCAACAGACATCAAAAGTGTTTATTTGCTCCCACAGCTACAAATGGGAAAATAATGTTCAAAGGATCTTGACTTGATATTCCAACTAAAAAGCAAAACTCCAATTGCACATCACTTTAGCGAGCCTTCAAAACAAACTTCACCACCACCATATCTCAAAAATACTACGGCAGTTCCTCTGTGATGACGTGTCTCGTGCTCTCCCAGTTCAGAGTCCTAATGGTGTCTGTGGAAGGCGTGCGGCACAAAGTTCCAGGCTGGCAGGGACGTGCTCAGAGCTGCACACTTGTCACAGCCCATGATATGAGCGCTCCTCTGAACCACAGCCGTGAATAATTTCTTCAAGATCCAAATGTCTCTTTTTCCCCCCACACTATCTTTACAAAACCATCAGCCAAGTCCTTGTAACTATTTCAACACTTGCAATGGAGAACGCAAAGAAATGGAATACAGTAGTAGGGCTCTCTTTGTTTAACTGAAGAAAGTTTGCAAAACTGCACTCAGAATTTGACATTAAAAGAAACGCATATGTGAGCAGTCAAGCAGACTGAAAGTCAGGGTGGCATGTTCTGAAAGGAGTTCTGGGTAGGAGTTAGCTTATCTAATTGTAAAAGAGGACACAAGTGCATGGACACTCATCATGCACATGTCAAAACATGGCTGCCTGTGATTTCACTGCGGTAATGCTGTTTGCTAAGGATTGTGTTTATATCCTAAAGGCCTTTTATAATCCCAGTTTGAGAGTACAATTGTAGCAATTACCCCCAGATCGTTGCTGTGCAGCTGGAGAAACAACAGAAAGAAAGGATTTATCACAGTCATCCCTTACAATTATTGCATCATCCCAGGGCTTTGTTTTGCATCTTTGTGCATCATTGTTGAATAAAGATTTTCAGAGATACACTTTTTTCAGTGTGGTTAAAACAGTTTAAGTTTCACTGGTTTCGGTACAGCACAAGATAACATTATTTAAAACTAAAACTCTAGAAGTTTATGGTTGTCAATCCCATTTTTCTCATATGGAATATTCCTGGTGATTTGGTTACATGTTTTTAGAATACATTTAGTATGGGAAGATGTATGTAAACTTAAAACTTGTGCAGTAGATTTTGACATTTTTTGCACGTAGATGGCTAAAGGCAATCTCACGCCCATGATCCTTGTGTGCAAGGCCTGTGGGATGTAATCTTTCAAATCTGGACTGACCACATGCAGCACAATGATTTGCAACTGAGCATAATGATTACATATGGGGCTGAGTAAATCTCCCATTGGGAGAAAAACTACCCACTAAACAAACAAAAAAAATCTAGCAAAAAACTAGGAAGCTTTCCAGAAGAATGTATTATTCTTCTGGAAAGAACACTACACCACTAATTAATTTAATTTATTCATTATTTAGAACTTAAATGAATCATGTAAACCATGAGGTCAGCATTGGGTATACATTATTCAAATAAATCCTTTGATTGAAATTTAATGAAGTAATTCAGGTGTAAACTGCTATATTACACAATACGTAGATTCTTGTTGCCTTGTCTTTGAAAGCATCTTTTAATCACCATTATCATGAGCATCACCTTCACTCTTGCTAAGTGCTCATGAAAAGTATTTCAATTAGCACTTAAGTAAATATCTTGCAGATATATTCATTCTAAAATGAGAAATCTAAAAAATGTCAATTTTCCTACTTGCTATTAATAATGTCAGAATTTTTTTTAAACTAAAAAACCTACTACACCCAAAGTAGTTTCATTTGACTTACTTGAAGTAGGACTCAACTTTTATCTTTTAGCAATATGATGAAAAAGCCTACAATGTGGAGAGGAACAGGGAGAAGGAAGCAAGCATTTAATCAAGAGTTAATATATCTTTCACAACTGTTGGTGGAAAGTGAGAAAAACTGTTCTACACAGCTATTCACAAACTGTGCTCAAAAACCCTCAACATCCATTCTCAACTAATAAATCTTTGCAAGAATAACCTGATAGCACACATTTTGTTCTTTTCTAAATAAAGTGAATGTGACAGCAACAAGTCCATTTCGCATTTACTGGAACATCCTCACAAACCAGATGGTGTCACTAGTTGAAGCATGGGGCCAAAGTTAAAGGAAGGAAGAGGCCATTTTGTTTTTCACCATGTACCCAAAACTGCTGATGGATGCACTTCCTAAGTTTGCGTTCGCACACATGCTGGAAAACATGGTATGACTGTATGCTAATGCTCTTGCTTATGGCCATGCATTATCTGCCCATCAGAGCAAAAAATTAAAAACAATTGCAGATAAAAATAAATTATGTATTTGTTCAACAGCATTTTTCACTTCCCCACTGCCACAAGGCATTGATGCCAATAATGAGTGAGTCTGATTTCTCATTGGTTTCTGTGGCTTTGAGCATTAGAACTTGATGCGTCTGCTCATTACCCCGTAAATGCCTGTGGACCTCTTAATGTACAAGCCAAACACCCTGCTGGGTCGGATTGACCGTAATGGATTTGGTCCAATGACAGATATCCACCTCTCATAAATTGATTCGATCTCTGAGGACACAGAACAAGAGATTGTTTTAACAATTGAGACATCAATGGAACACAGACCGCAAGACAGTCAATGCTAAAACTGGCACTGGATAAATCAAAGTCACTTCTGAGGCCCCTTATGGTAACCAACTCCTTTAATCTTAATCATATAAATTTGCATGTTTGCTTACATGTTGAAGTCTCCAGCATGAGTGAACTTTCTTTTATTGAACCTTTTATAATTGATTGTGTAGTGATAAATAAAATAAAAACACTACACATCTTTTTGCTGTTAATATTATCATCATGTTTTAGCATCAAAGATTTCTAAGATATTATAATGCCTATTTTTAAAATCAGTCACTCAGCCAGATAGAGTCCAATTACTCATAAATTCAGCATCGAATAAAGTGATCAGATTACATTTAATGCATTTTTTGTATCCGCAGGCCTCTGCCATAAATTAAAACCATCTGAAAGCGTCTGGAGTGCATTTCATTTAGCCTTGATTCATGTGCTGTAATATAACCCCTCTCCGATTCCCTGTGTGGCACAGGACAGCGGGGTGAGTGAGCTGAGTGCGTCAGGAGATTAAAACCTAACCGCGAGATTGGACTCAGGATGTAGGCATCAGATAATATAAGTGAAGATATAATGAAAGTGTAAACAAAAACCTGGCACATGAGTGAAATGCCTCCTCTCTCATCATTGTATTTATAACAAAGACGATTTGCAGGCCAGGCGCCCTGAGAGTTAATAACAGTTGACTGAATTACATACTTCAGAACTTTCAGCAATTTGAGTCTTGTCCTGGTGTTTCTATTGTGTGATAGAAAGGCTGATGTGTATATGTCTCCACCTAATCCTTCAAAGGATCACTCAGTAACGGCTCCATGAATACAATAAAAATGTCAAAATATTCTCTTAGCTTTCCATTTTTATGGGCAAGCTGCTTCATCATTTTATGCAGCCCTACAAAGGACGATTATGACGTGTAGAGCTCTTGTACTCTTGTGCGTACAGCATGCTGGGTTCACACCTTTGTGTCCTTGTGTGCCCGGCTGCTGTAGTGATAGATTGGTTGTCGGTTGCATGTTGGGAGCAGCTCTGAACGAGACGCCTGCCGGACAGCTGTGCTGGCACACACTGCAGACCCCGCTGCCAAGTCACAGAGGCTTTTTACCCCCTCTGCTCCCCGAACGCAGCCCAGTGCGTACCGTCAGCCTCTTCCCTGTCGTGCTTCAATGACAAAACGCACGTCAGGCTTTAACAGCTCACTTTGCACTGACTTGGCGGGTCCGGCCCGCTTTTGTGTAATTGGCAGGGTTGCTGTCTGTGGAGAGTGTTAGGCCAGTGGAGCGTGCAAGGTCATATTTTGTGTTCAAGTTAAACATCTTAGATGACCAAAATGAGCATTGCAGGAATATTTACCCTGCAGTTTTCCTGGTGGATCGGGCGATATTGTGTTATCATTTCTTGTCAAATGGTTGAAGGCTCACAAAGGACTCCTGAAGTGGTTCTGTCAGGTTTTGAAAACCTCCAGTTGAGACGTTCTTCAGGTACAGTGAATCAAGAATGAAGATGAATGAGTTTAAGTTTTAATATAAGATTAGCATTTTGTTGCAGCACGAGGCCCCATTAATAAAAGATTACAAAAGATCGATAGTAGTCATAGGCAGGATAAAATATTAAGCAGTTTGGAAACTGACCTGAAGAGATTTCTTTTCTTCCTGCCGTGCAGGCTTCATGTGGTTATTGGTAATAAACACCTACCGTGGTACAACCACTAGCTGGGGAAATATCAGATTTACCAAAGAGAGGGAAGACGAGCAGTTAACCTTCATTATAATTAGATCAACCTGCTTCCTTGTGTGTTACGTCAGTCCAGGAGCGGCAAACGAAGGCGTTTGAGCGTTTTGTAATACAAACCCTGGGAATTTCAGTTCCTGCATTTGCAAGCTATAGAGCTGACCCAAGACTTCAAAACGCATATCAAAAATAATGTCATGGCTTTTCACAAACATCTGCGAGTGTCCTCTTATAGTTTCAAATG
Organism: Menidia menidia; assembly: GCA_907169785.1. NCBI lineage: Eukaryota > Metazoa > Chordata > Actinopteri > Atheriniformes > Atherinopsidae > Menidia > Menidia menidia. The sequence continues at coordinate 10,311,469 of CAJRST010002224.1, read as the reverse complement.
AATGCAGTTACTTTGATCATTCTGAGCTACTTCAAGTGTGAATGAAAAAAATCTGTTTCAATGCCATGTTATGATTGTCCGTATGAAAAGTCTGAAAGAGGAAGCAGATGATGTCATTAACCAGATTCTCCATACATTGTTCCCATTTTCACTGTAGTTATCCATCCTGCCAAGTCCTCCCCTCTCCCCACCTTTTGTGAATGGATTCCCAGTGGAAGGATCGACATGGATTTCACAAACAATTTATCCCAAATTACAGGAAAATTGGCTGCAGATCTTAGGGAGAGGGGGTAAAAAAAAGTAGAAGGAGGTTAAGATGATCCACAGGGTATTTATTCACCAAGGCTCTCATAGTAGTACCACAGAGTTCTCCCCTTTCAAAATAACTGCACTCCCCCCCTTCTCAAACCCCTGCAACAACCCCCTCCTTTCATTCGCCGTTTCAAATGTATTAATGGGCCGGAACCTTCCTGGATGATCTTGGCCCTCTCCCTAATGAAAACGCTCTGCGCCTAGATCCCAGTGCAGTAATCATGCTCTGGCCTCCAAAGCACTGGGGCATGCAGCATGCAGAGCAGGAAGAGCCCCAGTGTGACCCACACTGTGTCCTTCAGTCACCCTGCGTTGCCCTGTGCCCTCTTTGGCTTGGGCCCCTTCTCCCCTAAAGCCCTCAACGCCAAGAGGCCACAAGCCTGGACCTCAGCCGTTAGATAGACCTAAAGTAGCTCACTTTGACAAATCTGCTGTTTACAGTACGCCAATGATGTGTAACGCTTTGCACTATTAAAGTTACAAAGACAATTAGAGTGTATGGAAATCCAAAAGACTGCAAAGTTCGTTTCATGTGTTATTGTCTCCTTGTGGGCAGTTCTCTTCACAGTCAATTCTATCAATTCTGACATGTTTTGAGATTAATCTCAGAATGTATCTTGAGGGAGAAAAGTTTCAGTTAGATATTTCAAAATCTAAGATTATAAACGTCTGTGACAGAGGTGTACATTGGGCACTTTTTTTTGGTTTGTTAGTTGCATCATCAAACCTCAACCTTAAATAAAATTGTTCCCCAGCTCTGTGAGGTGTCATTTAAAAAGCTGATAGGGACAAAACAGGAGCTCAAACCGTGTCTTGGGGTTTCGGTGAGTTTTATCTCTGTTCTGTTCTGACAGTTCTACCATAGTCTCAGCTCTCTGTCCCTCCAGGCCCTGACCTTCTTTCTTGAGGTAAACCCGGCCAGATGTGGCGACCCAGAGCTCTTTACAGCTGCACTAAAAAGATGGAATAGTCACCTGGCCGAGCATCATCTGTTTTAGCTTGTCTCTCTTTCCTGACAAACCCACTGAGTGCTGTTTTCATTCCTCTCAGATAATTTCTTTTACAGTTTTGCAAAGCTGTCTGCAAACCTAAAGGGCTAAGCTCCACCTGCTCCTGATGACAACCAGACACTCTAAAAGGCAGGACACCAAGGTGTTAACTACCCCAAAGAGCTCTACACATTTGTTAGCTCACATTCTCCACTTTCCACTTTAAGAATGAAAGTTTTTTTTTTTTTTACTAGTGAAAATAAACCATATTCTATATTGGGCTTTGATAAACTTTTCAAATATTTTCTGGTAAAAGGCTACACCTCAAGTATGTCATAATTTAATATGAAGATGATATCACTCCAGCTCAATAACACAGGAGAAACTGAGAGGACCAAATCATGAAAAACACAGCACTTATGCCAGTTTATGCAAGACACATTTATGTGTGAGCACTTCTTCAGGGCAATTTATTTGAGAATAAAAGAAGAGCCAGCCTTCGCATGTCTTAGTGGAGCATGTGACAACTACACTATGGTCTGCATTTGTTTTTCTTGGGCACTTCCATTCTCCCTCCATGACCTTGAGGGAACAAGGACCGGCAGGCAATTGTCTGGTGTCTCAAATAGTTAAGTCAGACATTTTACTGCTCAACAAAGAACGGTGGCCCCTCTAACTACTGAAGAAATTACAGAGAAAAATATAATGAAAGAAAATCTGTCAGATATGAAGAAGGCTCGGCTTTTTAGTGTCAGTGCTCAGCCAGGCATAAAATGCTCCATTTAGACCCCTTTTCCAGAAACAAAGCTCTTTGGCACGGGCTCACAGGTAGTGATTGTCTGAGAATGCAAGAGAATTTTCCAATTCTTCCTTCCCCTCCACCTTTCTTGTACATTTCTAACCTTTTCTATTCCTGAGCCCCTCCATCTGTGCTCGTATGAGGCTATAGCGTTGAGCAGCACAGCCAGGAGTTGTGAAGCAAACTTGGTGGAAAGCAGCAGGAGATGAATCTCTTTAAGTCCCCTTGAACAACATAAAACAGTCTGGGGCTTCCATTATTCAGAGGCCGGTGCTGCTTGTTTACAGTGCAGAGGGCCCGCTGCACCTGCACTCCGGATGGCCTGACAGCTTGATGGGCCCTTTAATGGTGATTCACTGGCCAGATCTATGTGGATAAAAATGGAATTCTGGGAGAGCAATCTAATAAGAAAATAAAGCGCTGAATGGCTGCCATGGCTGTTGCATGAGCTTGTTGGGCCCTGCTCACCAGACCATGCTGGCTGGAAATCAAATCCAAACTTTGATCTTGGGGCTTTATTACATGCTATCACCTTAGCTATGGATCTTTTCGAATAGAGTGTTGCAGGGTCAAATAGATGGTAGCTCTCTTTTACCTCTCGGAACACAGATTTGAACCTTGTTTATCTGTAAACAGGAATTAAATTCCAATTATTTTAATTATTTGTAGTGCACCAATAAATAACTGCATTTTCCATACAGGCAAGATATAAAACAAGAAGTTGGTTTGAATCTTTGTCGTCCAGTTATCTAAACTGTATATTTGTTTTCCACTGAATTAATAAGACAGGGGTCTCTTAAGGGACAGTGTTTAGTTTGCTCTACTAAAAGAATGTTAATGTATTTTTCAGAAAATTTGAAGAGACAGATTTTTCTTCTTGTTAAGTTTAAAGTATCCCTTCTATTACTCTAACTTCAGCGAGTGATTGTTTAATTAGCTACTATGACCTCTGCAGTCATTCAATCCAGCCCCCATGAGGTATAAAGTATCCAGAGGCAGACCAGTCTATACAATGTTAAACAGCGTGTACCCACTAAAGGCAGTACATGTGGAGCTGCACACTCACACAATCATGAAATTATACAAATGCCTGTGTGCATGCACTCATACGCTCACACAGATACACCCAGGGCTCTAAGTTGCAGTCTGCATTGATCTCCTTTGTCATATATCATTAATGAGGGTATTAAATCCATGTTTAGGAAGCAGAAGGCTAGCTTTAAGCAGTTTTGTGCTGGAGCAGCTCGTAACACAAAAGACTCTCGCTGAAATCTCCCCAAAGGAAAGGCCACTCTCTGGTTCTCTTAAGCTGAGGACCGCATTAATGGAGTGATGTCATAGTGGCTCATATGACTGGTACTGTCCCGGGATAGCGAGAAGATTCAAGACTGTGACCCGTAAAGCGACCCTCAACCAGTGACTGATGATGGAGAGAAATGACTTGAAGTATAACCCAATATTTGGTGCCACTTCCAGCAGCAAGAAATGTATGAAAAAATTTGTATTTCAATATTTTTAGCGAAAAGCTGGAAAGAATTGGTACATCTTTAAAGTAAATCTTGTGGCACTGTAAACCAGCTGTATTGATTAGACTACAATTTCCCCTCTGAGCCCCTCACCCCGAGGTTATCATCGCATCATTACCATCCGGAGTTCAGTGAGACGCTACAGTATGATATGGCAAATGGACTTACTATTGATTTTGTCAGAGAAAGAGAGAATGGCAGATGGAGAGGGAGTCAAAAGAGAACATCTGGAAGGGGACAGGGCTAAAGGGTGTGTGAGGGGCCTAAGATGATAAATGATACAGGAAGATTTTACTGATAATCCTTTTGAAATCTACTACTGTGCAGGGGAAGCAGAAACATTTTTAGAGGAAAAATATTTGAAATAAGTTGAATGTATCTCTTTCACGGCCTTTTACTCTCATTAAGTATGATCAGAAATGACAAAATGTCCATTTCTTTTATTTCTTAAGGGAATAAGCTGTAGCACATTAACATATAGTAACTTTGTTCTGACTAATCCAATGAAGAGAGGGAGTCTTTGCTTTGGAGTGAAGCTGAGGTGTTAATGTGATGAGCAGTGTGAGAGGAAAAAAAAGGGGCAATCCTTCCTTTCGGGAAAGGGATATCCTGAGGCACAACTATATAGACCTTAAGTGCTGACAAAGAAGATATTGTATTTTTCCAGTAATCCTTTTTAACACCAAAGGGCTGAAGCATACACTTCATTTCACACTAATGCCATTAAATTTCATTGATGAAAGACTTCTCTTGTGATTTTATCAGACACTTATTAACAGCTTTGCAAAATAAAGGTTGATCTTTCCCTGCATCAAAGTGTGCACATGCAAAGAAAGACTCTCACAAAGTACCATAACTGCAGCAATTCCTTCAGAATCAGGTCATCCACACAGCAAAAGGCCAATATTTTTTTTTCTCCTTTCTTCCCACTGGCTTGGTTTGTTTTGTTCTGCTTGATTAACCAAGAATGCTGGAAACTGTATGTATTGTTTCCGCACCATGAACAGTGTCTAAAATATTTGCTGTGCATTAAATACTTTAGCAGACAATCAAAATCCTTTCAGCACTCCCCATTACTGTGAATAGGCTTAAGGGAAAATAATGTGCTGGGCATGCTGGTTTTGGAAAACATGTCAACAATTCTTCGTCAGTGTGAGTTCCTTGCTGTCAGGTGGAGCTTACTAGGGGCTACGATTAGCGCGGATTTGTGTGATGCACCATAACCTTGACACTGAACTGTGAAACAGCTTCACGCAACATTCCAAAGCACCTGTCAGTCAACTCACACCTACAAGGATAAACATCCATCTGCAGGGGCGGTGCTCTGAAAGACATGTTACAATGAGTGCAGTGTAGCCGTTTTAGTCACACCAGGAACGTATTTTGCAACATATTACTGGCTGCAATGTTCTAGTTTTGTATTACAGCTGACATTGTGGGAAGCAAACATCAACATTGCAGACAAACTGACCCCCGGAGTGACCTGCAGGGACAAATACGGGGGATCGTGGTTGACTTTGAGAGAGAAAAAAAAGGCGGGATAAAGTTTTTAAAACCAACTACTCTTTTGCCCCTCAAGGCTTGGCTTCCTCGATGTGGGCCTTGAGAAGGTACAGGCAGCTGCAGCGGATGTTCATATGTCTCCACATCACGTGGCTGTCTGACCAGACACACTTTTTTGTTACCACTGGCACAGGTGGATCCTCACACCAGTCTGCTCCGTTTGGCCAACCACGAGAGCACCATTAGCAGCAGGGGTTATGTGAAATGTGAAGCAGGGAGGAAACACATTTTTCATTACGTTAATTTTTAGGAAGCATCTTTCACAAACGTCTCCGCTATTGTCTGACCCATTGAAGCTGTTGAATGAGTTTCAACTTGCGTTCAAGGTAGGAGAGCAGCTTTTAGGAAAGGAACCCATCAGATTTGGAAAAAAAAATTGTTTTCATTAACAACAGGCTTTAATTAGTTTGTATGCTTTGGTTGAATTTTGCATGTGTGCACAATGAGGCTGTGAGACTAGTGAGCCCTATATTTTCCTCTGAGCTTAAATCCACTAACACCCCAATACTTTCCAACAGATAAAAAGGATGTAAAGTCACTAACTGCAGTAGCCACGGTGAAAACAAAACTGGCATAAACCATTTAACAGCTACGGGGCAGCTTGAATTTATTGCAGGACTTTCAACTGGACCTTTTGTCTGCCAACGACTGCCCATGCTTTATGCAATACTTCCAGGCTGAGAAATACAGGAAGTCTGGCTGCTTTTTCAGCGGAAGGTGGGGGTATCGTTAGGGCACCCCCACTGAGAGGAAAGATGGGCAGAGTTGAGGCAGAATGGTCAGGGGCACCTCACATGAGACCAAAAAGGATTTCACACTATTTGTGGACAATTGTTTAGGCTTAAAGCAGAATATGTTTGAGTCATTAACAACTCCACCTCGCTGGCACTGTATAAACACAAAGAGAGTAACCGTCACGTATTACACAACTGAGGTTAAAATAGTTAATTATCGTTGCTTCCAGGTAAAGAATAAAAACCTCTTCGCATTTGTTAAAACTGAATACCACTTGTGTCAGCAGTCACAAGATGAATACATGGACCTGTCTTCCATCCAATCTTTTTCAAATTAATGCTTTGGCTGTGCAGTGAAGCTGTCAGTCACCAACATGTCTGGGCTCAGCGTCTACTAATCATCAAAGTTTAGAAATTTACCCCATCTGACACGTTAGGATGACTGAACCCTCTCAGCCACAGTGCTTAAACATGTACCACCTCATTCTTGAAATGTTAGGAAATCCAAACAGAATGAAGTGGTCATGCTCATGTTTCCCGCATGTGTTTTTTCATATACTGACTTTGACAAATGCTGGCATCCTCTGTGACAACTACTCATTTGGTCCTGTGTGCCATTGGGGATCCAAAGGGAGGGAGATGAGTGGCATGGTGAGGTACACATTTGCCCACTGGTGTGGTGTAAGGGCAGTGTTTATGCAACATCATAAATATGCATGTTACTCTGTTTGGTACAGGGGCATTTATGACAGCAGAGTGACAGTATTTGCACTTTCAGAGGTCATTTACCTGTCATCCACTCTGGCTGAATGAGAAAGGCATATTATAACTACACATCATAGCCCACAGAACAAAGACACAGGCCTTACGTGATTAAATGAACTTCATTCATTCACCTTATATGAATAAAAGTTTCCACCTAATTACAACAGCTGCCTAAAAGCAATTGTTTGCTAATTATAAGTATGAAGTGTCCAGTTACATGTCAGGAAATTCACAGGAAACACACTAAATAAGTCTGAGGAAGATAAGGAAGATGAAAAAGTTTCCTTCTATTTGTAAGTACATCCCAAAAGTAAAACGGGAGAGCAAAAAGAAGAAGTGTTCCCACAGTTGTTTTTTTGCCTCTCCCTCTAATTTTTCTCACATGTTTTTGTTACCAGGACAGTGAGGAATTAATGTTCTGAAAAACAATGCAACACTCTTCCTCTGTTCTTTATTAAGCTCCATTTCCATGTTTGAAAAAGTTGAAAAAGTTGTGGAAACGTATTGACGTATTGACAAGCAAGGCTGATACTATCAGGCCTGGTGAATTATTTGTCAAAATGAAAACTTTACATTTGTATAGATGAAAATGATTTTCCCTAACAGCAAAGTTAAGCCAAGGATTCAACAACAGCACCGACACATCTAGGAGCAGCACAAAACAATTATCTTCAAGAGTCCCACAAAAGGGTCAGTCAGATAATGGTATTTATCCCTCAAGACTAGCTCTCAATATCTGTGACCTTGCTTCCACCAAAAACAAAAAACAAAAAAAAGATATGAAAAACTATGTCCAAATGAATTTGCCCTGTATGTTTTATCACAGATTCAGGCATCTGCAAACCATGTACCCCTCCTCACTGACCGTCTGGCCCAAGAGATCTATTGTCAACACTGCAGGGATGTTTAGGAGATTTAGTTATTTTGGGCAATACTGAATCAGAGGTATGTCTGAGTAAAAAAAAAAAAAAGATAAAAGTAGGAAAGAGGTATTAATGGCTGGGGTAGATTTCCTTTGATATCCTGGAAGACATATTTCAACCTTTATGTCATGCTATAAAAGAATTTTCTTGGAAATTGTGAGTTTTACCAATGGAGCTTTGTGTAACATAATAATTTTTTCCCATCCGTGCCTGCAGTGTATGAGCTTATACTAAAAAATAATGGATGGAAGCTACACAGAAAAAGGAGTATGACGTTTTTGGGAGTGCTATCACACGTTAGTAAGTTGAGAGACTGGTAAAGCTGAAAAAACAAAACAAAAAAAAACTTCTGTATTGAGCTTCACAATAGCTTACTGTTTTCATTCTTGGATACAAGTCTCAACAACCTTCTCTCACTGGGTCAAAGTGTGACATGGCACAAGTCCAAACACAGGCCTACAATAAATAGAGTGCTTCAGTATGCTCCCAGCCCTGCTGCGGAGGGACAGTGTTTAAATAGGCCCTCCCTGTCTCATCCACATGGACTGAAAATCTGAATTAATGAGCTCACATGCTGTATGTCAGATTAATGTGTCTCACAGTGCTGCTTTGTCTCCTCAGCTCTGCACTTACTATCGCACCAGAGATCTCACACTAAGATATCCTCTCAACAATCATTTTGTAGCCTGTTCGCAACAGCAAAAAAACTGCTGGGCGGCTTGGAATCCTACTCTGTGACAAGCAGAACCATTTAAATGACGTCCTTTTTGTCATTTCTATCCTTGTTTACTGAGCACGGAGGTAAGCAGCGCCATTGGGTTTCAGGTTGGAGCTCGTCCATTGTCGGTGTGTTGTGAGCAAACAGGATTAGTTGTGCATGTGTGAGGTTTGCGATGTGCACAACTGTACATTTAGGGTAATTGTTTTTAAAGCAAAATCAAGCGCTGCCTATGGGAAGCTGAAGTAATACTTATGTGCAGGGTAAGAAAAATTGGGCAGGGTGGAGGTGGAAACTGAAAAAAACAATTTTCCCCATTCCTCTTGCTGCCTGGAGCTGAGGCTGATCTGTCCCTGGCATGGGCCCCAGGCACTGAGAGTGGAGCTACACTCCCTAATATTTTCAGCCTGGAGAATAAATACAAGTCTATCATCGTTCAGCTGAAAGACTCATTAGTGTTGGTAGGACAGAAGAAAGATGGAGGAGTTGGAGGATGGTGCAAGTTTGTTTGTGTATAAATGTGTGTTCGTGCAGAATGGGAGAGCATGATCAAAAGCAAGGGGGAGGCAGGAAATGATGCAACGCTGTAAAAAGACAAACCACGTCTAGTGGTTATTATTTTCACTTCATACTCCACTAAAAATGGACTAAACTCTGACTGAAAGGTTGGGGCTGATGTCTTGGAAGTGACCCGGGACTGCAAATAGCACCCGTCATTGTTAAACTTCCGCCTGGAATATGGATAGTTCCTATGGGGTCAGGATCCCAGGAGATGGATATTTCCCTCATGTCTATATCTACAGAGGAAAGGAAATATTAAACAGCTCCAGCGCACATTGATGTTTCTGCTGAACAATGTATTTTCTGACTGAAATGAAGCAAATCCAGGAAACAGACTAGAAGCAGAACACGCTCTAACCTTCTTCAAAGTTTATATTTAAACAAAATGACACAGAGCAGAGGGTAAGTGGCAAAAAGAAAGAGTAAAACAAACAAAGGAAAGACAGAGAAACACTCTCAAACAGGAAGGTAGGGGGCTACTACCAGACATCACACTGTCAGTGTCAGTCTATATGCAGCATCTCCATAAACTGCTGGATGCAGACGGACCCAGCATGAGGCCAGGGCCCCCGTTCTGCAGAGCATTGCATTATAGTGAACCCATGGGAGTGCTGGAGGTAAAGTACTATCCCAGCCACAGCTCTGTCCTCTGCAACCAGAATCCTAGCCCATCTACTGAATGAGACAGAGCACTTCCACCTCTGTCTCTTGAAGTCATTAACATCCTTCACTCACAAAGATTTATAACTTCATGATAAATGTGTGTGTGACTAAGCACAATAAAGACACTTCCAAGGATAACAGTTTATTTTCGTTATGGTACTGGCTGATTTTACTTGGTCGCTGAATCACCGAACAAAAATTAAATGGCCGAATGCAGCCTGAGAGAAAGCCCAGTTTTGTGCATCATTCTCCATGATATGTGGTACAGACACGATTATCAAAAATGTAATTCCAAAAGACTAATGTGCATTCTGCTTCCCTGCAAACCTTTACTGAAATTACACTTTGTAAATTATCTGCATCTAAAAACTATGAATGTACAGAGAGCAGCATGAAACCATAGAACACGCTATGAGCAGCATCCACGCACAGTTTTCGGTAATTCGATAACAACAACAAACCTGCAGGAAACCTCAAGCGGTAACAGAAACATACACCTTTGCGCAAGCACAGCCACACAGCCACTATCTGGCAAAGAACACAGCGGCTAATCTGAAGCAGTTCCAGGACTTTGTGCTGCTTAGATGGCTCCATGCCTTCAGGCCCTGCTGAACACTACTCCCTCGGCTAAATCCCTGCCAAAGAAGCACAAATCAGTGTCTGAGCTCATCCACGCCTGCAGCACATGGCTAATAGCAAAGCTAACTCTCACCTGTCCGCGAAAACCTCCACCTCCATGAGTGCTGTTTGTGTGCACGACCATGAACTGGAATTGTGGGTCACAAACTGTATGTGCTCACACATAAACGCGAACCAAAGTTTGCGCCAAAAGTGCAGCTGCCATCGGCGTGACACATGGTACCATTCCATCTAAACTATATATCCATCCAGAAAAAGAACTCCCCTTCCCACTGTGCTGTCTTTCCCGCGTGCCTCCTCATCACATCTCAATCTCTTGGACTTTTCTCCCTATCTTAATACTCCCTTCTCTCTTCACCGCATATTTCCTTTCAGTCATTCTTTCTGAATCTCCCTTCCAGATTCATACTGTGGAAAACGAGCAGGAGTTCCAGTCCATGTTTTGGAATGCTATTAATCCCCAAAAAGTTAAACGATTAGGCCCCTGACTGGTTGTTGAATTAAGACAGACTTTTCTGGTGAAAACATCCAGCAGCATGCCTGCACCTCCTTTATCCCCCAAATCTCTGTGCTGCAAGTGTGAGCCTGTGGAGTGAAGGAGGTGGATAACGGGAGGAAGTTGGAGCAGCTTACGCAACACAACCTTTTTCAAAAACCAGTACGTGCAGAAAATGATTTTCTTTTAAATATGGAAGGAGAGGGCTGCTAATGTTCTCCACACGTTTAGAAATTCATCAAATGCTATGTTAGATAGTGACACATGCAGTTTTATTTTATTTTTTGCACTTTCAAGCTTTTACAGCTTCATCTTTATGGTTTAAAATCCTTTATTACACAGAGAAACAAATCCTAAAAACATAGGAGTTAGCAGTCACACGCTCACACGCGTTTTTTCTCCTGATACCTGGATGCATGGGGGGGCCAAGGGTGAGCCAGTACGAGTCGAGACAGTGCAGCAGAAGTGTCTGATAGATCAAACTCCCTGCTTATTGATGAGAGCATGGAAAATAGCAAGTGCTCAGGGGGTGTAAGGTAGTGAATTGCAGCTCAATAGCTGGAGACTTAGATTCCCCTTGTGCCGCACAAACAGACTCCAACATTTAACTTGAGAATGGTGACATGTGAGAAGCAGAATCATCGAAATTTTCTCTGCTCCTAAGAATATAACAATCGTTTAATCTTTTGGCAAATTTACCCAGAGCACATTTTAGATTTAGGTACATCCAAACGAAGCAGAGTTCATGCTTTTTGACGGAAGGTCAACATGCAATCTCACCCAAGCCAAATGAAAAAATAAGAGCTATTTACTGAACACAGTGACTCAATTAGGCCTTTTAAGAAAACTGCTGCAAACAAATCACTTTGTTGATCAATGTTTTCAATAATTAAATGCTGGGCAATAGCTTTTCTGTTTGGCTGCTGTCAATATCTTTGAAATGTATTTCTCTCTGCCTGTAAGGGAAGTCAATTTTTACAACCTTTTGATTTTTAACTACGAAAGCAAGTAATGTGAATGCAGCAGTGAGGGGGAATTAAACAGTCTGATGTGTGTGTGTGTGTGTGTGTGTGTGTGTGTTTGTGTGTGTGTTTGTGTGTACAGACGATGATGTATTCACAGAGTTTCTTCTGCGGCAGCTCTGATCAATGCTGAATTTAGATTCAATTCAATTCAATTCAATTTTATTTATATAGCGCCACATCACAACAACAGTTGTCTCACAGCGCTTTCCAAACAGAGCAGGTCGGACCCTACTCTGAAGTTAACTACAGAAACCCAACAATTCCCAGATATGTAGTCCTAAACCCCATGTGCTATGAGCAACGTTGATGCACAATGCCCAAAATATGCAGGATATGAATACGATACAATCGTCCAGTGGTGGTACAAGCCACAGTTGTAATCTAACATGATGAAATACATCCTCTGAAAGCATTTCAAAAAGTTTTCTGAAAGTGTTTGATTGCGTCTCATGATGTAGTTTCCCCCTGGATAAAACCATATATCATTATTTCATCCTGACCTCAGGCTATTTACCACACTTTTCACTGACGAAATAACTTACTTTCAATTGGAAACCCTTGCCCTCTTTGTAAGGTAATTTCCCTTGCTGAGAAAGGAGCCGGCAAAGTGGGAAGCAAAGGGACAAATTATCCTCACTGTAGAGACGGGTACATGGGCAACAACAAAGACTGACCTCTACAGAGAGCACCTCTGAAGAAAAGACATGCACGCAGTCAAGAGCCAGGGTTGGAAACCAAGGTTTACGGAACAGTTACGCAACATGCAGCATTTGTAACCACAGCGAGGCAAATAATCACAACATAAAGAAATAAATAATAAAGTTGTCAGGCGATGGAAAGAAGAGTAAGAGGGGAACATAAATCACACAAGTATCACAATGCAGCAGCTCCCTCAGTACGGTTCTCCAGGGGAAGGGTCTGGGCAGACTTAGATCCTGGACTCTCTCACAGCTATGTAAATCATACCTGCGGATCAGACCCACTGCTCTACCCCAACAGCCCCCTCCAGACACAAGTCACAGCTCCGCTACTCAACTGTTAATTCAACCCAGAAATCACTGCAGCCCATTGCTCCCATCTGAGTCTCAGAGGAAGCGCTTTAACCTCAGCCGCAAAACTCCAGACCTTAACCCCACCTCCTACACACAGTCACAGTTTAGATGCTGCAGAGGCAGAGGGAGCTTTTACTCCAAAATCCTGATAAGGACATACAGTCTGCAAGCCCAAAATCCAGTGCTCAAGACTTGGTCTGGCTTGCCATTAAAAAATTAAAAGACCATGTGATGAAATCCTGCTGTGACGTTAAGATTAGCTCTCCCTGCTCAGAAAGACAAAAATGAATTCAAGTGCAAGAAGAAACAGAGAAAGGTTTCAACTTTAGCAACAGAGGCCATATTTGATCCCCCAGACACTTCATTTGGAACCCAGCAGGAGAAGAAAAAAAAAGAGCTGTTGATGGAATGCAGCCATTTGTTTGACCCTGTGGCCGTCTCGGGGAGGAAGGCCGGAGACAGGTAGATATATTGCCAGTTTGTTATTGTGAATTCCAGATCCTGTGATTATCTCCGACTCTTAACCTTCAGAAGTTTTTTAATCTGGGGATTCCTGCGACAGTTCACTTGCAATCGCTGACGTCGCTTCACGCTCACCTTTCTCTGACCTCGCTCCTCACTACCCCAACACAGCACACACAGATAAAAACACACACACACACACACACACACACCCAAACGGCAGGATTCCCTGTTTAGGAAGAAAAGAAATGAAGGGGGGAAAAAACAGCACCTTACAGATTCCAGGGCCAGAGTCAGGTTTCGTTTTAATGTCCGTTTGCATGTGGAAGGGGGGTTTCTGGGGGGGAAAACTGGGGTTAGCGTGGAAGGGTGTGGGGTGAGCGGGAGTTCCTTGTGGCAGCCGTCCATTCTGCACATACAAATCTGCTGATGTCACACACCACTATTTGCAAGCCAGATGACTAGAAGCTGCTTTTTACTGCGACTTAAATCACCCCTCTCGCATCAGATAGAGAATTGAAAACGCTGTTAGCTGTAGAAGACGATGATAGACAAGACAAACAGGAGACCAGTGATAGCAAAGACTTCTAGACAAAAGGAATCAAGTTTCTGCTCTTTTCTCTAAATCAGAGTTGGCTGATTGAAACCAGATAAGGTTCAAATGGAACTGTTAGGTCCAGTAATGAGATTCCCCGAGTGTATGTTTGGATTAGGTGATTACAGACCCCGCTTTCCTCCTCGCGGTCATCCAGACGTGCACAGTGACACATTCTGCATGTAAAGGCTTAGAACTACACATGCAGGCACACACACGAACAGCATCGAGCATTAGGTCGCCATAAGGGTAAGAGTTCATGAAAATGGTGGAATACAACTCTGCCTTCCTGTCTCTGTACTTTTAGAAGTGGTGTACTGGAACAAAAGGAAAATGGGTTATGAAAATAGACACAGCTGGCAGAGTCTAAACAATGGGCCAGCTGGTTCTTTTTGAAAGTAATGATCCTCACTTCTTCTCACAGACGTTGCTGTGCACGTCTATGGCGTCACCAATAAAAGTACAGCCAAGATTTAAAGACAAGCAAGAGTCAGTAAAAAAAAACCTGCACGTGACAAACACCTGCTTGTGTGAGGGTTAACACCAGAGCGAGTTAGTTTGAATTTGGTTTCAATGTTGTATTTTACTTGTCTTTCTCAGTTATCACATGCCATAAAACATTCATTGTGCCCATGCGCCTGTGGTGCTCTAGTACACAGGGAAGTATATTGACATACATTGAAAGTTTGTTGGCTTAAGCGTTCAGAGAAAACTATATTGTGCATAATTAGGTGATGTTTCCATTTTTTAACTGCTGGGACAACACTGTCAGAGAGCCTTGCAGCAGCTCTCTTCAGTGACGGGTGTGTGTGTGTGTGTGCGCACATTGTTCTTTTGAAAACTTTGTCACAGTGACAGCGTCACCGGGGTTTTTGACATCGCCTGTCATGCTGAAGATCTCTTCTGCCTCTGTTGCTGTCACTCCTTATCAGCACTCATTTCTTAAGTTTATGCTTGCAAATATTCAAAAACCATATTACCATACCTACCACTGCCATGGGGGCAGAAATGAAAGGAGGCAATAATCTCTCTCTTTCTTTATCTGCGAGCTATCCTTCAGCAAAGTATTCTGAGCTAAGAATTTTCAGCAGGCTTATATGAGTGAGGAGGATATTAATGTTTTGATTGTCATCTTTTTTCTTTTTTTTTCTCCTCACAAAATGATCCAGCTTGTGTTCTCTATGGCAAACACTCTAAAGTTATTCTTTTAATACTACTCTAGATTATTCAGTTTTACCTCAGGTTAAATGGCAATGTCACAAAAGAGTGTATGTAAATGTATTAAATAGAGCACACAATAGTTTGGGGAATGTGGGGGTGGCTTACACGCACATTTAATTGCATTACAAGAAAAACACTTAGCGCCATAATGCACAATCACAGCAGTACAATTTCACAGTGCTTCCACACAAAAACGTGCTGCCTGGCTTGTGTTTTGGTATATCCATCACAATGCTGCTATCTGCAAGGTGCAGGATAACCTGATTTAAGGGCAACTTATTGGATTTGTGGGAGGGACTGAGAGGGGTGGAAGGGAGAAAAGAAAAACAAAAGAGAAGGATTAATCACGATGCAGCGGCATGACAGTGCCTACAAAGGAGGCCGTAAAACAGTTGCTTGACGAGAGAATGATTGCAGGATCTGCAAGTAACCGGGTGCCACTGGCGATGTTCTTCCTCCAGCTCAACTTGTCAGGTGTAATCATTTTGTTAAGCTTAATGTTTTATGCAAATCCACTTGGGTAGAGTTTTGTCAGGAGGCTTTTTTTTTTCGCTTCTCAGTTGTGTGATGTATGTGTGGGTATTTATTGTGGTTGAGAGTGCGAATGAAGTGTGTGTATGGGAGAAGGGCGGAGGTGGTCTGTATTTGGCAGTGTATATTAGCGTGCGTGTGTGTGTGTACGTATGCATGTGTGTGGTATTGTTTTTGAAGCACTCTGAAAATATTTGCATTCCTCTGAACCCAGCCTGTGTTGCCCTGATTATTTCCTGTATGCATCAGGGTTTTTTCACATGGAGATCACACGGCTCAAGTCACATCACAGCACTTGAAGAGGAGGGAGCCAGTGCTCGCTTCTGCCCGCTTTCTCCAGTCTCCAGTTTTTTTTTTCATGGAGAGGAAAGGATAAATGGATCAATAATGGGAGAAGGGGTATAGGATAGATATATTTATGTACTTCCTTGTTTCCAGATGGATGCAAATATCCACAATCAGAGTTCAATATATTGGCACTACATTATTATGATATATAGAGGCATGTGTGTCTTTTGAACTTCCAAAAGAGACTTTCAAGGTGACCAGCAAAAATCCAACAATAGTCTCATTTGGCCTTTCAATCAGTCTCACTGTCCGTCAATACTCCAATTCCATTGCCGGCAACACTTGAAATGTTTTACTCCTGTGCTTTATGACGGTAATAATGACAGGTGTTACATTAAGCCCTTTGTTCCAGATGGTAGGTCATGTTTCTTCTTTAAAGGCAAATAGAGTGTCACTGCGTCAGCCAATGAAAAACCAGCACATGCAAGCATCCAGACACAGTAACTCTTTCAAATCAAAAAAATGATTCATCCATAAATATCCAAGGTAATCATCTCTAAAGTCAGCAGAGGGAAAAGAATTCCACTGGCACGGACCAAACCTAACATGGCCCCCAGGTCCTCTTTATGAACTAGCGCCTTTTTGTACTTTTATTGAGCTATATAATTTTTTATGGTTCATCATCATCATCAGAACACCTCAAGTGAGAATCTGAGTCTGATCAGTGTCGAGGGGAAAAAGAAGCCAGGCTGAATACACTCTTTGCCCCAGGTTTCATCCTCAGTCTTTTTTTATTTTTCAAATACACGTGCTTTAATTCACTGCCAGATGCAATAAAAATGAATGTAGCCTGTGGAAAGTGGGGTGGTCGTCTTATCTACAAGATGATATTCATTGCCTTTCCTTTTTTATCACCTTTAAAACTCCCTTATCCTTTTACACAACTGTCGGAATCATATGGTGCAGGTTCACTCCTCTGCATTTACTATTTAAGTCATTCAAAGGCAGACGGAAAAGATTAAGATTTATCTACACTTTTAAACACTTCGCTACTTCGAATGAAATTTGACAAATTGTTCATTTTAATTCCCAGAAGAGAATATGCCCCTAAGCGTTCACTCTACAAGTTCAGGTTAAATATTTTTCATCATCGTCTTGACTTGAAACTGTTTTCGATGGGAAAAGAAGGCTGATAATTTGTGACATTGAAAATTATTTTTGTCCTAAAAAGGGAATAAGCTATATGACTTTTCAACTCTGCTCCATCTCCCATGTGCATACAAGTCATGGGGAAAGTATTTTAGGATCGTGTTTAAACTGTGACTTCCACAGAGGGAACAATGTAGTAGATATGAACAGAGACGAAACATGCTGAAGGCTGACGTGGCTTATGTATGTTTTAGAAGAGCACTATATTTAGTCCGTTTAGTTAATCACATTCAAAGTTATTTGGTGTAACAAGGCTGTTTAGATAACATCATTACTTACCTTTTAGCCAAAGCACCAAAAACCACTGCATACATGTATAAACATGGATGATGTGAATAGAAAAGTAGACACTGCTGAAAAAAGATGAAACTTAATAACTGTGGACTGTTTGAATGTATCTTTTTTATTTAAAAAAACAAGACTAAAGGGCAAAAGTTCAGAAGAGTCATATGCATATACATATATGTATCCATTGTGACTGTTAAAGTCTATCCAGCTGCCAATGGGTGAGGCAAGGTACTCCATGGATGGTTCAGAAATCCATCATAGGGTCAACCCCATGCACATTCTAACTCAACAGAAGGATCAGAACTAAAAGTCACTTGACCCAAAAATAGTGCTATCCCCTTGAAGTATAGATAGAGCTTTGCAGAAATATAATAAGCACAAAACACTAAAACAAACATTCAGCATGATCAGTCTTCATTTGGGCTTCTTCTGAGGCAAAGCAAATACCAAGTTACTAAAAAAATACCGGGGGGGAGGCAATTGCATATAGGCATGTGTTATGACATCAATATGCAAATAGTTATTTTAAGGAATAGGCCAAGATTCATAGGAAAGACAACCTCAGGCTCTAAGTATTTTTTCAAACACAGACATAAGCACTCATGCGAACTGAAAATCAACACATGTATGCACAAACACAAGCACACTTGCCTCTGCCGTTGCATTAGTGCTGCTGTGTTCTAGGATTTAATGTCCATTCCTTTTGCGACGTGGTTTGGATGTCCTTCCATCCATAAGTAAGCAATGAATAAGCTGTAATTTCAAATAAACACTGCACACTGTGTGAAGTGCATTTGAAGTATGGTAATGAGAGTGTGGACCTCTGCAAGGGAGTCTGTGTGTATTATTGTCCGATTGGACCTCCAAACCTGACCAAAGAGGACATGCAATGTTGCAAATGACAACAGTAGACTTCAATAATTCCACAAAGGCAACAATAAAATGGCAACCATGTGTGCAACAAGAATTACTAGAGTTGTGGAGAGGCTTTGTCTCATTAGAATATTACCCCTGGCTCCCAAAAGCAAGTTGAACCCCATTAAGATGACCTTCACTGGTACAGCACTCATTAAAGAATGCTGAAATGCTCTTTTTCATCTGTGGCCATAATGAGGGGACCATTGTACATATCAATATTGGATTTTATCAAGAAGGACCCCGGCAGCAATTATAAGGATGCTTTTGAAAAGTTCACTTCCATTATGCGCCTCTACCACTGGTAATGACATTGTGGCCATAATCGCTCCCCCATGTAGTTAATATCAAATATGAAACCAGATATCAATGGCCCCAGAGACTGTGTGTGGATGTTGTGTGGACACGTGCCTGCATGTAAGCGCTATCACAGTGCGAGCAGACGCGTCCTTCATCAAGTTGTGTCTTTAATCTGTTGATATTACAAGCCATTCATCATTTCATCCTGACACCTTCATAAAATAAAACATACAGTAATTAATTTTGTTAGATGCAGAGGTTGCAAAAAAAAGAAAGGAAGCAGAAAGGATGCTGGGAAGATGAGGTGAGAGTTCCTGAGACAATGAGACATGGTTTGGGTTCCAAAATTAGGATTAAATTAGCGTATTAAATTAAGTTTAATTCTATCTATCTATCTATCTATCTATCTATCTATCTATCTATCTATCTATCTATCTATCTATCTATCTATCTATCTATGTACAAGCAGAATATGAAAATCAGAGCAGATATTCATGAATATTGTTCAAAATGAAACGTTTATTTTTTTATCTTTAGGTGTATATTCAACCATAGAAGAAACTCTCACACACTACGATAAGAGCACACTGCACAGTCCTTTCTCTAAAAATGGTTATGGCATTGCAACGTACTGCTCTCTGTCAACTGTTGACAACAAATCAGCCTGTTTCGCACACCACCATGTTCTGATCCCTCTAACATGCCGCAAACAGCAGAGATGGATGCTTACACAGTGGAAAGTTCTAAATTAAAAGGAAGAGTCTGTTAAACAGACAAGCAGCACCTCAGGATACAGAAGAAGGAGATGGAATGATCGTTTTGACTTGAGGGTGGAGCGCTGGGGAGCTCTGAGGACAGGCTGATGGATATACAGCAGGGTGACATCTTTGGATGTATATTAAGGGATTTGCACATTTTCATCGTTTGAATATTTTTATAGTTAGGTTATATATTATTCACAAAAACAATAAAATGTATGTACCTGCATCAGTTTCTATATTAATTTATCTATTCCTATGTTTTTTACCACGAAGAAGTGAATTAATAAAATGTGCAGAAATGTTTATGTGTTGTAAAGAACATTGTTTAAATGCAACTGAGATGTCTTTAATTGAATGAAAATGATAGGATACTGCGAGGACACACATAGAAAATATAAAGCCACCAAAGGTATGAGAATATCATTTTCCTGCAGTTTGTTTTCCTTTAAACACCAAGTTCTTTTGCAATTATAAAATGAGCTGAAAGAGATAGACAAATATTTTATAACTTAGAAACATATTATTGTTTGTATAAGTTAATTTAGACGTTGAAAGTACATCATTTATTTTTACTAGCACAGTCATCGAAGGATAGGGTTTTGCAGGCTGCTTATGCATCATTTTGTCATACCTGTAGCAATTTGTAACAGCAGAGAACAGGAACAAAGGGCAAACAGAAACAGTTAAAAACAGGTTTGATTGATTTTTAATATCTCCAACACGATATATGTACAGAAGTTTAAAAATACATTAAAAAATCAATGGCAAAAAAAGAAAAAAAATCTGATAAGAACAATAACAATTTGGATTGGAAACAGTATTTTGAATCCTTACAGGCAAACAATAGTCAGAGTTCTGTCAGCTTCAAAAAGCATTAGGGGAGCTGGCACGCTACCTAAGCCCTCAACTACTCATGAGAGAAATAAAAAAAGGACAAGAGCCTATTTTCATCATAAAAAGTGATCCACGGCTCATAAAATGAAAAGTTGAACACTACACTGCAGACTTCTCAAATTGGCAATCAGTAGCTGTTTTCTTTGGCACCATTTTTTCAACCAAAGAACACCTGTTTTGTGCAGCTGCTGGTGAATGGATTAGCTGTAAAGTGGCTGTGCATCAACGGCATGGCACGAGCATCCTCAGCTGAAAAAATACAGAGCTGTCGTAAATACCTGTCTCAAGCCAAAGTTGATTAGTGTAAAATATTACACTGAAGAAATAATTGTTTATAAGGTTTGAGTAGTTTTATGTGAAGAAAGTGACTCCTCTCCATTCTTAGTTTTCAGTAGCTGTTTGTTTTGGTTATCCTGACAGTCTCCCTCCCTGATTCACACAAGAGCAGTCTGACCGCTGACCACTGCAGGTAAGATCCTCCAAAATATGAACACCAATCGGCTTGAGAAGAAATTTCAGAAATCTTTACAGCCCATATTATGATGGGAATTGTGAGGTTTGTCATTCTATGTAGAGGTTTCACTTGAAGAAGTTTAGTTACGTAATGTTTGAGCAGAAAATGACCAGAGCAGCAGATCATAACAAAACTAAACCAAAAACAAATGTGTGACCTAAGTTTGAGCCAGAAGCTCATGCACCACCATATCAAACTTTCCGGGATGGACATGCATGTTATGTATGGTTGTGCAGGACACTGGAAACAAACAGCTTAAGCACAGTAAATGTGAGTTATCCAAAGAGAGAGGGAGAAGGTTGTCTTAAATGTTTACCATTGTCCCTGTGTTTTATACCATAGTATTCACAAAGTCTCTCTGACCGTGTCCTGCCAGCCTGTGTGCATTAAAATGAAAGAGGCAACAACCAAGACATTACTGTAACTAATACCCTTTGATGGCCACTGCTCAGCGCGGCAGCAAATGTTGAGGATGTAGTGGCCTTTGGAACCGGCTTTA
Source organism: Menidia menidia (assembly GCA_907169785.1). Taxonomy (NCBI): domain Eukaryota; kingdom Metazoa; phylum Chordata; class Actinopteri; order Atheriniformes; family Atherinopsidae; genus Menidia; species Menidia menidia. The sequence continues at coordinate 10,290,227 of CAJRST010002224.1, read as the reverse complement.
TGTCTTCCCTTTGCTTTCCCTTCCTCCTCCAGCAGTGGTAACCCCCCTGAGCCCCACTCACCCTATGCTGCCCGGCTGCTCACCCCAGCACAGGTGTTTCCCATTGCCAGTCACAGACTCCCAACACCAACATTGTTTTAAGGCAGAGGATACTGGGCTTCTTCCAGAGGCGTCTCACAAACCATCAAGCCAAAAAAAAAAAAAAAAGGACTGCAAAAAAAAAGACTGCAAGCATCTCTGTGTCTACTCTCATGGCCCCTAGAGAGAACACATGGTTTTAACATTAGTTCATCCCTCTGAATGAACTACTTGTACATGAGAATGGTTCAGGTTTGTGGCCCTTGCGGAGCAGAGGATGAAATCAGAAAAGCATCAGGGCAGATATTCATAAATATGATTCAGAATGTAACTAGAAGAGTGTGATTACGTTGTTTCCATACCTGTGTTAATGGAAGTAGCATGCATGAAGTCATCTTGATAATTTAATTTGAGTGTGCCCTGAGGTGGATCAATCTTTATTTCATTGGCTCAAAGCAGTTTATTTCATTAAAACGTCTTCTTGTCTATCAGTAAGAACCTGTTCCTTTTAAGATAAGCTGGCGGAGTTCATCATAATTGCAAATGTTTGCCCATAATGTAAAGACCTCGTGGGTCTAGTATTCTTTTAGATGGAAAAGGTTACCATGCATGCAAATCAGGACAAGTGGCAGTAATTCCTGCCAACATTTCTGAGTGGTGACAATTCATTGAAAAGTGTCAGAATTGCTCTGACCTCCGGGGCCTCATTATACGACCCCACGGCTTGTTTTAAATCTGTGCTTTTAGAAACCTTCTTACCATGAAGTTTCCCCTAAAGAGAAAAAAGGAAAAAATATACCACTGGATTTAAAGTTAGCTGGAGTAAGTTTCAGACGTTCACTTTTCTTGTCTCCCACACATAGCCAGTATACACATTAATGTGCTCAGAGGATCACTTGTGTGTGCACACACACACACACATACTCCTTCCCACACACATTTCATGATGCAGGGGCTGAAAGGGGACTAACTGACAGAGATTGCCGGGTAATTCAAGCCAACATGATTGACTTTATGATCACTTAAAATTCTCAACTGGTCTTTACGCTTTCAAGAAATGCCAAAAGTTTTCAGCAGAAAAAAGGCAGGGAATCAGGCATCAAGGGAGTTTGAGGTAGAGAAAACCTACAACTGCTTTCATTTCAGAGCCCACCACCCTTGTTCCTTCTTCTTTCACTCTTTCCCCCTTAGTACTTTTAATGGCATAAAATTATGGCCCTGAGAGAATGACAACAACTGTCTAGGTTTAAAGCATAATACGTTGACAGGAGTGACACGGCCATTTTCTCCTCTTCCATTAGTGTTGAGACGCGGCCACCTCCTTTTGCTCTTAAAGAACCGACCACGCTGGCAGGCTGTAGTTGTCAGACGTCACTTCCTCTGTCATTACCCACTGACACGCTGACTGCTGCTGCTTTCATACTGCCAAACAGGGAAACTAAAAGTACTTTGGGAGTGGGCTCTTCTTATTGTTACATTAATGCACACTAATCACGAGGTAGGCGTGATCATTTAGAAAAAATCTATTTGGGTGTAGGAACACATACAAACTATTTTTCAGTTTGACAGAGGGCTACACTATCAGTTATCATTCTACATTGAATTATTTTTCAATGTTGTGTCCTTTATAACTAATACACAACTATAATTATCTTTTTACCTTCAAAATTTCAGTTTTTTCCAAAGCGTTAGTCTGAAGAAAATAGGTGAGACACACTGGACTGTTTGGTTGACTCAGTGGACACCATTTTGTCTTTCAGACTGATGTTTGTCATAGAGTTTTGTTTAGAAATGTTCTTCGTGTGCTGCAGGGGATGCCAGTCCAAGCCGTTTTTCACCCCCTTTCCAATGCAGTGAAATCTGTCCTGCAGCGCAGGGCAGTTTTGTTAGGTAAACATAGAGACCACACTCTGAACAATTCGCCACAGCCACGGTCAGATAGAGAGAAAAAGTGAACATTCTTCAAACAAACATGAAGGCAATTATCACTCACAGGCTGTTGAAGGACTTCACAGAGTGTTGGATTTGCTGAGACCATAAATAAACAAGATCTCATCAAAGAGAGGAGAAAGAGCTTCTTGCTCTGGAGTCAGCTTGTCCCAGCGTAAAAGCATGTTATTGTTGCGCTTAACATCCTCTCTTGTCCAAATAGCACACTGTATCATAGTCAGAGCCTTTATTTGTCCCATAGGGTCTTAGAATAACCTGTTAAACTTCATCAGCTTCTCGTGTTGGACATTTTGCATCATATCGGTGTCATCAGAGTCCAAAACACAAACTAACATTCAAGATTTTTGTGCATAAATATGGGAATATATATTATCAACGCCTTCTCTGCCTTTGCTCATAACTTAAAGGGGCTTTTGGTTGTAATTATTCATAATGTTACAGCAAAGAAAATAAGACTGGCCCAGGAAGCTTCCACTTGTATGTTGTTGTTGTTTTTTTTAATATGGAGCCTCATTAGGGACATTGATGGATGGGCTATTGCTACCACTGGGCTCATTCAGAAAAGCTCTGGGCATTATTAGTGTTTGTGTGTTTTATAAACTGACATTTAATTACAGGTGCGAAATCATACCATGTTCTAGATTAACAAGTTGTAACCAACTGAGTATGAGGGATTTTTTTATGAGAATGAAGCATGGGGAAATCAGTCAATGCCGATACACATAGAAACTCTTTAATGTTACTTGTTTATGGTAATAAGAAAATTAATAGTAAAAAGTAGAGTACAGTAAATAGTATCTAAATATAAAAAATAAACAGTATTTATATAGGTGTATATTCAAATAATTAAAAATTAAAATAAGGAAGATTAAATAAATCAAGTTTTTCGTTTACATCATATCAGTAAAATATTTTTAAGTCAATTTCTTGAAGAACTGCGTCCTCACTGCCTTTCCACAGTGCACAAACACACACAGAGACAACTGTAGTTGTGTATCAAATTTACAGCTGATAGTTTACTTTTATACCAGAGGAGGTCATACGATATTATATTTTCTGTTTCCCAAAATGGCCTCAGCCAAGGGCTCAGACACATAAAACACACTCCTGATAGCGATACATTTCACGTGATGACACTACTCTGAAACAATCTCGATATTGCCTTTCCTCGTCATAAACAAAACCTGACCACAGTTCTTTTTTCTGGAAGGTTTGTGTGTCTGTGTTTGTGTGTTGCTTGAATGTGTCTCTCCGAGAAGTGCACGGAGGAGGGAAGAAAGACAAATAGCAGAGGGAGATGGAGACAAAAACTCTCTTATTCTCAGAGGCAGACAGAGTGAGTAGATGGGTTCACTCTGCAGAGCTTGGTGGGGATGTGGCTCGGCTTAGGAAAGAAACAAATAAAATAAAAAAAGTGGAAGACAGAGAATGAAAGGTGGAGGGAAGGAAAAGTGAAAGAAGAAAGAAAGCAAGAGGAAGGGAGGTGAGCAGGCAGACTGAGAGGAGTAGAACAGACATGGGGAGGAAATCTGGCAGGTGCTTCATCATCTGCTGAGGCATTGTCAAGCCGCCCGTAAACAGTCATTGGGCTTCCCGAGGGAGCAACCTTCTACATAACTAGCCCACGTATAAATCCGCCTCTTAGCCACTAAATTAGACACCTTCTTGAGAGAGACTCACTCTAAAAAGTGCTGCACATACCTGTGGGAGAAGGGAAGATTCAACATTCAGCTAATCCACAGAGAGCAGCATAGGAGATGCACGCATAAGCTATAGCCTGTGTGAATTAAACCAGATGGCCACTTTGATCTGTATATAAAATTCCTAATATGTGCTCAAGTAAAGGTGTTTTGAAAAGCCTCTTCTCACTGAGCGAGAATTCATTTCCCCGCCATGTCAGAGACTTGTCACTGCGTCATGTGCAAGTGTCTGCGGCGGTTCAAGGCCGAATGCCAAGTCCAAGGCCTGCTCTCTTTCACGTGTTCACGTCGCTGTGTTTATCCTTCATTACAGCTTGACACGCCCATGATTTCTTTTTCCAAATGAATTTTTCTAACCTGTAACATGGGGACATTATGAAAATAAATGACACGGGACATAGTTTAACACTTTTAAAGTTGATGATTGCTGGATAGGGTTGGGACAAAATGTACCAGGAAGAGTGAGCTGGTGTACTGACAATATAAATCTCTCTGAGCTCTGTGTATTTTTCTTGACTTGTTCAAACACAAGTTGACTTAGCCTGATCCACCCTAAAAGTAACACTGGCAAGGAGTTACTGAAATGTTGTTTTTGATTTTATCTTTATAAGAAAAAAATGTGTGATAAAAATTCCAAAAGAAAGCAAATACATAATATAGAATGTAATTTTGAAAAGTCAAATAAGAGAAGGAGAGACTGCATATTTACATACCATATCTGTTTCGTTGAATACTATCTGCTGCTTGTAACAACATTTCTGAAAGTTGGAGGTTAAATTTGTCATTGAAAGCACAGCAAACATGGAGCCGAAGTGCACTGCTATGTGTTGTAACAGGATGCTAATCTCCAAAACACTCCATCTGTATTTGCTAAAACATTGCCTCACTCACAACCTGTTTGCTTAAAAGGCACTTGACTCAGTCATGTTTTCAAAAGACATCCTGTGGGTCAAAGGAGGGAAAAAGGAGGTTAATGTTCACAGATTTAAAATGAAATAAAGAAATTAAGACACTCTATTCTAAGTGCTGTTTAATTAATAGAAAAGTATTACTGGCATGTACATTTCTGGTCATGACAGTATAAAAAAAATACAATAAAGATAGTTGTTTATTTAGGTTTCATTTAAACTTATTGTTTTGTGATTATCCAAAAGAGTGAAAATATCCAAATTATAATAAAAATCATCAGAAATAATGACTGACACTAATTAATTTATTTAAACAATTAACGAAAAATATTACAGGAGTTCACATATATGACGCATCACATTATTTCAAGCTGCAGTTTCAGTCAAGGTTTTGTTCAATTTTACAAGTAACCCCCTCTCTCACATTTCACAAAAGTATCCCAGAGGACTTTTTAACATTCAAATAAAAATGATTTTACAGAGTGGTGTGAGTGTGAATTTTGGAGATGATGCTGTGGGAAAGAAAAAGAAAAAAGACACAACATCATTAGAGAGGGACAGGAAAACAGAAGACGTTGCTGAATTAATTTTACTCATAAATCAAGAAGACTCCATGTTATACATTAAGATATAAGTACTCATGGTTTGCATTTCCATTACATATTATTTCATGTAAGGCACAATCAGGCAAGCCATAATCAACCTTTGATACAATGAGCCTGCTGCTGACAGAAATAATCCACTGACCACCTTCTCAATGAATAATTGATGCCCATCTTAACAGACTAATGAATGAATGTGGTTTGGGTTTGAGTGATAGCACTCTCATTGGAAAACTATCCCAGGAGGGATGGGACACTGGAGACAGAGGTGCCATCCTTCATAACCTGCATAATTGGTCTTTTGACATGAGTGACTTGACTGAGTGGGTCCATGCACTGCCAGTAGAGGCTGACCCTTTTACCCTGTTGTTTATTAGCAATGTCCCAGGTTATCACACCAATTACAGATGCAATAACAGTGATCAGGGAGGGAAAAAGAAGAAGTTTAAAAATGCATACTATCAGCTTGGAAAGATTTTTAGAATTGTGATAAGTTTTGCATAGTTAGAATTTACAGAATTTGGCTCAAAAGAAAATGTAGACTTGTAACAGGACCCTGTGTCTCTTGTGTGTATTTGTGCTGAGCTTGTCCAAACAATCATACTTGCATTTTAGCACCATTACTTACACACCCTATTTCCACAGGTCTGATAACATTCTCACTGCAGTTTCGGTGTGAAACTCTGACTAAACAATACCTTATTGACACGAGTTCAGGCCTCACAATGGCCACAAAACATCAGGGTTCCTGTTTTTGTTGACACTGTTTGAGCCCTCTATTGAGAGCAAAGTCACTGTGGACACAGCAATGCATAATTGGAGCTCTCTGTCATACAATACAACAAATCGGCCCTTGAAATGTTTGAGTATGATAAGGCAGGGTGAAGCCGCACACAGGGAGGACACAACAAAGACAGGGGGAAATCAGGTGAATGAAAGTGTGGAAAGTTGATGGAAATGGCGATTGAGAGGCTGTGATGTGGAGCACCACTAGGGGACAGTAGTAAGTCATGGACGGGAGCAGGAGCAGGGCTCTGCATGTGCCTGTATATGTATGTAAGCATGTGTGTGAGTGGCAACAGTGAACAAAAGACTTTCTTTGTTGCTCTCTCAAATAATAAAAGAATTCAGAAATAGCAACTTGACTGCTTTGGAAAAGATCTTGACAATGCGTTGGCCCATGATGCACAGGAACAACTCCAGATTTACATAATCATATGTAATGTAAACCACTACGAGGCTCCACAGCCAACAAACAAACTGATTGGAGGGAGGCCGACAGAGGGAGAGGGATCCGCTTTCCCCTATGGACTTTATATATACTTCCTAAAAGTACATTTTGCTTAATCTGCTCACAACAATAGGACAACGTTAGCAAATTCTGTGGACTTGTGTGCTGTTGACACAAAGAAAATAAGCCTCTCAGGTTTACATGAAAAGCTTGACTGAAAGGCACTGATTTTAAGCAGCTTTTTTTTTTTTTTTTTTTTAGGGGGGCATTTTTCAAACAATTTACTGCTTTAATGATTGGTTTCCTAAAGAACAAAGACCAAATTTTTATGTTGAGTACTCTGTAAAACAGCAACCAAAAATATAACTAAAAAGAGAAGCTTGTGTGTTATTGGGAATTTTTCTTTGACCACAGATCAAGATGAATGACTCATGCTGGATTTCACGCTGTTACTTGAGGCATTTCTATTTAATATCTGCCCCCTTTGTAAGTTAAAAAGCAAAAACTGTTTGGTAACTTGTTCAAACTAGAGATGTTAACACTTCCACATGAGTTGTGACGGTAGATATACCAACGGATATATATTCAAAACATGCTGTCTCCTCCTACCCCTCCTCCTTCAGCAATTAAAAACAGAACAATAACAATATTCACCACTGACAGTGGTGTCTGTACAGTACTTATGCCCTTCGTTAGCTTTACTATGCTCCTCATGAATTAGTTAAGTCTGTTAATTGCACATTTATTGCACTCAAGGCCACAGAGATGCACTAAATGGATCCAGAATAAAACAAGACGTGAACATGTATGGGAATAATAAAAAATAAATGAAGATTATACATTACAGCTAAATATTGTATTGCAAAAGCAAGTCCTTAAAATTCTACTCCCCTTTTATCTTTTATTTGATTGGAAAATCCTTTTTAGTTGGGCCTACTATTTATCTAACAGAACTAAACTAATATATAATATATTCAACCTGAGTAAAACAATATTAACAAATGCCTTATGAAAATTAAAGATGGATAGAGAATACATTTGGATTTGTGGACTGGATTTGTGTTGTTAAAAAAAATGTAAATTACCTCATTAATGGTTACCAAATTATATCAATCTATGATAGTTTAAAAAAAAAAACCTTCATCATAATATTCAATCACAAACAAACAAATGAAAGGGCAAATATCAAAACGATCTGGCAGTGTAATCTCTCGGTGTTTACACTTTATCAGTGCCTTTTCTGATCTTTGGCGTGTTTTATTATGGAGTGATGTTTGAGTGACACTTTGCCAGCTGTCACAGCCATGTGCTGAGGTTCCCTCTTATTTCCAGCAGCAGCAGCAATAATAATGACTATTCTAGAGCTAGACCCACTATTTGTGTTATTGTTATGTGGTGTCAGACACAGGTCCTGACGTTTGCTGTGCTATCAGAAGGAGTGCACAAATACGAACACATTTGCCTGAGTTATTGACCTTTATCTCCCCACTTTCTTGACAGCCTTCTCCAGTTATTGACAATACAAACACATGGGACAACGCATAACCTTTCATTCACAGAGCACTTTCTCTCTTTTTGTCTCTCTGCCTCCCTTGTTCATTCTTTCCCTCAGTCTGTGTGTCTCTCTGCTCTTGCAATTTGTTTAAATAAAATGGGGCAGACAATGGTACCGCTCATTTCTGCCATTTTTCTTTCACTCCAAATTTGAGAGGATAATATCATTAGACTGATACAATGGTTGCTATTCAGGCCTAGATACACAGATATTTCAAGTATTCAATATAGTTTTGACATGTTGGCATTAGGGGAGAACGTTGTTTTCCTATTTGTTTGCTCACAATGTTGATTCCATCATAAATCTTGGATTCCTGAGGCAAGATACTTGTCTTTATGATGCCGAAATTATACTCAAATGCACACATGATTGGGAAAGTGAACAAACGAGTTACATGCAAAAAAAAAAAACTCATTTTGAAAAGTTAAGAACTGCTGCATTAGAAAACACATAATGTTGGAGTAAATAATTGAGCTTAAACAGATATAAGTATATAGAGGACGGTTTTATTTATGCAGAAAAAGGAACAACATAATTATTCCGAAAAGTGGACTGAATCCATAAGCCCATAATAAACAGAATAATTTATTGCATCTCAATAGAGCATTGAATAACAATGGTCATAAAAAGCACTAGTACTCCACTAATGATTCTCCTCCAGGATTTATTGTGTTTTTCAATGTGTGTCCTCTTGCATTTCAGTGTGAAAAATAGCATACATAAAATACGGGTGTCCCCACCAGTCGTCCCTCTGCAGGTACTTCAGAGCCCCAAAATTAAATTTTAAACAATCCAGACCAGTGTTTGGTGACCATGGTTAATCATCAAGAAACAAAGACATCAAACAATATTTGATAATGAGAAAAATGCCTCCAGCATATTAGGGGATGGAGGGAGGAGGGGGCACAGCGTGAGCCTCGGCAGCCGAGCAAGGTAAAGAGGCCAGACCAGACACAAGCCGCATTCATATGTCTGCGTGTGGTGATGGTTGGTGTCTCTCTGTGCTCTGTGTGTTTGTGTGACACACCAAATATACACCCACACACACACACAGAAACTTCTGTCAAAGAACACCCTTTGCAGGCACACACCTTTTTATAAAGCTGCCGATAAAAAAAAAAATCTAATAAAAATGCCCTTTTATATTAGTTCAGGATGAGATAATTAGAATTCAGTGTACAGAGCCAGTGGTGAGATTTCAGCTTTATGAAACTGTGCCTAATTTGGAACTTCTCTGCATCCCGCCTGAACCCAATTATCTGCACTTAAAATGGTTTTGTGTAGCTCTGAACTAGAAAAACCAGAACAGTTGTCCTACGATGAAAGTATTTTTTGTGTACTTTTGGGTGAAAATACATATATCATCCAATCATATATTTTCACAGTGGGAAACTCATATATAGCTGCGTATAAATATCCTTGACAATGAAACAGTCTACTATTCATATTCGTTCAATTTTTAAAAAAATCCTACAATTCTTCCTGAAAAAAGAATACTTTCTGTTATAAATGTAACAAAATTGTTTAATTTAGCCCAGTATAATTACTCCACTCTAAAATAAGAAATTGGACAGACAGGGGAAAAAAAGAAAGGGGAAGGAGTGTGGGGTAATGAGAAGAAAATGTTTTTTTCCCTCTTCCTCTGTCATACTGTTATTGGGTTATCCTTGATTGACGCAGCGTTAACGGCCTGGCCAAATTGAGGCAGATCCAGCAACCTAGGCCGAGCGGCAGCATGTGCAGCCACCTCGGTCATGCAAATTGCACCCGGGCAACCCGTTGACTATGATTAATGAGCTTGGGCTACAGCCTTTGTTTCCACATGCAGCCGTTTGGAGTGAAATACTATCTCAAACTACTATCAATCCCCTATTAATACACTAAATTTATTCACATTGCAATTTTTTTAACAATTTATAGCCAAGTGTGTGCATGTGTGTTTGCACATCCGTGTGAGTGTATGTTCAGAAGGTGAGCACTATAGCATTTAATTACATGTCCTCTAATTAAATTCATTAAAGGATAATAAAATAAATGGAGGAAACAGCTTTGAAGGCTTGGGTGAAACACATGTGTCTTGTCTATCGTGGTGTAAAATATGGATGTGGGATTTTCAGGGGCAGTCATGCCGCATGGGTGGAGGGGGGGTAAGAGATTGATATTTGATACCTTGCTAATACTGCAGACATTTCCGGACTATGGTTTGCATCACGCTTAAACTGTGATCTTTGAAATAGATATCCCAAATTTCATGAAAAGTGGGGAGCAATTCTATGTTGTTTGGGAGTGAAATCACTGACTTCACTAATAAAAAAACACAGTGATGCTGACAATCTAGTGTTACAAAATTCTCTATTTGTATGGCAAGTAATATCAGTGAGTATGGTAAGAGGAACTAAATTGCAAGACATGAGAGTGCCTGCAATTTCCTTTAACTGTGTATTGAGTAGAGGAAATTATACACCCTTGCAAATCATAAATTCATCTCCAGATGATACTGTTGATTAAAGAAGATTAGGCTTCACTCACATTTTCTTCACCGTAACACGCTTTTCCTCCGCTGTGGGCAGAAAGTAAATGTTTTTCAAGCATTAACGTATATTAGAACCATTAGTGGCACGGTGCTTAGCACTACAATGGTGTGCCAAGATCAGTGAAGCAGAGATCAGTGCAGCATCTCCTGGATATCACAGGGAGACATCCTTTGTAAATTCACCTCCTACTGTGAGCAAGCTTCCCAGCTGGTTAGCGGCACTGGGTGTACCACTGCCCTGTGTACACTCAGTCTCCAAAGCACCTCTTTCCCCCTCTGTCCTGTCCCCGCGTTGCCTGTATCCCTCAGCTCTCATCCTGCCCCAGTGTGCCTCTTATATCAATCAAAGATGCATAGAGACACAAAGTTCAATACACTGGTGTGGTGCTCACATGCACAACAGTACATACATGCAAAGGAGTAGACACCTACATAAAAAAAACACCCTGATCCCCTGGCTCTAGGAGCCATTACAGTACATAGCCTTTCAATTCCTTCTCTGATTTTTATCTTTTTATACCACCACATTACACTGATCCTTTTATACCTATTAAACACGTGGCTCCCCACCAAAACCCCTGATCCTTTGATATCTAGATGAATAAACTGCTCCTCCTGCTCCTGACCTCAGCCCTTTGTAGCAATCAGACCAGACTTCCTCAGAGGCCCTGATCTTATCTGGCTGTACCAATCCCACTACACAGTTCCCTTTTGTAGCGGCCACAGAGCACTGAGCCCTTTCAGACCCATGGACTGTGCCGGTGAACACACAGCCCGAGACCTCAGCTCATCTCAGACATCATAGTACACTGCCCACCAACAATGAGCTCTATTTTCTGATGAACCAAAGGTCAGATAGGGGTTTTCTACTCATCCAATGCAACCTAGCAGAGTCTTGAAATCTACCTTAAAATGATCTGACACTGTCACAAAGGGTGGTAGACAGTCACACAATTTTATGTTAGGATTAATTTGTTTTAAGGCAAATATTTGTGTTTTTTGTGAATTAAAAAAAACACAAGCAAAGTACTCACTACATTTGGAAATCTGAAACAGTGTTAAAGGAATTCTGTGAGAGAATGAGGTTCACTGGTGTTGAGAGAGTAATTACACACTAACGCCAATGTAAAATTATATTGATCTCAGGAGACATATTCAACAAAGTAGGTCTTAAAGAATTAGCCTAATCATTGTCTTCTCTAAAATAAGCTCCCTTGAAAGAGGCTAACACATAATTCACATAAAATTGTATACACTTTCACTTGATACTTTTATTGAGAAAATTTGATTGATAGAGATGGAAACATTATAAATATTCATTATCGTATATGTTTTACAATAAAAAAAGCATTTAACATTTTTAAAATTTTAATATATGTGATTGCCAAGGTCACATTATTTGCAAATTAAATTGGAGGTCCCTGCCTGTCGGTTGCCCAAAAACACATCTGTAAGTGAAAATGTGAGAATATACAAAAATACATTCCCCTCACTGCACTTCACATTTTTCAGGCATTCATACACAACTAACAGCAATACAAGAGAATTATAATAATAATAATATAATATGTTTCACATTTTGGTCCATATCACATGATTTAAATGCATACTATGTGATACTCAAAGAAGATACAAATGAATAAATACAAAAGATACAATATTTTCTTCTTTCTCTAACGATTCCTCTACTGTTCCATAACAGTTGCAAACAATTTCGGCTTCTTGGTAAATGCACGTGTAGGTTTGCACATTTGAACAGGGAAACACTTTATGAGTGTCACAGTACTTTCACAGCACAGGCAGTGTATTAGAACCCAGCAAGACGTTGCTGTGACGCAGGCAGAAAACGGTGTCAGTTTAATACCGCCTTCCTGCTGCAAAGCAACCAATGATATACCGGTATACTGAGCCATGTGTGGGTTATTCTTCCAATCAGCGTGCTGTTTACACAAAAGCCTGCTCTTCAACTTCCTAGCGGGAAGCTGCTACCAGGAATTGTGTTCGTGCAGCGGGGGTAGAGGGTAAACAAGCTTTTTACGTGCAATGTCTTCTGTTGTGGTGTGTTTTTGATAAGACGACACATAAAGAAGACAAATAATTATCCTGTCGCCAGAAGCTAAAATATGTGCAATACGAGTTTACTGCGTCGTATTAGCCAAAACATCACGCTAATTTCGGCTCAATGATCAGCTGTTTTTGACAGCTTTGAGCTACAACACGTTGTTTTCCTTTCAAAGCCAGATTTCTTAAATCATCTACGTGTAAAGGAACTCTCGCTCTCTATTTGTGCACATGAACAGATGAAATCCAGAGATGAGACTGTCGCGAGCTGAGTATAAAAAGATAGTGAGGTGGACTGAACAATTGAGACCCACACGACAGTGTATGAAGATGCTGAAGGACCAATTTCCTAAGTAAGTCGTTGCGCAGAGCACTGCATTTATCATAATGATCTTTTACATGTATTTATAGGCATCTAAGCCGCTGTATATGCGTATCGAACACGGTTTTGACGCTTTACTTGGAAAGGTGTCTAACCAACCATTTGAAACAGTTGGGAATTATAGTTATTCTTGATGTGTTTAAATATTACGAACATACTTGATTACAAAAGCTAATATTTATTTAGACTCAGTGCTTCATCAGACTTCACATCAACATAAAATAATGTTGGTCATATTTCTACATTTTAGAGATCAGTTAATAAAATCCCATTTATATTTTCATTTAATTCACTCTTTATTATTTGTAATTAACTCCACAAATGTTTCTGCATCGGCCTCCGCCTCAAGATGAGATGGGGTTTTGCCATTCAGTGCCCGTGTATCCAGAAATCGAAGAGAGAGGTTAATGGTTGTGTTTGCCTTTCTCCTTGACACTGAGGGCCTTCACTTTATTGAATGTAACATGTGTAATCCCCCAAGGCCACCAGGACACCACGGCTGATCCTGCCGAGGTCACTAACAAAGTCGCATGTATTTGGAGCTTCCTACTTCCATTGTGTCCTAATCACCAATCTAGAAGAAAGTATCAGGCCCCCAAAGGAGATGCAGTACAGCTTCAGCTTGCCTTTGTTGTCACTGTCAGAAATTTGAAGAATATATCGTGTGCATGAAATGCAACAAATATACACATATTTAGACACTGACACTTGGAGGTTCGTTCTCATGTTTGAGGTTTTCTTTTGGCTCAATAATACAGAATATCTTAAAAAAACAGGTAAAAAATGCCTTTTTTTAAAAATGGTACTGTTGGGTGTAGTAATTAAAGGAAAACACCAGACAGTTTTCATTCCAATAATTCTGCACAAGCTTTCTCTCCCAGAGGTTCTTGCCCTTTTGTTTTGTCTTGCTGGTTATTGTTATTATTTCGTTCACCATAACCAATCTCGGGGAGGCCCTTGCTCTTTAAAATCCCAGAGTCTCGTCACTGGGCCTGACAGACAGGCACGGCAGCAGTGTTTTCACAGCCTGCAAAATTATTCTGGTTGTCCAATCAGCTGAGCCGGGCTCTGGAGGGTTAGTGATTGGACTGGCAGGAAATCAGGCTCTTAAGACATAACATATCGACTAGGCCATCCATCATCTCTTAGCATGCGCTCAGGCACAGCAGTCAGCCACCCCCGCCTCACACCCCTCCTGTCCCCTCGGACCGTGTGGGAGCCTTGCCACTGCGTAAATATTGGCCAGGCTGAAGCTGGCAGGGAGGGGTTGGAGGGGGAGTTGGCGGTTTGTTGTGGACAAGCTTGAAATGAAATGATGGGCAAAAGAATGGTTTGGTTGTGATAGCCAGTGAGAAACAACAGACGGGTATCTGTGGATGTTAAACCTGTTTGCATTTTTATCTGATATACGTATGGGCATAAAATGTCTGGTCAACTTCAGCTTTATGATTTATTATATTGATTATCAATATTATTTGAGATCTTCCGCTATCTTATCAAATAAAAGTGATTGATATGTGATGTGTCCAATTTATGTTTACCCTTACCTTTTAGAGGTTGACACCTGTATGCTTAATACAATTAAATGCCTGCCTAATAATAGCTGGAAGTCTGTATGAAAATTTAATATGAATTATATATAAATTATAAAGACATCATACTACCACTGTACAACTTTTGCTGTGAATGTTTTTAGGCACCATTTATTTGGGTTTTTGAAAAAGTTTCTTTATGTGGAATTTTGTCTGGTGGAAGGCATTTATACAATTAACTTCACCCTCTAATTTTCAATATGGATTTATCAGGGGAAACTGATAATAGTTTCTCAATATAAATTAACTACTCAATATTTTGGTCATGAAACAAATGTACTAATGTTATTTTTGCCATTAATCCTTATGGACGCAACTAATACGGCTTTCTTACCAAAAACATTTCCGTCACTGATTGTCTGTTTGAATCTAAAGAAATGAAAGTTTAAATAGAAAAATTTGGTGGCAATGAATAGGAATAACTGTTATGGTCGAGTTACTGAGTGCTGTTTTGAGTTCAAAATCATTTCACAGTCATTGCTTTTGATTGGGGATTCAAAGGGTAGGAAATTTAACTTTGAACAAGATGATTGTTATAGGCCATTTCAAGGTAATTTCCACGGAGGGTCTGTCAGTCTTTTAGTTGTACTATGAAAGAGGTTAGTGGGAGGAGAGAGGGAGTGTCCGATAGACAGACATAGAGAGAGCGATTGCGATGTAGAGTCCCTCATCTGTAACGGCTGCATAACACAGATGTTGGGAGTCATCTGTCAGCCTGGCCTCTCTTGCTGGGGCTGAGCTGCTCTGGGGAGAAAAGAATTGGACACGGTGCTGTCACTTTTTAACCCCCACTCACAATGGAGCGACATGCAAATATCAACCCCCATTCTTGCCCTATCTTCGTTGCCCTCCTCTTAGTCAGTCCCAGTGTCGTGTCTAGTATCTGGACTGTGGCTATGCAGAAAAGGCTGGGAGGGGGAGGGCTCACCGTCGGCCGGTGCTGGAAGAAATGTGACATCGGTCCCATCAGGTCCTTCTCTTGCCACATATTAGAATTGGAAATGATGGGCTGCTCTCTGAGGCCTTGCCTGACTTCCCTTGGGTCTACAGGGGACCCCAGTCCTCCGACCATTTGTCCCTAGAGAGGGTTGGTGCAAGGAGGGTAAGATGAAGAGGGAGGGAATGTGAGAGTCCAGCCTTTCCTTCTGTGCTATATTATGAATGAATTTGGGTGTAATGATCCACCCCCCCGGACTGCCATTCAACTATCTCCTCATATTGCTTTCACTGTCATCAAAGTAGGAGGGTGAGTTAAAAAGGGCAGATGCTTCTGTTTGGAAAAAGCTTAAACAGTAAAGTGTGATGCATCCCTCCCAACTAAACACAGCCAGTTCTCTCCTTTCTTTTATTCTCACACACACACACACACACACACTTCCACAGCTCCCTGGTGAGGAGTCCCTGAACGTTTTTCGAATCGGGCCCTAATGTGCCGTTTTCATCAGCACTGAGGCGGGCTGCAATATGGTGCCGGAGCTCGCTCTGGGAATATGAATGTTGATTAAGCATGCGTTCAGCCTTTTGAAATTCTGAAGAAGTGTCAGAATAATGGATGTTGAGCAAATGTCAAGCATTTGTTAATTTCTCTGTTATTTGGGGTTTATCTGGCATGATCTTTGGGAGGAAAGCGCGGGGCAGGGTTGTTGTGGCATGTGCCATTGATATGCTGATTTCTTGGCTAGAGACACTGTTTTTGATGGTAATATCTTGGTTCAGGATGAAGCTTAGGGACTTGGCTCATTGATTATTTATAGTGGCTATAGTGTTTGTCTCTTTGTTTACATGCTAGTTAAATTTACAGATTTGGTAACAGGTTTGATGCATTAAACTAGCAATTTCTGTGTGTTTAGTTTTAACATTATAGCTTATGAGCTCAACGGCTGGAAATATGTGAAAAAATATTTTTGTTTTCTTAATCAAACTGTTTTTTTCCCCCAGTGATTATGGTATTTTTTTTTAAATCTCTCTGCTCTTGCACTAAAGTGGAATACTGTATTGACACCTTTTTGTGAATTGCCTATGAGTTGAAAGATGACTTGAGAAAGTAAAAATGCTCTTTTTGTTTTTGTTTTTTATATAGCATAATAAAAAGTATCATTCACATGATTTTACACTGCTCCAAAATTTGGACTGTTTCTTGATTGAATTGCAATTTCCATCATTCCTTCTGAGGAATTGAATAAACTGCTCCATGGTAGCTCTTTTGAAGTTAGATTTCCACAGCTATTTTGTAGGCTGGAAGTGGCAATGACATTACCCAGAGACTGATCAAGTACAGAGCCTGCGGGGCAGCCTCAACGGCTTCCAGTGCATGGCCTCACACTTCTGGCTGCCCATATTGAACAAAACACAAACTGGCAGTTGGGGCTTAGGGGTACAACCCTTGAAGACTGAGAAGCTAGAAAACTAATTCCACTGCTTTATGTGGTTAGATGAGCATTGGAAGGGGGAAGGGATGAATGAAGTGTAAGCAGAGAGGAGAGATGTAGAAAGAGGAGAAGCTGTGCTGAGTTTACAACTTCATGTCAGACTAAGGAGGTCATGAATAATAGATGCAATCAATTACTTGATTAGGAAGCTCAGGAATGACTACTTCCTCCTTATATCATAGGGACATTGTCCCAAGTCCAAGCACACTATATAGATTGTAAAGCCTTTTTGGCTCATTGGGCTGAAAAACACTTAGGTAAGCAGCCCAAAAGAGGTGGCTTGCAAAGATGATACAAGATCCTATTCAAAGTTAAATAGACACAATGGCATGTTAATATTTTAAGGACAAACGATTGTTCTTGGAACGTGGCTTCTTTCTAAGACCAGCACACACCCACTGTACTGTTTGTTTTCTTCGAAGTGAGCATTTTTCCTACACCCCCAAAGCCATATGTTCTCCGAGGGAAACCCAGGGCACAACACTATTGCTCCGCTGAGCAGCTATAGCATAGTCTTTTGCTTGAGGTTCTCTTTGCATACTGGGATCAATTGCAGGAGAAGAATGAAACAAATTGCACAGAATGGTACAAGTTTCCCAGGCATGCTTGGGGGGAGTAGGCAATTGGTCAGTGTAATGTGTTTCTTTGCCAGACCAGTGGACACTCACCACTTGATGGATAACATGGACTTCATTTTCAGTTTTCTTTGAGTCAGCAGGAGTGGCGATGACAGTAATTATAACAATAGCAATGCACCGTAATAGTTCTACCATGGTTTTGCCCCAGAAAGAAAGCGTGAAGATCCCCAGCTTTCACATGGAATCACAATTAGGGCGGTGATAGTGGAGACTTCCTGGCCCTTTTTTACCACCATTGTATAACAGTCCTGACACGTAAGACACCTCAGCAGACAGAAATTTTAAAGATTGTAAATAAGTCATAGGGACTGGGTAAGGGTAATATTTTTCATCTTTTAGAACTCATCTAGGCAGGGAGATGCCCTGTTGTGCTTCTGTTAAAGCTATTTCTGTCTACAGCTCCCTACGGGCCTGAGGGTTTGTGTGGCTTTCTGCAGCGAGATGATGGGTGTAGGTCACTGTCAGTAAATGCAACACAACCAATTGTAGTCTGAGTCATGCCTTCGGAGAATCTTTCCTCACTTTAGGAAAATATCTTGAAAGTGTCTGAAATGACATGAGAAAAGTGTAGAGATTATTTATGATGAAAGTTTACAGTGATTTTTTTGCATTAATATTACTACAAAGAAGGCTTAACAGAACAAACAACAAGACTAATTTGAAGTGTAAACATCAGTGTCACTGTGCAAGTATTTGTCTGAAGCATCATGATGACACAGTGAGATTTGAAGCAAAACGTATCATATTTATACATTAAGGCATAAAGCTTTCTTTTCTTTATTCATTTTGCTGCTGATGATGGTAGGCTTTGCTGTGAAACAGATGTTAGCATTTTGCTTGTCAGCATGTGTAATTAGCAGCATTTGCATATCCCCTGTTTTAGCACACATTGAGATGTTTTTTTTTTAACTTTATGAAGTAGTGATCTATATGAAAGTAAGTGCTCAATATATTATTGTCAGCACTCATGCTTGAATGGGATCATTACATATGAGATGCATCCTGATAGTATAAGGCAGGGGTGTTCATTTCCTGTCCTCGGGGGCCGATGTCCTGCAGGTTTTTAGAAGTTTCCCTACTTTAACATACCTTAATGAAATAAATGCTCCATTGTCAGACACGCGGAGTGCTTTTGAATGGATCTGTGTCATAAAAATCAGGTGTGTTGAAGCAGGGAAAAACTTCCAAAACCTGCAGGACTTCGGCCCTCAAGGACCTGGTGTCGAATAGTCGTGGCATGAGGTATGGATCGTGGAATAAGCAAGATTTAAACCGATATTTGTTTTTGGAATTTCATCTATGGATCTCCCCTCAGAAAGCCGTTGTACTGCAGTTAGTAAAAATATGTGCTGTGCTGCAATTAGCCTGCTCCATGCCCCGAAGAGTCGCACCATACCGCACACTCTGCATGCTGATCCACCAAATGCTAAATACTGTCACAGCATATGATACCAATGCCATTAGCCAGGTGGCTTTCATTACCCAAATTACAGCTATTGTTTATAATTAATTATTTGTAAATAGGAAGATTCTGAATATAATTGATAGCTTGGATTTCCCTCATCTCCTATTAATTAGGTTGATGAGATTTTCAAGGCTTTTCATTTATTTATTTATTTGTTTCATTTTTAATTCCCTCTGTTTGTTTCAGACACTGATACGCTATGAATGTAGGCAGTGAGGGGAATTCAACATTCAGACTGAAATTTGTCAGGTTCACCAGCGGATATCCTAGCTTAATAGAGCCTGAAGCATTGACCAGACAGCCACACCAGCTCAGTGACAAAGTGAAAGTCCCTAATTGTTTTTAATTTAATCTGCTGCTTCACTATTTTGGGTGCCAGTGCATATTAATGCTCTATCTTATGTCGTAAGGATGGGTAATTAGGTTGAGAGTGAATGATTCCCAAGCCGCTCTTCTGTCTCCCAACCTTCTGTTCCCCCATGTTTTAAAATGTATCTGAGAAGGAAAATACATTTCCTTCAAAGTTCAATGTAAGGATGCAGTAGGACCTTAATTTCTTCAAGTTTGTTTTTGTGAAGTCTTTTTTTGGTTGTTGTTTGACATTAAATTTACGAGGAATTTGTAAAGATATTAAATATTTGAAATGTTAGTCCTTACTTCTTGTGAATGGATATAGCTAAATAAGCCTTTGTTTTCTTTTTATCTCAGATACACTTCGCTGTCTGTTTCCCATCCTAATTATTTTAACCATCTCACAGTTGTGTGCTCTTACATTCTAGGGATATTCATTAGTAAAATATACAAACAATTCTACAGAATAGTTATATTAAAACCTTTTTTTTGTACTTTAAGCCTGTCTGGATCATTAGTCTGTTTTCTATTTGTTTTGTACAGGCACTTAAGTTTTCTGTTGTGTTTTCACTTGAGTTATAAAAATATAGTTTAACATTATCAAACATATACCGGTAGTTATTTTTGTTTATTATAGAATAATCTTATATAAATCACAGAGATATTGTTTTATTGCGACATTCCTCAGTTTTAAGTCGAAGTGAAGGTTGGATCGCAGTAAGCATACAATGCTCTTGCCAGCAAATATTCATAGAGTAAGAATGCTGAATACAGATAAATAAATGTTATTTTTTGTGAGTAAGTGTGCCAATATGAGCACAAGTTGGATATGAATTAATATGAAGCCTGCAGTCATTTAAAGGGCATTATAGAAACTTGAGACTTGAGAATCCCAGGCAATATTTACTTGTAAATTACATATATACATTTAAAGCACAAACATACACTCTGTGTTTCCCTTGTCCTCTTTTTTAATCCTTGAAATCTTTGATTTTGGTGCCGTCCCTGGTTCTTTTTTTTTTTGACGGCAAAATCTGATTGAAGAAAAAAAAGGTGTGGGGTTTCTGGAACAGATATGTTTTCAAAGATATAAAGAGCAGTTTATGTCCCTTTTTAAAGTTAACAGGGTATAGATTTAGCAATTAAGCAGTAATCATGCTCATTATAGAGAGTAATCCAGTTAAAACCTAACAGATGTCTGTTCCAACAGGGGAATCGTGATGGTCCCATGCCAACAATAAGGCAGTAATGCTGTTGAAATGTTCAGGTGCAAGGTTGAAGGGTGGAGGAATTCTTTTTTCTTTCTTTTTTGTCTTTCCTTAAGTATCCACATGTTGACAGTTGACCATTTAATGGCCCACTTAATTGCAGTGGCCCCTTCATCCCTGAGCCTCATTGCAAATTAAAACTGAGCTGACAGGGTGTTTTTCTTAAAGTTCTTTTTTTTATGCCTCTGCTTTAACATCAAACAGTTTGAAACTGCAGTTTTATGTCTGAGATTCATCTTTATATCATAAGTCAAGTCCCAAAGGATGGTCTTGAGCTGTAGACATTTAGTGCATTAAATTCTTTTGAACTGTCAACCAAAGATCTCAAAATGATATTCCATCTAGTTTAGTCATTTAAAAACAGTTTTTTATATACACATTTTTAAGATGTGTTTTGTTGCATGGTGGAGGAGTGCACGGAGCAATTAGAATAATATGATGAGAATGGTTTGGGAAAAATATTGTTGGAGATTTGAGTTCCATTCTGGCAAAGTTTGCATCCTTGCCAGTTGTTTGACATTGAATGGAGCTGGGGATGAATGTGGCTTATGGCAAACCGTGGAACTGACCCACTCCTGGGAGTCACAGCCTCATGCAGTGACCGTTTCCTTTTTCAAAGCTCATCGGTTGCAGTGGGAAGGCTCCCAAAAAGTCCCTATGCCATCACAGAAGGAAAACGTTCTCCTTTGTGTTTCGTGGTCCAACAGTCACTCCGTGGTCATTCACTTTGCAAAGAGGCCGAACTCGGGAGCGTGTCCGTGCTCAGGGACTGGATATGAACTCATAATTATTATTCATTATTTTGCTCTTTTATTATTTATGGGGAGAAATGCTGATGGATTTAACAACAGTTTAGTACATTTTAGCGGTGAGACTTAGAACCGGGGAAGATTATGTGAACAAAAAGGAAAAACGGGCTATATATTTTTCATTTCTCATACCACACACAACCTCCCCCTTCTTTCTACCCCCACACCATCATGGCAGGAATCCTTTGTCAGAGGTGTTCATCTGGAACAACTTTGCCACACTTGTTTTCATGTTCTTTTAGATTACAGGGCAGCTGGCCCCGGCTTTGAAGCTCCCCTCTCCCTTTGTCTCTGTGCAATGCACTCTGGTAATTAACTTTGTCCTTCTTTTATTTGTTCCAGTCACTCGCAGTCCACTCTTCTGAGCATCTTCTCCCTGGAGTACCAGGTTAGAAGTTTTCTTTCTTTGTGAGTCCTGACAGGTGCCTAATTGAATGATGAATGTCCCTTTATTTCTTTGTAATTGAACTGCCAGCTTTCTGATTGGTTTGGAGGAACCCCCCACCCCACCCCACAACTATAGCACCCCCCACCCCCGCCCCCATTTATTCCACTCCTCCACCTCCATCCCTTCGTCCTCCTCACGTTCACGTTGAGGTCTTTTGCCTGCCTGAGCCTCAGTGGATGTCTGCCAAGCCTTCCCATCCATCTGTCTAATAACATCTAGCCCCTGCTTATTTGGTGGACCTGTAATAAATTATGCTAAACCATTATTATTCTGACAATAATAATTTCCCTGTGTAGTGCGGCTGCGTGTGCTAAATGTTTGCTGACTCGCACTGTCACTGCTGCTTTCCACGGCTGACAGCGGATGATGATAAATGGCCTCTGCCGCCAGTGGCAGAAGGCAGCACAGGCAGAAAATGGAGTCATTTATCATCCCTCTGACAGGTGTCAGTCACACTGCCCGTCTCTGTGGAATTACACTTTTTGTGTGTAGTGGATTTTAAATAAGTTGCTTTTAACCAATGCTCTTCCTCTTTCATCCTGTGTCCTCCAGCCTCTCAGCGAGGATGGCAATTGAATTGCATGGAAATGTCAGGGTGTGGTGTGTGCAATAATGTCACAGTTTGATCGAAAAACGGGAAATGCATACAAGGTATATGAGAAGAAGGTTGGGGGGGACGGTGGATTTGAACACGGTTGCATTGGCGTACTTTGACCTCTAGTAAACTTATTGAAGTTAAATTACTGTGACCTTAGACTCTCTTGCTTTTTCATACAGAATAGAGGCTGCAAGAGAAACAAGTCTAGACACGATCCTATAAAAAAATGTTTTGTGGAAATGATTAATGTTAAACATGCATTATATCTATGTAAGAAAGTGCATTGTTATTTCTGGTAATATCGTGTTGTGACAGAAACGGACAAAAAGGACAATCTCAAGACACAATGCGCCCGACGTTATGGAAAGATACTACCAAAGGTGAACATTACATTATTACTTTTCATGTGTGTATTCCTCTTTTTATCTTCCTCTTATGATCTCTTTCTGTTATTCTTCTTTTTTTATTTTTATTGTTTTGTTTTTTTTACTTTCACCAACTCTGACATGCCCTCTTTGTCTTCACTTTTCTCTGACTGAAAAGGCGACTTGCCAAAGTTGCATGAGAGTAGGTGGGCCACCATGACAGTTATAATCTCCTCCAAACAAATCTTCCCCAGGATTCATTCCAGACCTTCACTTACACCTGCTAAGCCAACACTCTGTTCTCTGTGTCAGGCTGAGAGCAGAAAAAATAAACAAATACCCGACCATTGGACATTTGCATCACCACTGGCTTATGATGAGATGATTATGTGTAATTTGATGAATATGGCAAAATTAAAAAAACAGAAGAAAAAAACAAAGAAGGCTGTAAGGGGAAAACCCTCTTTGCATATTGCAATTAGCATTTATCTGTCTTATTAGGCCATTGTTCAGGGGAAAATAAGACTGGATAATGCACTTCTAATCCACTTACACCAGCAAACCTCAGAGATGATCTGGGCAAGCTCTAAGGGGAGTAGCAGTTTTAACTGGTGGGGGGAAAAGGGCTGTTTAGGCATCAGGGGTTAACTAACTATCAAATGCTTGTCTGGCCTCAAGGAAATTTGAAGCCCTCCAAGCAGTGCAGTTTTAACCACACTGAGCTTGCCATATGCCACCCAGGGCAAAGTCATCAGGGACATTAGCATGTCTTGGCTAGCCTGGTCCAGCCCCCGTACCCTTCTGTCTGCCTTTGTGGATCATGGTCTGGTTTTTTTTTTTTGGTTTTTTTTTCATTGCTTTTGTTGTTCTTTGTTATAATGAAGGTATCAGAGTGAAGCCAAGGCACGTCCCACTGATCCTGTTCTGCTGGAGTTGGCCAATGAGGTAACAGCTTTTTGTTTTTTTTTCTCTGTTCTTTGCTAACCTTTGTAGAATAACTTCAATTGATACTCAACTGATAAATGAATAAAAGGCAGTTTGCCTAGTGTTTTTTTTCCCTCCCTTGTCTGTTAGTCATTATCAAAATTGGTAAAATGGTCAGCTATATTATCAATTATTTAATGCAATTAGCTCCAAGCTCCATTTAGCAGATGTGAAAATATTTTTTTTGTTTTATTATCTAATTTTCCAAATTGCAGTTCAGGCAGAGTTGACACAAACTTTGGACAGGTGAGGATAGGGTCATTGGTTAATTCTTCTCTGCCATTTTATTGGTTTTGTATGTGACATATATTTCTGTGGGTATCTATGTATGTTTATATATATATATATATATATATATATATATATATATGCCGTTGGTTATTGTTAATGTTAAAAATTAAAAAACAGATTCTGAAATTACGGATTTTATTTGTAATGTAAATGTTCTTTGGCTCTCTCAGATTTATTTAGTTTTAATAGTAAAATGGGCAGCTTAACCATTTCAGATGTTTAATTCATGTCAGAGTTTTATTAGCGCTTACACTCGAGGTTTCTTAGTTTAAAATCAGAATAGTTCACACGCATCAGTGGTAACCTCAAAGCTAACTGCTATTATTCATTCTTCATTTAACTGACACTTATTATTTTTCTTCTTTAAAAGGATTAAATTCAGCACAGATATAACTGTTCATGAACCATTTAACTGTCATTTTTATATCCTACTTAACATTTAAACCAAGCACTCATGGTCTCCCAGACTGCTAATTGATGTACTTTTATGTCTTCATGAGACAATATATCTCCAGCAGAGGAAAATGATTAACAGTGATGGAAAAACCCACTGAAGAAGTCTATGAATGAATGGTCTAAATTAGCATTTTTTTACATGCTTTATGGATGCTTTTTCAAAGGTTACTCAAACGTACAGAAAAGGTACAGCATTACCACACAGCAGGCTAATACAACCAGAATTTTCTCTCTCAGGATTCTTTTTCAGTTGGAATTAAAGGCTGTCAGAGTCTTAGTTACATGTTAGACTTGTGAAGTGCTATATTCTGACTTGAGAACAGAAACGGACTCATGATTAATATGAAAATTAGGGAGATGCAAGTACCTGAACTAATCAGGTGGTAGTTATTCAGGCTCAGCCTGAATGTTGCCATTTTTCATGTGTCAGTTCTGATGCAAGTTACCAAGAATCTGATGTTCTCTTGTTATCCAGAGGTGTGAAGGGTGCACAGGCCAATAAGCACAAAGAGAAAGAATTTAGAGAGGAGGAGACAGGCAGAGAAGGTGGGAAAGAGTTGTGAGATGGAGGAAAAAAGCTTCTGTTGCTTAGGGTGACAAATGTTAAGTTCGTAATGTTATCGGAGTCCTTAATCAAGACACAAACTCGCTCCGTAATTATTATAGACACGGGTTAGGGCTTTCTTTTTTCTCTTAGTGCAATATTACAGACATGTTAACAAATACCATGTTGAGTAAAAAGACATTATTTAGACGGAAGCATCTTTGCTCCCAGCGTTATCAGCGTGTATCAGAGAGAAGACGAAACGGCACAATCTCGCTGCGAGCTGAAGGCAAATTCCCCAATTATGCTAACAAGAGGGAAAATTCTTTGGCTGTAAGGATGCTGTTTCATAACGAGCTGGCTAGGAACGGCAAGGTCTTCAAGCAACGTTTTAATTCCATTCACAAAGAGAAGACTTGTGACTGAGCCAACATATTTTCTTGTTTGCCCCTATATACTGTTTAAGGAAAGGTTAAATGTGCTGCTTAGAGGTGAAGAAAACTGCACCCATGTATCATTTATGTCGTTTAATATAACCACAATAGTGTTTAGCATCAAGATTCTTTTTATTCTTCCATCCTATTATTATAAGAATGATATTTTTGAAATGTGAGGGAGTGCAATGTGCTGATAAGAATGTGGTCAGGTAGACACCTTCAGCATCAATTATTAGTGCTCTCTCACTTGTCAGGCCTTCCCTTTTCACTCAAACCGAAAGCGCTGCTTACCTCTTCAGGTGTCTTTGTGTTCAAAGAGTAATGCAGCCATAGGTTCTATCCTTCCTATTAGGGACTGCATTCTCAGTGTCCCTGGGGTGTGTCCTGTTGGTTGCTGCTGTTTTGCCTTGGTGATCATTCTATGATTAAAGCTCTCCATTGTCTCTTGCCTGGGATAGTATGCACCGCTTTTTCTTACAAGATTTGTTACCGGGGATGTCTGTCTGACACAAGCTAAGGCAACTCAGCCAGGTACCTTGGCTGTGTAATAGGCGATCTCTTGTTCCTGCGGGAAAGGTTACTGCAAAGCAAGGCTCTCAAATACCAATTTGCACGGGGTTTGTCAAAAGCTGGGTCAAGATGTGAAAATATAGTTGCATAATTTGGAGCCCTAAAGATCATCATTACCAATGTGACATCAGAAAAATGTCAACTGATGGAATATTTTCAGTGCTGAAATTCTAATTCTCAAATTCTAAGGGTAGTTAAAATACGTTTTGTTAAAGTTTTTGGGAATTTGTTTAAATTGAAATGGGTAAAACAACAAATCTATCAATATAAGAAAATGTCTTCTACAAAACTTTTGTTCTGAAGTTGTATGAACTCCCAATTGACCAGTAGCCCCCATTCATTTAGGCAAATTATCTTTTTTGTTGTTCAATCTTCGTAAAGGTGGATGTGTCTCCTGCTCTCATGGCTCGCATAGTCCTGGACAGGTTTCTTCATTACATGGATGGTGAAACGCGTGAGTAACACTTTACCATTTATCACTCCATCACTCTTAATTCTAGCATTTTGTCCGATTAATCTCTTTCTTTCTGAGTTCAGGATTAGAGTTTAGTTGCTGTATTTTCAGCCTGTCCAACCCTAATGAGAGACAGAGAACATATACTAGTAGCTGCATCCCAGGGCACATGATTGGCAGTTTAGTACTAGGAGGACCACCCACCTTTCAACTGCAGTGTGGATCAATGCTAGCTATCCTCATCAGTGTTATTTACAACACTCTTGATTTCTTCCATCACCCTCATTCATCTCCCAATGCATTAATCTATTCCTTACCCTCTTTTTTTTCCCCCCTCTTGGCACCTACAGGGTCCACATAGGAAATCGAGTTTAGGAAAACTGGCAGAAAAAGCAAACCATTTTGAAGTAGTGATGATGGACACTGTGCGAGAGCACAGAATAGCAGATGCAAATATTTTTGTCGAATGTGTCAAAGAGATTTTCCAGAATTTTTGTGAATTATGGCCGTGCGCATTCTTCCTGTCTGCTTACTATCAGTCATTCTATTTTGTACAGATTTTTGAGGCAAGACTACATTTTTCTCTAACTAGTATATAAAAAAAAGCTTTTTTTTATTTGTGTCTGGAACTCTTTGTATGTTGTTTGAACATCCATTCATATTGCTCCAGTAATTCTATCCTAAAGTCTTGGTGTGTGTGCCTGTGCAGTAGTCAGTACTTTGCGAGTCAATCGCAAGATGTCAAAAAGACGTGCTTCCAATTTAATCAAGAAAGAGATTAAAGTGGATGTGTGTTATTTTCAACTTCGCTACAGCACAGCCATTTGTCAAAGTCAAAGATGTTATTGCTTTGGACCCACCGTTATCCACTGCCTGTCAAAATACTAGTCTGAGCCGCTTGTAGAACAGGGCATTCATCCAGAAGAAGTACTCTGTCTCACATAATAGCTCGCTGCATCTGTCCATCTCCATACAGTGAAAACCTGCATCAGATTAGAAGTTGATGAAACTTCCTGAATGATTGTTGTTTAATTTCAGCATGGTTGTAACCACAAACTTTTTTGTAGTCTAGCAGCCTAAGCCCTGGTTGTGGTCCTTTCCATAAATTGTTATTTCACTGAGACTAAATGGAGTATAAGGGATGAAAAACACTGTGATTTGCGTCAGATAACTCTCATCTCGAAGTCTTATTGTTGACAGAAATACGAATGTGAAAATTTGCCAAACATTCGCACCATTGTTCTGTACCTTCCCACTGTTGCCCTCTGCAGATTCAGGGGCTGTGAGGGTGACTTTTGTTCTGACAGATCCTCTCTTCGATCTCCCCCCGTCCTGTTCGGCCTTTACACATGAATTGCTTGCCACATGGGCTGTGGTCAAATCGTTGAATCTCCCTGTGTGTATATTAAGCTCCCGTAATGTGTTTTCACCATGAAACAATGCAAGGATAATTGTCTTTGTTGGCGATTAGCTAACAGGTTTGTTCAGTGCTATTGGCAGACGTATCTGTCATGCCCCCCCCAATGGCCCAGACCACATTCCACTGTGTGTGTGTGTGTGTGTGTGTGTGTGTGTGGGTGAGTGTTTATGTTTGTGTATTTTTGTGCTCGAGTCTAACTGTAAAGGGAGGGCAGGCAGGTTCACTGCAAAGATCAATAGACTTGTATATAGGGGACATTACCCCCAACTGGGGTTGCCTTTGCCTAGCACCAATGTTTTTTTTTATTTTTACTTATTTATTTTTTATTCTCCTGCTATTTTCCCTCCATTTAAGAGACATCGGAATGGGGCCTCTGGGACTATGGAATATATGTACAATCACCCGTGCTGGATCAATACGGAGTTTTAAATTGTTTTCTGTACCTTTCCTTGTTTTGTTTTACTAGCTTTTTTCAACTTCAGCACCTAACCTCCTCCCCACTTCCTTGAACTTGACGACACCTCCAATGAACTAACTCCCCTTTTGCAGCTCAAGTATTAGAGAGAGTATCAGTCAAGCAAGTAGGAAGACTATCTAGAGGCGCTTGTAAATTAATCAATACATTCAAAGCGTTTTTATGGCATATTGAATACAATATCAACATCCATAATGCCCCTTGTCTCATGAAAACAGACTGGGCAGCTGGGGAGAAAAGGTCACATGAGCGGCCAGTTGAGACAGCCTTAGTGGACATGCTAATATTGTTCTCCAGATTGCTTTATTTTTTACCACAATAACATACATGTCCTAGACTGGGACCATTAGTTTGTTTTTATTCATAATAGCTTTTTTAAATCCTTTAGGATCTTTAGAATAGTAATGAAAAATACAGTCCATATTTCTGGGATCCAGTATTAAAAGTGTGCCAAAACTCAGGGAGTTAGTAATTATTTCTATTTAACTAATTATGTCTTACTTGAATTAATTCTTCAGCTCTATATTATCAAAATGCTATTTAAATGTCATTGATAGTTTTTGAATTTTTATGGGTTGACATTTAAATGATAGGAAGAAATACTGGAAAATGACCTTAACACAGATATACCGCTAATTCACAAAGTGACATAATTAACAGATGTGGTTGAGATGTGAACATTTATCATTAAATACAATATTGCATTATTTGAAGGCTAATTGTGTCTCTGTACATCACATAAAAACACATTAAACTGCTTGATGTTATTCCAAATCTGTGTCAATAGTTACCTTTTTAAAGTTGCCAGCAGACACTCTGGGGGAGCTAATGCTCTGTCTTTTTCCCCTCCTGCTATCTCTTCATCTCTTTCTATTCCTCCTTTGACATGAGTTGATGTGCCTCTAGATTTAGACATACTTTTTTTGAGGAGGCAATTTTGCTAGCTATTTGACCTTTTCCATTTTCCCAAGGCCCAGTTCCAGATTAGATTGCTACTCCATGTTTTGTAACTATGTGATTCGACCGCCCTTAAGATTTATTGTCACATTCCTTTACAGAAGCCTTGTGCGCACGGTTATAAATGTGCTGTGTTTGATGTTAACACTGTGAGAATGTTAGTATCTACTATGATCCTTTGGTTCTTTGACAGAATTCATAATAGCTTTAGTGGTTTGCAGATAAAACGTACGGATAACTGAATATTGTATTATGCTCTATCCAGTAAAATCTCTTAGTATCCACTATGATTGCTATTGTTCATTCTCCCTAGTCTTGAAGTGCTCCTCTTTTCTCTCTCACACCTCTCCACTGTGTAGAGCTGGTGTTTGTGTATATGCAGCCTTTTTACAAATAATGAGAGCAAGGGCTCTTCATTAGCAAGAATGGAGGGAATAAGGAGGCAAAGACATCAGGAGTGTTTCTGTGTGTACGTGTGTGTGCGTATGAACGGGATGGGTGCGAGGGGAGGTAAGCAGCACCGTAGCACTTCACTTGACAAGTATACTAATTACTCCTTTTCAGCAGAGAAGCTCTAGTCAGCCACTGCCACAGTCTAATGGCCTGACCCAGGAAGCCTCTCTCCATAGCCGAGCTCCCTAGGTCTACTATTACTGTTACTAAACACACACCGAGGCATGCACACACACACACACACACTGAAATGTAGAGTCTCATCTCACCGCTATCAGGAAAAATCAGGTGGAAGCAGATCAGTTCTGCCCCAGTAACCTCTTCAGGGACCGAGCTCCTCCTGCACAGGAGATACTACCTCATATCATCAACTAGCACCCACACACCACCACAGATAGTTAAAAGAAAAAAACACATTTTTTTCCCCTCCCTCTCCTCTCCTGTTCTCTCCCATCTTCAGTTTTTTTTTTCAGTGCAGGAGGATAAATTTAAAAGGAGTAAATTGGAAAATCAAATGAGGGCTTTAGGCATCCGCAGAGATTTGCAGAGCTGTCGGCCAGTGTTGGAGAGCCTCATCCATCATGTCCCACAAGTAGTCAATTCCTCTAGTATCTGTAAATGTTTTCAGATATTAGCCAATTTATATGCTCCGAGATTCATCATGGAAAATCAGCTTTAGCGGCGCACATTATCAGGACCTGTCTCTCCCTTGCTCCATGAAGTTTGATGAACGAGTGCGCCTCCACAGCTCAATGGCTTGTGCATGGGGAGCATACAGGGGGGGGGTCGGGGGGGTGCGTATGCAGAGGAAATGGGTAACTGGCCCCCACCCGTGGAAAGAAGTGGGTTTTTTAATTAATAAACAAACTTGCAGAGGAGCTCATCAGTGTCAGGGGCAATAACAATTGTCATCCATTATTGTTTATTACGGCCCTCCCCAACAAATGTTGCTATTTAATGAGGTTTCTCAATATTTTTTGCGTTTGAGATAATTACTTTTTCAGAGAGAAGATGGGTAGTTACAAATGACGCAAGTAAGCAAAGAAAACACGAGCTGCGGTTTTGTTACTGTTACCTTGCCGTATATAGCTTATCTTAGTTTGGAGTTGCATATGAAAACAGGCTTGTGATTTGTTTACACTGGTTGTTGTCTTAAGCAAATCCCAATGGAGGCGTAGCATTTCACATCTATTATTCTGCTCCTCTCTGTTCTTTCTGTTCAGATGGTGACGGTGTGATGAGGTGCCTTAGTAAGAATTTATACCAACATGGGACAATTACAGTAAATTTGGTGAATGTTTACAGGGTGCAAAGTTGTGCTGCAGGGCTTTGTTCTCTGTGTCTGGTGTTCTTTAGATTATGCTTTTTATTTTCCTGCACAGGTTTTATGCGTGCGCCTGTGTCTGCCTTGAGTGTTTGTATTTAAAAAGGAAGCCTTGTGTGTGTGTGTGCGCGCTCCGGTGCATGTGTGTTTGTGGCAAAATGGAGCCTTGAGTGTCATTGGTGTGTGTGTGTGCTGTTTTGCAAGGCGGGGGTGTCTTTAATAAATGTATGCTGATGTTGGAGGCTGCAACGATGCGAAGGATGCAAGGGCCCTGTTGTTATTTACTGCTGTGTTTGTGCACAGAAGCGAATCCTGGGCCTGCAAATGGCATTACAGCCCGTGATGAATGAGCATTAGGGTAAACTCATTTTAAAAGCATCCTGATTTATTAGCAGCCTGGCCTTCCATTTTCATCAGGTCAATGCTTGGCTGAAATTCCACAATGTCAGCGCCAAGGTCAACGCTTTATGGCTATTTTTAACCCCATCGCTCAAAAATAGCCGGGAAATGGCATCATATCACTTATTATCGCCATCTACCAAAAATATCAGAGGTCTGGACACAGTGGAGGTATAAGTCTCGCCTTACAAATGTTTATGTGGCAGACCAAAATGTGGTGGTGGTCAGCCTCCAATTATGAGTGCTAGTAAGACAAGAGCTTTAATGGCCAACGTTTGCCTTCAGGGAGGTTTATTACATGCTACTGTTTTGCAGTAGCAGCGTCAAATCTATAAAACGACCATTAGGAAGAGAGAAAAAAATCAATCAAAATGCCATTAAAGTGGAATAAGTTGCCAATATTGCTGATGTGGTTGCGGGTCCTTTGATTTTCCTTCAGATTATTAGGCACAGTCGAGTAGTGACTTTGTTAAGGGAAACCAGTGTTGTTGGGGAGTAATATGTCTCCTGGCTTCATAAAGTTTGCTGCCTCATATTTCCCACTTTATTGATTATCCATTATCATTTGTCATGAGGTGTCCTAACTCAAGGGGAAAATATAACCCTCTTTCTTCTCTGCCGCCTGCTCTGCACAGGAGCATGGTATGGATCTGAGTGTGAAGGTACCAATCTCTGAGAAAAATGAGCAGCGAAATAAAGCACGGACCTGTGCCTTGCAGCTCTAAGAGAGAGCGTGGTGTTATGGGGTGGGCTGCCGGAGCACCATGGCTTGGAGAGACTGAAAGAAAAGCCGTTTGCAAAAGGAAAAAGAAAAAAAAAAAGTGGCAGTGAAAGATATAGACAAAGACAGAAGAACCAGAAGAGAGAGAAGTGCACTGAATGGGCTTTGTTTTTCTTCCATCCTCCCTACTTTTCTATTTCATGATTAGACAGATGAGGGAGCAGACAACCGGTTGTATTTTTCTTAATAAGTAATGCAGATAAACTGTGTGTGTGTGGGTGGGAATAGGTCAGAAAACTATTAAAAGCTTTATGTTTGTGAAATAATTTCAACAGGGCATTAATGACCGAGACAAAAAACTACGGCTCTTCACCATGTTGGGATAGAAAAAAAAAAAGATTATTATTATATTTTAAGGAGTTTAAATCTATATTCTCCTAACCTTAAAGGTTATATACTACATGTGCATTTCCAGATAAGCTAAAGCGTCTCTATTTTGTTGGCTTGGGCACCATCCATGCTTGAAATGTGAATAGAAACGTACACAGTATCGTCTGTAATGCTGCAAGTCTGTCAGGAGCGTGCGTGTATATATATCACTAAAATGACACGTCTCAACCATTTCGTCACACAATGATACAATCCATTTAATCCAAATCTTTTTAAGAAATGATTTAAGGATTTTTTTCTTCACTTGCAGTTAAAGCGAGACAATCCAGCGGGCCGCTCTTTCTGATTTATAATGTTAGTATTGCAAGAATGGGGATGAGAGATGTAGAGTGGTAAGCGCTCATAACATAGATAAACTACACAAAAGGCATGTGCTCTGGATTGAAACATTTATCTATTGAAAATTTGTGTAGACTGTCTCTAATGGGCACGGAGTTAGGCAATGCATGGTGAATAGACGCAGAATGAGTAGGCTGCTTTTGTCTCTTTAAGGCCTATTTGATGTAATACTGCCATTTAGTTTTTCCACTCAATAAAGCAATTAGACAGTTAATTAATAAGACTCCACAACGTTTTTCTTGTTAAACTATTACATTTAATCGCTATAGTTTGACTCTACTTTCACTCTACTTTCACTCTCATGTTATATCTGTGCATTCTATTTTTAAGATTTCTCTTTTTTTGCTTTTCGGTCTTTTCCCTAGCTTCTAAAACAACCCTCAGTGGCATGCTAAAGGAGCCATCATTAGTTCCAGATGAAGTACTGGCCAGAAATATTTACCAGGTAAAGATTTTGATTCCTACACTCATTCCCAACATCAATGCATTGATGCCATCGCTCTGTAGATTGTTGATTTTTTATTTTTTTCCTTTACTTCACATCTGAGTTTTTAAGTGCTACTTTTTCATCTGCCAAACAAATGCCTTCAGCGGCTCATATTTGCTGATGAGGTCACATGACAGCCGGCGGTCATGCCTGCCGGTCTGCAAGCCATCTCCTGTGTTTCATCCTTCCCCAGCACTGTACGGGATTCCCTCACACCCACCCACCTTCTTGGCGCACTATAATATTTCTTCTGCCTCTTTTCAGTGCACAATAAATGACTGCTGTTATGGACCGCTGGTAGACTGCATCAAACAGTATCCTATCCCATAAAATTTTAAGCTTGAAATTGACGAGGAGCTATTGAAGGTGGATGAGAAGTGTCTGGCTTCACCTGACATAAAAGTTCTGCTTCACAGAGGAAGTGTTTCATTCTGTCTGCCATCCCGCTATCAACAACTCAGGGGTTGCATGTACACACATACTGTATACACGTGTGTGTATATGGGAATAGATGCATGTACACGGAGTGTGACTCAGAAAGTCTAAAATCTGTGCAGCTAAACACTTACTTTCAGTGTCGTTTTTTTGTAGCTTGCTTGTAATCTCAGTTAAATCCATTCTTCTTTCCAATCTGTTGTGCTATAACATACACTGCCACCTCCATTTTCAAGCCTCAGCCCAAACCTTAGCCACAGAATAAATGTGCAGGATATTTAAGGGCAATCCAAGAAACCAGATAACAAATTAGTGATTTATACTATTTTGCATGATTAAAATGATAAAATTATATATTTTATTGAATTATAGATTTTATAATTGATGATATATGTGCACATGTGCTTTTTTTTTACTTCCTGGCTGATTTGTTTGATTTTCCCACTTGAGTCAGCACTTTGATGCATGTGGGTGTTTTACCAAGAATATCAAACCCTGCTTTAAGTGTACTGTATGTTGGAATCCTTGACCCTGTTCTCAGCGCCATTGGCCAAGAGCATGAGGTGCTGCTCTGTGACAAGCTGAAGGAGAGGAACCTTGCCTTTCTTGGTAAGTTGTCTTTTTACTTTTTGTTTTTTTTCCTTTCTTTTTCCCCTTTCCTTGGCATTCCATGTTTTAAAGCCCTAATCTGAGTTAACAGTGGCCAGGATGTCAATAATACTATGGATGTAATTTTCCTTTAATTAATCTCGCATTGATACTCAGTTTGATTCTTACTGGGTTCCATGTTCATTTAGTTTTAAAAGAATATAATCATAAATCTGAATGTTTTTTCAAATAAAAAAAACACTCTTTGCTAAAAATATACAGGGTTATTGTTTTACAGATGTAACAATGATGCAAGTCCAAATTACATTCAGATGACCATTTTAACCTCTCAAGAATAAGCAGTGACCTCTCTCTCCCTTTTAAACGGCCATCAGCCCTCCGTCTATGCAGTCTGATCTTGACCTGATTGTTTTTGACTGAAGCAGCAACCGCAGCTTCCCAAATGCTCTTCAAAGAGATGGACTGTCTTCCCAAACTAAGAATCTCATGTTTGAGAGGGGCTCTCTAGGTTTCAGTAAGATTTAATTCAGGTGAAGAAGTGGGCTAGATCTTTATACTGTCATATTTCTAATGCCCTAGGGAGATGGACGGTCCCTGGAGTACTTGAATGTATGTGATGGAGCATTGTCCTATGCAGAGATTGCGGTCACTATTGAATGCTGTCTACACCATTGCCTTAGGAAAGTTACTTCCTGAGACATGATTGCATGATTTGAAATTGATTTTCAGTCGAGCTCTAATCTGTGCAGCTCCACTATCCTTAATGATAACAGCCCATACCAATACTTTTCCTCTGTCTTTACTGGTTCCTGTTTTTGAAGTAATTCTCTGTTTCTATTAGTGATCCAGCTACATGCCTTAAGCTGCAGCAACGAAAGATTAGTGAAGCTCCTGCAAGCCTCGTCAGGCTGACCTTTATCCCTTTATAGTGAGAGCAGTGGAGCCCATGATAAAGCGAATACTCATACTTTGGCAATGCAGCAACAATAAGGACGCAATTGTGTATCGAAAAGTTTGTTTGCTGCAGTGAGGTCACAACTCTTAAATACGATGGGGAAACAAAACGAGGAGGTTTCATGATGTCCTTGCATTTATTTTTGTTGTCGTTAAGTCTTTTATTGCTACGATTTGCTTTCATTTTCCATGTGCTTTTCTGTGACCCTCTTAAGTAATATCACCACTATGAATTGATAATCTGGCAGACATGCGTCAAAAGTTCAGCCGTGTCAGTAGTTCTTCTGCCTAAAAAAGTATTTTTACTGTTCAATTCAATCTCTTTTTTGGCCCACTGTAACTGATTTAAACACTTTTTACTCATAATAAGTATTCCCATCATCTGAGAAAGTCATCAACTAAAAAGCAGCATCTTCCTTCAATACACAAAAGCATACACAAATTATTAAATTAAACGAATGCAAAATATGGATTAAAAAAAGTTTATGTGACAGTACTTACATGGTTTGTGTATAGGATGATCATAGATACAATATTGGCACCATCAAAGGGGGTTGTTGACAGTTGCTATTTTTGCAGTTAGATATTTTTGGGGATCCAGTGTTAAAAAAAAGCTGCTTATTGGAAATATCTTTGAATGTTTAATTAGTTCAATCAATTTTTATACAGTGAAAGCAGTATTTATTTATTTTTTAAATGAAATTGTTCGTTATTCCTTTGTTCAAACTAAATGAAATCAAGGTGGAAAGTCCTGGTTTAAGATTATAGGATGACATTTTTAACCCTCCCTTCCTCCCATCACCTCATCCCATCACCATCCCCAAGGTCAGGTGAATGATGAGGGATAAAAGTCATTCCCTCTGTCATTAAGACCATATCCTTTATTTGGACATGGAGCACCGACCTTTCTCCGGGGCCGTACAGAGAACTGTTCTAAAACTGTCAGAGTTCGAGGGGCACGAGGGCCACTGGTGCAGCCTCACCCCATCTGATAAATGGATTGGAAATAAGCTACCCAACAGCAGGGATGGCCCATTAATTTTAATCAAAGCTGATGTAAAAAGGCGATCAGAGCCACATGAGAATGTCAACATCCCCATGGGTGTGAACTTAGGTGCGCATCCTGCCACACACACATATCTACACCTCCATCCCCACATCCAGGGTGCCACTCTGTGCCACAGGCCTTTGGCAGCCTCTCTGACCTCTCTCGGCTCTCTTGGCTCTCTTTCCTCATCTTTGGCTGATGCTACCTCCTCACCACCACTGACACCGCCACCCTCCATCTCCCCTCAATTCCCCTCCACGCCCCATTAGTTGAGCTTGGCTGGAGACAAAGAGGCAGGCCCTTGGAACTGAATGACCTGGTCAGCCAGAGATTTAATGGAGAAGTCAGGTGTTGTAGGGATAATGACCAAAAGCACGCATGAAGTCAAGGACAATGGCTGGAGCCTGCACAGGCAGAGGTCAGGCTTACGGAAGCTATAATGCCAACCTTGTCCTCTTGCTGTATGTTTTATATAGCATAGCCAAGCTGAAGGCTGGAAAGCAGCTCTGTAATGGGGCATAACAGGTTTTTTTGTGCAATGACAGCAAATATGTGGCAGATGTAGTTAATTGTTTTACAGCAAGTGCTATCCTCTGCTGCTTTTTATTCTGCTTTAATTCAGAGGGTTGTTTTTACAGGCAACTTGGAAAACAGTCTATGATTAATACTCAGACGTTTACTTATTTTTCAAGAGATAAAAAAACCCATTTCAGATTAACAGATGTTAAATTGTCCACTTTCTGTCCTTCAGATGAAAACCAGCTGAGAACTAGGGGCTATGACAAAACACCTGATATCATCCTCGAGGTTCCAATTGGCAAGT
Organism: Menidia menidia; assembly: GCA_907169785.1. Lineage (NCBI taxonomy): Eukaryota > Metazoa > Chordata > Actinopteri > Atheriniformes > Atherinopsidae > Menidia > Menidia menidia. Next base: position 10,252,634 of record CAJRST010002224.1, on the reverse strand, counting down.
ACTTATATTACAAATGTCAGCGTTTCTCTAAAATGACCAAACTTCTAACAGCTGCCACTTGTAAGTGTAAAGTATTTCTCAAAAATGTGTATTGTTCATGTTTTGTCATTTATATATGACCTGAAGTTAAAAAACAAAAAAAACCCAACAAAAAATAATGAATATTTTTCTTGGGCCTCCTGTATTAGATTTTTACCGTCTGATTATTGTTTTTAATCTGATCATTGTTGTTTTTTGTGTGATCAAAAGCTGTGGAGGGGCACATTGTACATTGGATTGAGAGTAAAGCCTCTTTTGGAGATGACCACAGCCATCGCACCTACCTCGATGAACAATTTTGGAGCTACTGGAATAGGTAATCCATTCTATCAGTTTTTCTGTCTCTCAGCCAACTCGTGTGGTAGCTGCTATTTTCTCAGTTTAACTTCTCCTTTTGTTGACCACAAGATACCATCAATTTTTCTCAGCATTATAAAAGCTAGTCATATCTCTGTCTAACATGGCTAACCACTTCCTCTCTGGGGTAGAAAATTTTGACCAAAGAATTCCACACGCTACATCTGTACATTACACTACTTCCACATCCACTTCTGTTACTGGAGCTCTTTACTGTCTGAATGGTTTGCCTGTGAGATTGTTTTGTAGAATACGTATATTGTGTTGTGAGGGAAGCAAGGAAACAGATGATTAATGCATAGCATTTTTCATTTCTTTGGAAAGAAATAGCCCTTCACGATCTGACCCTTGTGAAATAGAGGTGTGTGTTTTGTGTTTGTATGCACACAAACGTTTGAATGGATTGCGGAAATGACAACCAACCATCAATGTCACTTCAAAAACTATACTTATACAAACTACGCTAAGCAACAGACAAGTATACCCAAGAATATTCTATGTCTTTTTGAAAAAAATCAAAGGGCATGGAGAATATTTTTAGGATTTATCTAATTTAGAACTATTTGGAGCATGTTTTATTTCAAAGCTATAATGGACCTGTCTGTTGAATGTTTATCTATTCTTAATAAATATTTGTTTTAAAGTTGGGGGAAAAAGCCTATATCAGAAAGTAGTACATTTGGCTGGACACTGACATATAGGCCCCGGTCCAAACCGAGGTATCTGGGAGACTTGTGTATTAGCATGCCCATAGAGGGTTAGTTGTCGCTCACACATGCTTTTAAGATCCCCACCACCCTTGGCACTGGCTCACAACAGCCCTGATCCGCACCAGCTGTGATTGCCAGCTGACATGTTGTGACATTGTACAGGACCTCCAGGAGGTAGTAGCCGTCAACACTGCATCCAAAAAGCAGACAAAATTGAAATGTCTCTTTTTCTTTGACTTTGTTTTTTTGTGTGTGTGTGTGTGTGATTAGTACATGATTAAGATATCTGTGGATCCAAAGCTATCCGAAGCTTAAAGCCGTTATGAATATTAACATATGAAAATCTGCAAAAATTCCTCAAAGAAAGTTACTGAAAAAGGGGGAAAAAGGTGCAACACAATATACAATAAGAAAGTATCGTACTTTGATAATCAGTTGTTTTGTTTACATGACGTTATCTATAAAATTACATATTTTTTGATCACACCATAACCTGAGTAAAATGCATTTAAAACATACAATAAATGTTGAACCTAAATTGTTTAATTGAGATTTTAAAAACCTGACTGATACACCCAGATACTGTGGAAGAGCAAATATCCTCTGCATGTATAAACTCATTTTGATGGGCATAGCAGCTGTGTACATGCCCAGAAGTGTAATCTTTTGTGTAAACACAGAAAGAGGTCACTAACTCTTAGTAAATCCTCTCATTCACATACTCTTCTGTTTTCCTTTTGTTTTGTTTTTCTGGCAGACTGCTCAGCACTTAATGATGACTTAAACACTCAATGCAATGACTGTGCTCTAACATGTACAGTGATCTTTCACAAAGGGGAGGTAAAAGTGGTAGAACAGTACATATTGAATATTTTCTTTCTTCCAAAATGGGTTAATAATTTCACTCCAATTCATGTATGCTGGCACCCTGTTGCACTCCTGTCAAATGGCTAGCTGTAACTATAGCTCATAACTATGCATGCCATTCTGCTGTCTCAGAAAATCGTATAAAATAGTAAAGGGGAGCGATCTCAAATGATGAGCTCTGCAACTTAAAGGTTTAATGTTTCTAGAAATATTTGAATCCAAGTGTTTGAGTAAAGCTACATCTTAATTAGATAGCTGTTGTTAATCCAGGGGTGTCTTTCAATTGTATTTCCTTGTGGCACTTATGTCTATGTGTATTAAGAAACTAACAAAAAAGAGCCAAGTTATTAAATGACAATCGGAAAAATAGTTTGCGTAAAAAAAAAAAAAAAAGTCCAGGACCTGCAGTCCTCAGCATTTCCAGCACCCTACCACATTTGAACATATTTCCATCTGGGAATTCAGACAGCACCTCATCTTCTTGTTTTTGTTAGACCTTATCGTTTAATCAAAAGTAATTATGTACCATGAGTTGGTAAAGCTGCGGTTTAACAAACTATGCATTGTTATGTCAAAATCTAAAAGGGGGAAAGTTGACAAGACGGTGAGGGGTGAAATCATACCTTTCACCTCATTCTAGTTGGTTTCAGTTTAAGAGACTGGGCCTGAAGGGCTGATCTTGGGTGTATTTGGCCATTCCTTCATTCCTCTGTCAGATATAAGTCCTTCACTCTAAGCCCTTTGGTTTCTTTTTTTTATTGCCCTTGGAATTACACACAAGTCTTTGTAATTACCGCTTTTCCCCTGATTGACGTTTCCAGTGATTTGCTTATTTTTCATGATTCCCCTCTTTGCGTTGACTAAGCTTCTTCACCCATTGCTTACGTTAATTGTTCTCCAGTTGCCCTCAAGCACTGCAAAGTAAGGACATGTTTTTATAGACGGAAAGAAAAAAAACATAACTAATTTTCCCTCAGAAACCCTCAACAACTGCATTTATCATCCAAACAACAGTCTTGCCAACATGCTAACCCCATAATGAACCCCTCTTTGGTGAAGTGAGGGGTAATGACGCTTCACCTACAATGCTCTCAAGAAGAAAGAGAGCGAATGGGGGAGGGGGGGTAGAGAGAAAAACAGTTTTGGACAGAATCTGACAGCGTGTTCAAGCCCACTGCCTGGATGAGATGGGGAAGCGGCAGCTATTGGCGTCTTCCAGCCATCAATCTTAGCTGGTGACGTTCCAGAGCCAGCGAGCCCTCTGCTCTGACGGATGTTCAGATAATTGAGTGATTCATCTCGCCCAACTATCAGAGTTGCATAAAAATTATTCACCTGCTTGTGAATATTAAACACATAATGAGCCTCTTGTGTGTTTTAGCAGAAGTGGGTAAGGTTAAACACAGCATGTAATGAAATATGGACTCCTGTGTGGTATCACCTTCACTGTTCCTTCCTGATTATAGTGTACTTAAATCAATTGCGCTTGGCAAAGTTCCTTCCATAACACTGCGAACAGGAGTTCAGGATCTGCATTTGTCTTTCTGTCTACCATGGTCTAAAGTGAATATAAAAATACATTTAAAATATCTTGTTGATTTCATCATGTGGCAAATTGTTAATTTTCCTTTTAAAGAAAATATAAGTACTATTTATAGATTCAGACAGAAGTATTTTATTTTTTCCCTTACAGCCATTAATCTGTCATGTTCTTTGTATTAACTTTGATACTAATATACTGATGAATACATCAGCATAGATATGCCTTTTTGTTAGAGGAGCACGTGTCACACAATGCAGTAAAAAGAAAAGACTACAAGAACTGCATATCTTTTGTTATGGAAATATAAAGAAATAAACTTGGTCACGAAACAAAGCTCGAATAGGTCGGCATGGTAAATGGCTCTACTGCATTTGATCATTTTGACAAAAACAAGGTCATTTGTTAGAGATGTTTTTTTCATGTATAATGAAAAGTCTTACACTCTGATTCTTTGTGAAAATCCCCACTTGGAGGTGGCATTTTTCTGCTTAGATTTGTTCAGTATGTTAGAATCTTTTTCATGGTCGTTTGCTGATCAACGCCATGTTGTTCATCAATCTACGACTCAGACGGCACAAGTTTTTTATGAGAAAATCTGCACTATTAAATTGACATAATCTCACACAACCAGGTTTGTATTTATGTTATCATATTTCAACTTCCTAAGAGGGAAAAAATAACTTGATGAATGTGTTAATTATTCTTTAGTTCTGCACTTAAGAGAGTTAGAGATTGTACTCAAATGTAGGTCATTTAAACGTTCCAATATAGTCTGTTAATTAAAACAACATATTTTGTAAATGTGAAATAACGTCAAAACAAAGTGACAGTATTTTTTCCTCCTTCTCGCTTAGGTTATACCTTTAAATGCTGGGGTTTTCTATGGAAGGATTCTTTTAGTGTGTGAGCTCAGAACCCTTTACAACATAAACATGCTCCAAAATGAAACTTCCAGAAAACAAAAGTTATTGAGGAAACCCCCAGCAAACACCTGGCTTACCAATACCGTGACTTAATCACAGATTCATTGCTCATTCATTGCTCATTTTGCTTTTAAGGTTCAATTAAAAAAACAGTGCCGTGGTACATTTTGAATTGATCAGTTTTTAACATTTTAATGTTTGTTTTCATTCTTCATTTGTTTCACATCTTTACAGCATTGCTTATGTATTGTCCCCTGAGTATGAACTATTTCATGTTTTTAATGTAGTTTTTGGCCCATCATCACTTTCCTCTTTTTAACAGCTAAAAAGAATCAATTGAACATATTTTTTATTGTACAAAAATGTGTTTTTATTATAACATTACAAATTAAAGGGGTAGAGACATGGTTAGAGTTTCCCATTTTCTTTCCTCCCATTCCACCCAAACGGACACATTGGGCTGCCCGTGTTTGGTTTGGTTGCCAAGTCACCCCCTCCCAAAGCAAATCATCTGTGCGATTCGTAAACGGCAAATGTGTCAGAGTTGAAAATGTTAGCAGTCTTAATGGAGACTTGAAAAGGTTAGATCTGATAAAAAGCTGTCAGCCATCCACAAAACATGATTTATTGCAAAATAATGGGACAGTATGCCTCATTTCTCCCTCATGAAATGAGGGTTAAGAGTTTTTTGGTTCTCATTATACATGACCACTTGGATATTTGTTGAGAGTTGAATGCACATGCATGTATTAATTTCCATCTTCTCCTTTGTTTGATTCATTTCTGAAAGTGAGTTCATAACTTTGCATTATTCCTAGCAGAAAATGATCTGCTCTAAAGGCACAAACTATATTGAACTTAATTTAGGCGTGTCATTGTTTTTAGTTGTTTTTTCTATTTTTCTGAAGACGCGTAATGGAAGCAGGAAATCAGAATTCTGAAGACTCGCGAGTGCTCATACGGCATCACTAAGCTGCGCTGACACATTGTCCAACACATAGACAGGGATAAGATTTATGTGGCGTTTCATATTAGTTGACACCACAGCAATTAGACATCTTCAGTTCTTTGTGAACTTTTTCCAATTATATCCAGAACTGCGTGCTGTAGGTTTTACAGATGAAATTGCAGGGTAATTCTGTTGTAGTCTTAGAGCGTCAATCAATTTGTGACATCAAATTAATTTTTGGGGATTCAAGACATTGTACATTGCTGTCCCTTTTTAATGGATATGTCCATCATTTTTTATTGAACCCTCCAACACAGTGATGACAGGAATGTTTAATTAGAATAGTGTAATGATACAATGGGTCGTAGACAACCTCATTGGAATAATCTGATTATGCCTTTAGCTTTGAGGAACAAACGGTTCTTTATTTATCTATGAAATGCAAAGAATTTCTTGACCAGTCTTTTATGCAGGGAAAATGATTGTTCCTACGTTATGTGGCTATATATTTCTGTGTGAGAGAGGTTGTGCCTGAAAATTGTTGATTTATATGCTCCCAGTAAGAGTATTAGAAGCGTCAGCAGCCTGAACGTCACAGAGACAAAGCAGATACAGGTTGTCACCTGAGAGAAGGTGCCCACAGGCTGTGGCTCCTGCTGATACAATGTGGCTGGACATTACAGGGCCGTCCCTGAGGACGGGTGCTGGCACTTCTGGGGTAACGGTGTGACACCTCAAAGACCAGTGCACTGCCATTATTTCCCTCAGGTTCCTGTCAGATGTGCACAACAAAGAAAATCTACGTAAAAATGGCTGCCTTTAAAGAGTAACCAAAGCTTGCTAATATCGCTCGCTAATAGACTCCTTCTAGACATGTTTTTAGTATTTTTAATATGTAATTCACTCATTATGTTGATGAACTTGCTTTTGATGGTTACAGTATTTCATTATTTTGGAGTCTTGTCTACTTAATCCAAATTATGATAGAGCTATTTTCCCCTTTTTTGTGTTTTTTAAACATAGGGTTTAGTTTTTATGGTAAAGCATAGGAGCTTCTGACAAAGCCTTCCCCCTATTTATAGTAATGGATGCCCCATGCCGTGCAGGAACGTGGCCTCCTTTATTGTTTCCTTTGTTTTGACGTCCTCCCGTAGAATATTCCACAGCTAGAAAAATAGCTCGGCACAGTGGTGGCTCCTTCAGGGCTTTGCAAGTGTTTGTTTTGGGGCACAGCAGCAAACAGAAGTGCAACGCTAGCCCCCAAAGCGCAGGCAACTTGGAATATTAATGGCAAATGACAAGCCAGCTCTGATGCTTCAAGGATTTCATGCTTTTAAGGACGCACATTTGGGCGCATTGTTTAAGGCGTCTGAGTTGTAATCCGCACTCTCAGGTCTGCAGCAGCCTCAGGATTTAGCTCAGGTTAAGCCTCCATGTCCTCTATTTATTACTGTCCGATTGTATGTTTCCATTATCCACATTTTTTTTATTAGCCATTGAGTGTAAGAGCAGCTTTGACACGGCTGCTGTGCGTATGCACAAGCTGTGGGATAGACAGAATCACCCCAGAGTCATAAATACCCCTCCACCTATCTCCCAGTTGACTTATATGCTGAGATGAAAATGAAACCCTCAAGTAAAATAAGGCGCAAACATATCCCCTTTGTAAATCCTGCTTTACTATGGAACTTTTTAAAGAACCACACACTTTTTCTTTTTTTTTTCCCCGGTCAGCTTTCACAATGTATGTCATCAAAGTTGTAGAGACACACTCCAACCCTCTCCTCCCCGCTCCCATTTTCTCATTCAGGCTGTCTTTTACCCATTTTTATCACCTCTAAATTGACCTTCTTAGGTTTTATTCCAAAGAAAAGTCGACAATGTTTATCAAAACCATGCTGAGCAGAACACATGGAATAAAAAGCTTTATTGTAGATGGCAGTCCAACAAAAGAATTTCAATAGGTCTATGGCCTCTGGAAGACATTCTGAAGACATTAAGTAGTTTAACTGATCTCGCCCTTTGATAAGCTTTGCCTAATGTACACCGCGGTATATTTTAATGGTAATTTTGGCATTCTATAACTGCTTAAGTATCAATATATATATTCAAATAATGCTTCATGAGCCAGACTTTAATGTACAATCTCAAGCAATTTATCTTCTAGCTGTGATTTATATATTGGTCAGCAATGTTTCTGTGTTTGCGGGTACAAGAAAAGTGTAAACACTCTATTCTATATCAGGCCAAAAATAAATAGAATATTTTTTACAGAATGACATCTAAGGAAACAATGCTTCATATTTCTGCCTTTGTGTTTAATGAGCAGCTCTGTGTCTACCAGATAATGTGCTGCTACCCATGGTCTGTGGAGGCCCATCAGTCACAATGTGGAGCTGTTCGCTTGTGATAAGTGGTTTCTTATAGATAACCTAGACAGTAGAGTTCTTTTTATAGGTCCACTGTCCCTCGCATAACCTTTGTTTTTTTTTCCTTCCAGCATTGACGCTTACTTCCTTTCCTCCGTCTGATTTCCTTGTTGTTTTGCCAATGCCTTTTTTTTTTTGCATTTATTTAAAAAGCCCTTGCTCTTGGTTTGGTAATTTGTAATGGTTTTTAATTATATTCATTATAAACAACAGTCATCTGGATGTAATTTTATCTTCAGAATTATATCCTTTTACGTATTAGATAATACTTCATGTCCAAAGCAGTGTTTTTAATTCAAACCCATCATTCTAAGTTGTAGTGAAGAGAGCCCGCCAGTATTTTTCCACTCCCTATATAACATCATCACTCTTTAAAAAATGTTGTTTGTATTGAATTGTTCTTTTTTCTTATTTAAGACCAAGATGAATGTCTTTAATTGCAGCCATTGAAGTGCCATAAGTTATTTATGTATAAGTAAGAAAGTCTTACTTTATCCATTTTTATCCACTAATTGAGTTGTTTCTAGAAACATTGAAACAGACATGAGCACATCTCAGTCCTCTACCTGGTCTCGCACTCATTTAACAGTTTCCTCTAGGCCTTCTACCTCCATCTTAGTTCCCAGGCAGCCCTCTCCCTCTTGTGTTTCTGGTTTGAGTTTCACATCTCTCGGCGGTCTGATTTCCTGATAGCTTAAACATCTCTGCCTGCCTATTCCTTGGTGGGAGTGTGTAATCAAAGACACATGAGGAACCTGTGTCCAAATGCTGACCTTCTGATTTGGCTCATCAGTTCTGGAGGTTAATATACAAGATCCATCAGGTCAACAGATTTGTCTCCACAAACTCTGTCATGTTTATATATTACTACAAGAAAAAAAAGAAAAAAACGCACCAGATCATTTAGTCCAATAAATCTCTTGGAATACTTTTCCCCACCTCTCTTCATTAATAATAATGGTTCATGTTTTTATTTGTTTTTTTTGTCTGTAATGTTTTATGATATCTGCCAAGCAAACTTTGCGAAAAGGGCAGAAGGAGTTAACATAGTAATTATATGACTCAAATTCCAACTTGGTGTGCTGTCGATGTAACGTTTCATCAGAAGCGGGAAGTTGAAACAGTCGCAACCCAATCCCTTTTCTTTAGACTGATGCAAGATAACAGACCCATGCATTTCTGAGCAAGTGAAATATAAACTCTTGAGAGTTTGGGGCTTTGAGCCCCCTCCCCACCCCTTGTGCATCCGCCTAAGAAATGTCAAAAAAATGTATTTTTCAGTTTGAGCGATATCTGTATCAGCTGGCACATTTGCGCCATGAGTCACCCCCCATTCTGAAACCCAGAATCTGTCTTTTCGATGACGAGTGTGTGCTTTAAATGACCACTCTTATTTCTTGTAAAGGGGGCCCGTGTGTCACGGAGGTTACGAGGGAATGAGCGGAATAGAGCTGTCTGGTGAAAAGCCTTTGATAGAAAACGCCACTTCAGTTTGAGCACAACTGGAGCTCAGCCTGGGCTGGCTCACTGTCCCATCCGACAGTTAACATTCTCTTCTCCTGACTCTGGAATGGATGTGAAAACTATATTCATTTCAGAGTTTTGGCTTGACCACTTCTGCTGCCTTTATCCTTCTTCAGCTTATTTTATATGGATTGATGACCGTATCAGTCATATTATATTTTTGTTTCTATACTTCATGGTCTGTTTCTTAAAGATGTGGACATGAAATAATTCTGATAAAGTTATGACATCCCTATAAAAAATATTGCTTAAACATAGACTTCACAAAACTTTCTTTTCTACTGGATCTTATGACTGCATGCCTTCTTGAGTCCTTGCTGTGGTTGGAGAAAAGACTATTGGCTCTGTTTTAGATAGTGGTTGTGGTTACTTACTAAGGGAATGAATTCTCTGAATAATGATCACAAAACATTTAGCTTCAACTACCCGGCTGAAACAAAACACACTTGAGTGAAACTTTGTACTTCTCCCTCCTTTTTCTCCCCCCCCTGTCTTTTTATTTTCAAATTGCAGCTTGGAGTTCATGGGAAACTCACTCTGAGGTTACCTGCAGCCCTGCACACTGATGGAAAAAAGGATTACGTCTACAAGAATGTTTTTGGAGTTAGTTGAAATATTACTAACCTTGTCAAATGTCATTTTGAATGAGAAAGCAAACATATTTTAATCAGTTTTAAAGGCAAGGCTTTTCAAACTATGACTCTGAGAAAGGGGTCAGCTAATTGCAACGTTTGATGTCATGTTTGGTCTCTCTCTCCATTTTGACTGCCTGGAAGCCCGCTCTCTCTCTCTGTCGCTCGCTCTCTCACTATGCTCTTTGTGTCTCACATGCACTTACTTTGTCATATATAGTCAAATGAAAAACTATTTAACGGTCTTGAGTTTTCAGAGCTTCATGAAGTATTTTTCTTTGCTTGCCGTTAGCCTTTCTTTTAACTTTAACCTCTGACCTCTTCCTGTGTGCATCACTGGAAGTTTGGCTGCTCCACACAGACTTGGCAGTCCTCGCATTTGAGGATCTTCTTATTCATCATTTTGCGAATAAATGGATGTGTGCAGGCCAGCAAAGCGAAACTTGATTTTTATTAGTCCTTGGTGACCTGAATCTCCTTGTTGAAATAACTCTTTTTGTACAACGGCTTTAAGTTCAGCTCTCTCACCATCCTGTAACAGGTTTATCTTCCAAACCTGTCCCACTTTTCTTTGGTTCTTATAATTACTGTTTAACAACAGCTAGGCGGGGGAGGGGGATCATAGGATATACATTGTAAATTATGTTTGACAAGGTGGGTTTAGTGGTTTTGTTGTAGCTTGTCTTTAGTTATTACGCATACTTCCTCCTGCCATAGATAAGGTCTGCTGGTGAGCATACCAAGGTGAGCGCTGGCGCTGGGCCCTTATCGCGAACATTGATTTAGGGCAAGAGCCCAGTGACAGAGGTCATTGTGTTGTAAAGTTATCCATCATTCAAGTTTGATTTCTGGTCAGACCTGTCTCCATGTTGTCTGCATGGGTTGGCAGCTCAGAAAGGCTAGAGGAGGGTTGGTCTTTTTGAGGGGGCGTAATGTGGACGGTGGCATTAGAAGCTGTAGATTATACTTACTGTGGTGAGATGTTTGAAATATAAATAAAAAGAGGGCATTCTTTATTTACTGTACAAACATTATTTGCAGTTAGTATTGTATGGGCTTTACCTTTTTAGAGTAAATTGTTAACATTTATTATTTATATAATTTAAAAAATGTAATTTAGACGTTTTGTTTATTGTTTTAAAAGGCCATCGTAGTTAGACCTGCAACTTTTGCCTTGGACGCTCATACTTGAATCATGGCTCTTACTTCCATATATGCTCTGAGTGACTTTGAACTCTTGAATGTGTTACCAACCAACAATGTTGAACTAAGGTTTGATTGCAAATAAGAGTGTAGAAAAACCCCCTGCTGAATCCTGAAGAACGATGGCATAAGGTCTCTTTAGCTATGCTGAAATAGAAAGGGAGGATGATGGTGATGCTCACTACCAAACCTTCCAGAGGATAGCTTAAGTAGCTAATTACACTTCAGTCTGTAATCAAACCCATGTCAGGTTGTCTGAGACCCTGGATTTGTATGGTGGATTTCAGTTAAATACGGGAGCAGCTTAAACATTTTATGGTTCTCTCCTCAAATTAAAGTTTTTTTTTTCCCCCCGCAATCCCCTCCGAAATATGTCATATCCCATTAAACAAATTTGGATATGGTAAATTAGTGAGGAGAGTGCTTAAGCTATGAATGTGTTGACTTGTTGGTGCTGTGCGCAGAGGGTTAGCTTCCTGGGGGTTGGGAGCGTCTTTACCTCTAAAAAGTTGTCTAGAATTTTCTTCCTTTGGAAAATGATGTGTTTTTGCAATTCAAATATTGGCTCACTCTCCTCTCATTGCAAAGCTCCCTTTGAAGCGGAAGAGTTCTATCAGGACCAATGACAGTGTGAGCGTGCAGCGTGACAGCGCAAGAGGCAGTGCTGGACTATTTCTAACTGCATATTTAAATAGCAAAGAAATCCAGAATAAAAAATGTATGCAAATGACGGCATGTTTTGCCTGCTGATATTTTTACGATTTGGAGCTTGCATATTCAGGTGGTGCTCAGTACGTGCCCAGCGTTAGCAACATTAATCAGAATGACTTCATGTCTGCACCACTTCCTTGATCTTCCACTAAACAAGCATTTCTGGAGGTGGAATGCCTGCAGTGTGGTAGATTTACTTTTAATAAAAGCTTTGCTTAATGTTTTTATGGACTGCTTTTGGTGGAAAGACCCTAAAAGCTTCATAGAAAATTCTCTAACCTGAACACAATTCTGGAAATTTGATATTGATATATTACTCGATATTACTCACTATTATGCATTATGGAAACTACTACACTACCAGTAAAATTATTTGGTTTGCTTTAAATTTAGTTATCACTACACAGATATACAGAATATGTGTATTAATGTGCTGATATATATTTGCATACATGAACTTGCATGCATATACATATATGTATATAAATACACACGTATATATATATGTGTGGAAAAGCTTTTTTTTTTTTTTAGATGGAATTGTAGACTTTAAACTTTAAACTTTGTGTAGGCTCTTTGGAACATTTATCTCTTCATGAAACCGGCTACATAAAGGGTCTGAGGCCTGTCTGCACCTCCTAAGGTAAAGAAAATACAGTGTAAAATAATTAATTGAATTGTCATCTGTATGAGCTGTTCTTGCTCTCTGCACCCTATAATTCCAACCTCTGCCCCCCCCCTTCTCTTCACCACATTTTCCCCTCTTTTTTTCTAAACAGCAATTAATCTCATTTTTAGTCCAATTTCCATCCCTCTGCTAGTGTCAGAGTGAGTCCCCTGTTTTGTTCCTATTTGGCTTGGTTCCTCTGCATAGTCATTAAGGGCCCAATTAATGTCACCCTTTAGCTGAAGAGTGCTCATTTTTATTGGGGAGCTGACAGTCACCGCCATGAGTGCCGCAGTGTAATATGCATTAATTGCCCCGTAACACTGGTAATTACCAGTTCTTCAAGCCTCTCAGTAAACTGTCATGCCCAGACACGACTGCTTTGAAATAGATTACTCATTAGGGGGACCTGCCCTGTTTTCCAATGGGGGCTCACTGGGTTGGCATGAAGACGAAAAAAAAATCTGGTGCTTGAACAAATAGTTGCCAAGAGCAATTTCCTATAACAAGTTCCCTGTGACGGATTTTCTTTTCTGCGCCTTCATTCTTTTTTTTTTTTTATTATTTATTTATTTTTCTCAGATGGCTCTCCGGCCGTCGCTTGAGGTAAAGATCAGATGTGGCATTTGATGTCCATCGTAGATCTTTGTTGATAGCAGTTAGTTTGACTGTATTTTGGCCCAGTTTGGCTTCTCGAATATTTTTTAATAAATCCTTAGCTTAGGATTTTTCCCCATTCTGCCCTTGTTTTATTGAGATCATTTTGTCAATTTTTTTCAGTTTTTTTGTGGCAATGCTATAAATGCCCAGCAACAAAATGCTGAATTAAATGTGGAGGCTTTGTTGCTTTTTGTGGGGCTTATCGAAGCTTTTGTGCAAAAGATCGAAGCTGTGGCCAGAAGTTCATGTTTGACTATTCATTCTAAGATAACCCAACTCTCTCAGTTGCAAAGTGTTCTGTCATAACTCAGTCTGAAACATTTTCTTGTGTTTCACAGTTCCTGTAACTTTTTTTGAACCTCAGAGAATAATGAAAAGAATAAGGTCATCATACGGGGCAAACGGAATCAAACAATCAAAGTGATCACACGTCTGTGTTGGCCTGAGTTGTCACACTCAAAATAATGTTTAGATTTCACCTCAGCTCAAATTGCACGCACGGCTGATTCCTTTGTGGTCCAATTTCTTTTTTTTCCCCTCCTTTCCTTTGTTTCAAAAGCACTTTTGTGTCATTACTCATTTACCACAACAAATCACCAAACAGAAGTTGAAAAGCAGGAAAAAATTCCTCACACACAACAAAACGCAGCATAAATAGCATACATCCATGCACACACAGAGCTTCACAAAGGTGCTGCTTTTGTTTTATCCCCCTTATAGCACCTGCTTGAGGCAATCTGCTCCCACTCGTCTCAAATGAATTATGTCACGGCCTTTCAAGTTCTCAGCTAGCGATGTGCTAATGAAAGGAGATGGTACAATTTGAACTGACCAGGTAGCAGCCAGCAGTGCACAGCTGAGAGCAAGAGATTGGGACACTCCCTTGCTTGATTCGAAAGACAAGTCAACCGTCCACTGATATACCCATTACCCTTCTCATTAATGCCCCGCAGACCTCGCTGTGTGAGCTTGTGCCCCTCTGCACTCCTGTGCCTGTGTTTATCTGTTTGTGTTGGTCGAACACATCGAATTGTTTATGACAGGCCTAATTGGGCTAATTGAAGACATTAAGATTACCTGTCAGCTGTGTGTATCCAGACTCCCTATCTGTCTGACAACTTCTGACAAGTGAGGGACCCCGTAGCATCCGTCATGATGGAGCATTCCCAGGCCATAATAGGGACAATAGGGGCCACTCTAATTTGATGTGGGCAGCCTTAGCTGTGAGTATCAACCCTCCTTTTTGTGTGTGTATGTGTGTGTGTGTATGTGTGTTCAGTATATATGAGAGTTGGCCTGGCTAATGGAGTCCCCTTTGGCAATGTGACAAGCGATGAGGCAGTCGTAGGGGAAGAGCGAAAGTGTTCTTTAAGTGTTTATAGAGATGAGAGGGAAGGTGCTCAGGGTGATGTCCTTCACAGACTGAGTGACAAGAGAGGAGCTCTGACATCTGTGTGTCTGTAGGGCTGTGGACAATTACCAGAAGTGTTTCATCAGGGATGCTTCCACTTCCTTTTTACCAAATAAAGACCAAAACAGAACCACAATTCATAATTTAGGCATGCAAGGTGTTTCATATAGTCATTAAAGTCACCTGTAAAGCATTGGTGGTGTGTGCTGTATTGATATTTTACCTGCATTCATTCTGGGATTGTGAACAGTTGTTGGTGGAATGTTGGTAGTCGCTCTGTTGCCTATTTTTTAAGCCTCTCCGATTTTTAAAGGTGAGCGGAGCCCACCCCTATCTTCTCAGGCTCAAGGAATGTGCCTGTGCATATCTGTATCAACTCACCCTCCCTCCTTTTCCCTTACCACTTGCTTCTCCTGTGTGGGCATTGTGTGGGGCTTTGCAGTGTCATCGCTATGACAGATCAACGCTGTCAGCCCAGGAGATCCCTCTGTTTGTTTGTTCTACTCCAAAAGGGGTTAAACTGTCAAGTTGACAACTCACGAGACCCTTAGACTGCCCTACTGCCTCTCCATGGCTCCCTCCCTCCTATCCACCTTCATCCCCAAACGAGTGAAAATCAATACCAGATTGCCTAAGGACCACTGTTTGGTGTAGGCCTGACCCCTAGATGTCCCCCACTCTGCTTCTTTCATTACATGTAGCCCAGTATTTAACTTCCATCCTGATCCCTCGCCTAATTAGTTTCGATAAGCTCTGAGTCGCTCCCCTCCCTCCTTCTCAATCTTTGTGTCTCTCTTTCTCCCTCTCTGTTACACATGTGTTCGCACACGAACAACACAAACACAACGGACATTTTGCCTTCCTGTCCTTTGAAGGGATATTCTTGGGTGGGAGTAATAAGAAGACAAATCTCAACATGCTCACATAAGCCCTCAGCTATTCCAGAGGAAGGATTACTGTTTTGTTTGCTTTGCAAATTTTTAAAAACGACAGTGAAATTAGATTTGCACCCCTGATTTTGGATGAAAACCCCGGGGATATCCTCTGTTGTCCAAAATGAATGGTGCTGTGCGGTAGGCCTCTGTTAGTTTCTGTCAGCGTTTGACAGTTTTGATATCAGGTCAAACTAATATTTGATATTTGTTATGGATAGTATTCAGAAGTGGCTCATTGATGATTTTTGTCTTTTAATATTAAACCTTAGCTAAGCATTAAATATTAGAAATCCTATAAAGAGGCCTTTTTCTGCACTTCTGCAGCTCTGATTGTGTGTCCATTTTGTATGTATTTACATACCACCCAGATGTCCAGGTGCCGCCTCTGTGCCGGCTAGCCCAACGAACACTGACAAGCCCCAACGACATGTTGGCCCCCCTGCTCTGCTACCCCCAGGGGCTAAAATTACCCTCAGGAATGTAAACAGACTGCCGAGTAAGCACAGATATTTATTCGGACCTTTGCCTGTGTCCTCCTCTTCCAAACTCGCCTCCTAAATTGAGCCAGTTCCATTTTGGACACAGGGACAAAGGTTGATGGTGCGGATATGATAACTTGGCAGTCTGATTTGCTGTGGGACAGGACTGAGACAGCAGGTTTGGATTAAAGATGGTATTGTTGGAATAGAAATATATCTCTTTTTTTTTTTTCTTAATTTTATTTCTTAATTCTCAGTTTTCTGTGTTGGGTTTTAGCATACAGACATACATTCACGTCAATTCATTAGATGGAGGTAGACTTAAGCAATGGAGTTTGGGTGAGGAAGTTCACTGGGCCAGGGTGCTGACATGTTGATTTAGTGGTGGTAACACGACTGCACTTCCAAAGGTGCTGACTTGGACGAAAGCCAGACTTCTTTTTCTCTCAGGGAGACATTAGAGACCACACTCTAATTTTGGGGGGAGAGTTGTTCTCATGGATGCAGGGGTCAGGGGGCCTACACAACAAACATTCACACCTGCCCTTCTATGACTTTAGATTCAGACCTTACTGAGACTTTTTCCTGAACCTCCAGAAGAGATATGGCCAGCGAGTGATACAGATTCTTCTCTGAACAGGAAAAACATTCGCTGTGACTGAGAGCATTTGCAAAGAATGTTTGTCACTTTGACAATTTGCAATCAAACATTAATTTCTTGGAAGAACAATATGTTCTCCCACTTTCTGTCTTGATGAATTCTATGTGTTCAACAATGGATTTAGAATTGGCCTTTTTTGTCTCCATCTATTATTACATAGATGTGTTTAACCTGTAAAGTGACTTGTGGCATTATGTGTGACTTGTATATATCACATGTCACACATATTTGTGTTTAGCTCAGATGTGTATGCATGTATTTCAATTGCACATGTGGAAGACAAACAGCCAAGTATAAAGCACACATCCTATGACCTCACATATAAACATGATATCCATACATATACACACTATGCTCTGCTGGACACATCAGATTCGCAGGCGCCCGGTCAGGCTGACGCTGCCCCAGCAAGGCCAGATAGGGTTACAGTACAAACTGTTGTTGATTAGGGCCATGCCTGTAGTTGAGGATCATCTTAAATTGAAAACACATTAGCCACCAGGGTTAAGGGTAGGATTAAAACCAGTACTGTGTAGGATGAGGAGCAGCAGCAGATACAAAATGGCCGTTCCTCCGCTTGCCTTTGACTGTTCTTCCCCTGAGACAGGTGGCAATTATCGGCTAGGGCTGCTGGGAGTTCAGAATAACAGGTTAAAGGAGCATGTATCCCCCTGATGATGTGGTCGTTTTTTTGTCTGAGCAGCCTCTCTGTCCCCTGCCTGCTCACTCTCCACCATGGGGAGCTTCCTGCTCAATAGAGAACACAGACCTGGGGTCTCATCAAAGGGCAGCGTAACTCTCTGGACAGATATCCAAATGAATGCCATGGACTGTGTTTAGCTTTAGAAATGTGTAAAGCCACGTTTGAAAACACTGAAGGCAATTAAGGAATATTTTTTTGTTTTCAATTGTTTCTTGTCACTGGGAAATATTTCATTCGCAAATTCTAAATCCTGCCTTTTTCCTACATGTACAATACACTTACATGCACCCTGAGTCAGATATAGTTGCCCTTGTGGAGGAGAATCCCTTTGCAGTCATCACCTTAATATAGTTTAATAAAATCAGCATCAAGTGTTAATGAATACCCACTCAGTATGTCGTAGCTGAGGAGATCAAGCCATTTCCATGATGTAGAGGGCCATTACAGAGGATGGGAGTCAATATTTGAGAGAAGATCAGGTGTACTCTGACAGTCTGAATGCTAAACCTTACTCATCCAGAACATCACCCTTATCAGATTAATTTGGGAAATTATGACATTTGCAAAATCTAGTGATACAGAGAAGATTTTTTCTGATGAATAAGCTATTCCACAGTTTCAAATTAACTTTGATATGCTTGATCAGGTTCTTAGTTCTACACTCTATTCTCTGCGTTAAGACCACCTTTCGAACATGGAGCACACAAAGCTAGACCACACCTTTTTGGTTTTGCTTTACATCCAAATCAGGAGGAAGTGTTTCAGAGTTTGTATCACCACGACGCAGTTGATCGGAGATAGGAACAGCACACGTCACACACTCGTGCCTCACATATGCGCTGCTAATGTGTTAGGCCACATTCTCCGTGAAGACTGATTAAGATTCCTCCATTCAGCTGCAGGATGTTTGGAAATGATGATTTCATACAAGAAAGACATGCGGTGCCATGAAGCAAGGTTTCCATGGGTTACCCCAGCATTATTAAAATACAAATAATTTACCAGCTAAACTTCAATATGTTATCAGTCAGCTGTCAGAATGTGTGTGTGGGGTGATTAGCTTTCGGTGAATGCGAGAGGGTGGCTGAGGGGATTGAAGATTTGGGGGGTGGAGAGGTCAGAGAAAGTTCTACTGATTGGAGGATAAAAACTCTTGATAGTGAGGTGTTTGACGTTAATGGGAGGAAATGAATTTGTGAGGTATCTTAAGTACCATCGTTCAAATTTTAGATTAACTGTAATCAGAGCTCACAGTTTACACAGACTGCAGTGATTCAAAAAGATGTACAAATCAAAAACTTATTCTAACAACACATTTAAATCAAAATCATTGTCTCACATTTGTACTTATTTGCTGCTGATTGCTGTTTTCCTTTTTTTTTTTAATTTGCAAAGGTACTGATGGTCCAGAGGTGAATTGTTGTTGTGCTGACCAAAACAGCAAATGCCACTGGAATCCTCTTGTATCTGCTGTGGGATGGATATTTTGCATTAGTGAGCACAGTTAATTAGCTCTGGCTGCATCATAAACACAACACTGCTTAAATGTGCATATTAAGTGCTTGCACTATAACCTAGTATTTACCTGCAAAAACATTCCATCCCCTGGTCAACTTGCTTGCAATGTTTGTGTGGGTTTAGGCGATAATAATATACAGTTGTGTCCTACAGTTGCTTTTTATTTGTGTTGTACATACCTGAGGTGAAATTAACTTCCACACAAAGACTGGTAGGAGATGAGGAGGAAGAAGAAAAAGAGGTGTTTTATTCTTAAATCTAGAACTGTAAATAACCTGTCTGTGGGAGGTTAAATCTTCTATTCAGTTCCTGTTATTTATGGTGAGGAGGCTGTTCAGTTGGCAGCAAGGGATTATTTACCTCCCTGTTCCAGGATGCCCCTCTGGGCAGAGTCAGCCTTTAAATATCCGATTTGAGCACATAAGCTTTACTTTTCAGGAGTGTCATCATCAGACTGGCTGACTTGGAACAAATGGCTATCGCAAGGCCATTAAAATACACAAGCTAGTGGATTTACAGTAATCGGCTGCAGGGTAATATCACCTGGCATGCAGGCACAGGGTCACTGCCACCCACTAAAATTCCACCTCTGAAAACATCTCATATAACCATTATCTAGCCCCGTAAATACATTTATAATGGCTGGTCTATCCGCATTTTCCCTGCCTTTTGCTATGCGCACGGTTATTCTGTTTTCAACAGACCTTCATTCATCTGTATTTTTCCCTAATCAGTCTCGGTGTCATCAGTTTTAAAATATGTGGAGCATGTTCTATACAGCTATTTCAAAGAGAAAAGACAAACTAAAGCTAATGTTTGGCAGTGCTTGAGTGGCCCTACCTTTTGACCTGATGTATGGATTCTGAAAACAAAGAGGTCTTTATAGAGACTGAGAGTGCAGCTTCAGGTGGAGGCTTGCAGTGTCTAAATCACTGCTGGGGCGTTTGTTTAAAATGGCTCTGTGTGGTATGTAAAATGAAGTTGGCGTGTCGTACAGTTACATGTAAATTCATCTTGATTTTATTGAAAATTCAACATGTCATGTGTTTTGGCAGAGGTGGTGTACTCCCAGTGTCAGTCTTTTGTTTTTCTTTTTTACTGAAAGTGGCAGAATAAATTAACCTTGATCGGTTTTGGGGAGAAAAAGTCAGTATTCTCCGGGGAGTTTTCAGTCGGACTTTCAGCAGTATCCTGTTATCGGTAAATTACTTAAATTCTGCTTTAGACTTTGTAGATGCAATATAAAATCTTAAAACTGAGCAAAATCGTTTGGAAATTACTTGTTATTTTCAAGTTAAATACTGATCAAAAGTGTGTAGACCGTGGCAAGAAATTAACAAGGAAAATGACAAAGCTTTGTAATATTTTTAAAAGAAAAAAAACTTGAAAAGGTTTAATGGATAAAAAGTTCAGCAAATAAAAATTTGAAATAAAAAAAGGTTTGGGGATTCATGTCAAATAAAATATAAATTATCTAAATATCCACAACTTCATGAAAAATATCTATGCACAAATGTTTAATGAAAGGGTGCATGAAAGCCTTCACTTCTGCATGAATTTATGAAACAAGATTGAACCTCACAGTATTTGTAGCTTCTCTTTTTAGGCTCAAGCTAAATTCTCACCAAAGTAGAATAAATAAAATAAGTGTGTTTTTTTTGTTTTTGTCTTTTTTTAAAGAATTTCTGTACTCGCCGTTTTTAGTTGTTTTTTTATTCAGAAACAGAAAACATTTTGCTTCTAAACTGAACTGGCTTTAAAGTTCCTGAAATCTGCCTGTTGTGTTTTCTATTTATATTGTGTTTGTTGCTCTGAACACCATGGATGAGAGCACAACATCCTGATTTGCAACGTATTGACGAAAACAGATGAAATTGATCTATACTTGTCTGCCTTAAAGACAGCTGCCATGAGACCTGAATCTGAATTCCAAATAAGATAATTAGCTAACCTAATTATCATTGGAATTTGTGCTTGTCAGATATAGTGTTCCAACAGCTTGCGGATCCATTTTAATGTGATCACTCCATTCTGTCTGATAGCTTTCAGGCTTGTCCTCTGGAAGGAAGATATTTTCTAGATGTAACTCCATTTCTGAGCATGGTCTGGGCCTCAGCATACTGCAGATATAAAGGTCACTAATATTTATCGGGATTAATTTTTGTATGTTGGTGAATCCACATTTTGAAAATTGTAATGCAAACATTCTACGTTTGGTGTAATAACACTGCTAGACTGTTCTTAAAGTACATTTGAAAAGTGTGCAAATGTTTGCTCTTTTGCTCTGTCTACAGTTGTACAATATAATTTTACAATTATTAAAAATGATCAGGCATTTTGAAAGGCTGCAAACCTTTGAGACTGCACTGTGTAAAAATTAAAAAGTATTTTCAGAATCCTTTTTTTCCTTTTCTTTTTTTTTTCCAAAAGCCATTAGTTACCACACATGACTGTTGACTACCAGTCAACAGCCAGTATGTTGTCTCTTTATTGTTTAAATCAAACATAGATTTAAAAAAGATTACATTCATTTTATATTTATATTTCATACAAATATTCAACAGTTTTAGTCATAAGGTTGTATCTATCACTTTACCTGTTTTTTTTTGTTTTTTTTATCTACTCAAATGTATGTATGTATGGATGGATGTAATGATGGTTGGGATGTGAATTTAGATACAGAGACGTTGCTCTGTCCTTGGCTCTGTGTGAGGTTTGGCTGATGGTGTGCCTTGTTGTGTGCACTGATGACTAATAAGACTCCCTCTTTTCCATTCAGGACTTTTTGTTTCTCACTGCCGTGCTCTCATTAAGCTGCTGTGGTTAGCTGCTTGCCACCTGCTTAAAATGTGACAACCAGCCGCTCATTAACGCTAACGAAAGCTTGGTTGGCAGCCACAGTCCACGCCCAGGCTTGTCAAGTGGGCCACTTGGTGAAATTAGTTGCATTTCACAAACAGTTTCACTAACTCGTTATGTGTTTATTGGAGGTTGTATGTGTCGTTTGTAAAAGCACATTGCAGATTTACATATCCAGCCCTGCACAGTCAACAATCGCTCACCTACACATTTCAGCTAAACTTTATATTTCTCATATTTTTGTGACAGTATTTGAATACCGTTTGGAATCTCATCCTGTAGCCATCAGGGCTCTTGACCTTCCTCCTGTTATGTATCTGTTTTGTCGTATTGACTTGTAATAATGCTGAGTAGGTCTCAAAGTCCATTTATTTGCTTTATGGTGGGGAAGGCCTTGGTGACATGGCTCCCTAGTGTTTATAATTTTGCAAGTTTCAATTTGTACTTGGCCTCACCGCGCTGACTTGGGACATGATGTATTGTGCGCTGCTGCCTTATCTGTTGATGTACAGTTTTAACCTTTTAGAGCGAGCCCCTCTCCACTTTGTGCAGGGCACCGTTTCTTCACATTTCAGCCTCACCTCCCCATCCAGAGCACAGGAAGCGCATACAACACAGCGGCGGAGAGTAAAGAGGAGCGTAACCCCTTTTCCAAAGTCATCTAATGTAAATGTTTAGGTTGTGTCTTCATAACATTCCCATATTAAGGGTTGGACCATGGAAATGATGAGATTTTTGGGGCTTGAGCTTTGTGCAGTGCTGAGAGGCTGAGCTATGCGTGTGACATTGTGGTGAACTTGCAGTGTGCATCTGCAGCCTTTCTGCGAGGCTGTTAGCTTTGGCCTGTTTGCTCATAGATAGAGCACCGTAAATTACACATGGTACAGTGTGCAGGACGTAGGGATGTATTGCAGGAGCATAAACTGCTGCAAGGGCCTCTCGGAGGGAGGGGTGTGAGTGTATAGCCACGTATTTCCTTGTACGTGTGTCGGTCTTCGTAGAAGTGTTGTATGCAAAACACGCACAGCCTCGAGGCTCAGTCAACAGTGCACCGCGCACATGTAGCTGGCAGTGGTGTGACACATCAGTCCTGCTCTCACAGTTATTATTTATGGTGTCACACGATGTTTTCAAAAGTCAACCATTAAGATGTTTTTCACATAATATAACCTCACAAAAAAGGAAACATTCCCATAATGATAATCATGTTAGTATCGTAATGCATTTGAGTTAAGATTTTAATAGGAAATGATTGATTACACGTACAAGGTTTTATGTACTTTACCTTGGAACTGAACTTCCACTGCTCTCCATGGCCCTTTGGCTTGCTTCCTGTCTAGCTCTCCAGAGGCCACACAACATTGTTAACAGGCTGAGGATAGAGTGTCTGTGACTGGAGCTCTGTTGCCCCCCTGAATCTGCTCTTGCATGTAGGGGCTGAAGTACTCTCCAGTCAGAGTTCAACTGTGACATGTCTTTATGCATGGCAGCTAATGTTCAAAGAATAGGTATGATCTATATGAGCCTGAGAGGGGCCACAGGTGGCTCTTCGGGGTTTAATAAATATCTTGACAGATGATTTATTCCGTTACTGACTAGAACTAGTGAAATAATGTTGCACATTCCCAGTGAAGATATCAGACCCCAGCAGACCTTAAGATATATAGTAGCTTCTGTGTCTGTGCAATAATATTGAGATGAGTACAAAATGCAGAAAAAGGAATAGAAAAGATTTGGTGCTTGCAAGTTAAGACAAAGTTGCTTTTGTTTTCTATGTCCCTGCGAATCAAACAGCTTGACGCTGTTGAACTGGGAGACATTAACCACCAGATGCAGGGTGTTTAAAGCTCAGACTTTGTGTTGACCTCTGCTTGCTCTGCTATGTGCCAAAGGCTTCTGATGACAGGATCCAGGGGTCTTGGTGCAGGGCTATGTTGTTTAATAGATTATTGTTATTTCACTGCCATTGTAATGTGATCGAGTGTGTATCAGCCTGTCAAAAAGATTTCTATCTCTCAAGTGCTGTTTGAGTATGATTCAATGTAAGTTTCCTGGATCGTGATCAAAAGAACATACTTGAGCCAACTTATCTCCTCCAGATCCATCTCACTTGTGGCCCATCTTTCAATCTATTCACTAACATATTCCCGCTCTCTTGGTTGACCTTCTGTTTCCAAAGTCAACAACCAAAAGCATTCTACAGATACGAATGTAAAAACATCTGTAAGGCTGATTAAAGCCATAGCTACTTCAAAACTCTCGATGACAGCAATTATGTTGAATATAAACAACCAATGTTGTTTCCTTTGTTTTGTGCTGCAGGTTTGGTCCGGGCCTTGTGATCTACTGGTATGGTTTTATCGAAGAGCTGGACTGCCAAAGAGATAGAGGTATACTACTCAAAGACAGCTTCCCTACAGAGATTGTCACCCTGTGCCATGCCACCCACCAGGACCTGTCACCAGAAAGCCCGGAAAAGGACAAGGAGTGATAATAGATCAGAAGTGGAGTATAAAGAGAAGAAAATAAAATTAAAGAAGGGAAGTTGAATGGGAGGAAAGAGGGAGGGCAACAAGGAGGTGGGAAGGATAGGAACACTGAACTATGCAGGGGTGGATACCTAGATCCGGAAGCAATTTGGCTTTCCTGCAGTGTGATACAACTGGTGAAAAATCTGCCCTGAACTCTCCTTGACCCTCTTTCTCTTTCTCTGTCTGTGTCTGTCCCTCTTCCTCTCATTCATGGCCCCAAACCTCAGTATTAAACACAACACAGCTTTCTGTACATCTGACAGTGTGTGGTGAGATTCTGATTGTGGTCAACACCTGGCCCTTGGATGGCCTTACACTAGATGGCCATGTTGCTAGCTGTGCCAAAGCAGGACACAAGCCCCTTCCTTATCACTCCCAAAGCCCTGGCCTTTGTCACTCCTTCCTCCTCCTTTTCATAGGCAGATAAGAGAGGTGCAGTCTTGAGGCTGGGTGGACGCCTGTCTCTCACCTGCGTCACTCAGTGCCCTCTCAGTCACTCCCCAGGGGGGTAAACAGGATCGTTTCTGATTAAGCGTGGCCTCACAATGACCCTTCTCACATTATGGGATATATTTTCTTTCCCTCATATTCTAACTATGTCTACAGTATGCCTAATGATCAAACGACTGCAAAGGAAACCGTGTAAAAATTCCCCACTGGTCCCACTAACATTGCATACCAAGAAAATAATTTATTGTTTTAGTTTGTGTTTTAAAATGTTTGAGTTTAAGCTCAGCACCCCAAATTGTTGACATCTTGAAATGATTTAATTGTGGCCAGTAGTCAAAAACACTCAATATCCAATGATAACTATTCAAAACTCATTGTCTTGAAAGCATGAATATGACTTTTTCTTCTCTTATTATAAGTAATCAATAAAATCTTAGTTTTTTTCTTAAGTTTTCTTAAGTTCACTCATTTTCAAATAACCTATTAATAATTTGAGAAACAGATTTTGAGCATTAGTTTATTGGTTTATTTAAAGGTGTGCCAAGCCATTAGCATCCAATGTCATAGAAACACTGCTGACCACTGATTGGTCAGAGAAATTTGTCACCTGTGGGAATAACAACAATGCTTCTCAGTCGTGCACCACATCGCTCCCATTCTGCCTTGTTCTCTGATAATTTAAAAGGCTGCCACACAAGTTCCAGCATAAATCACAGAGGTCTCTCGGGGTTGAATGTCGTGTGACTGATGACTGTACGAGCATGTGTTAACATATACATTTACAAATCAAACTCAGTGACCGAAGGGCCACACCGAGTTGTGTGATAAATAAAAACACACGTATGCCACCACCATCCTATGGCCCTTCCAAATGTAGAACAAACTTGATCTCATCACTTATGACAAATAAAGGAAGCTTACAGAAAAAAATCTGATCCCTCCCATTTTCTAGCTCTGCCCCCATCCATGTAGTATCTTTAATTCTTTAATAGTAAAAATGGCATTTCTCTTTCACTGTCTGATTTTGTTTATCTGTCTGCTTTTAATAAATACATTTTTGAGACTGTTTTGAATATGTCTTTCTCATGAGTCATAACTCCATAAAGTTTATATACTTACACGATACTGCATCGGTCTCCTCAAATACAGAGATTCACCTGATTACCACACAAAGGCGGACGACTATCTAGTGCTTCTCTGTTGCACATCTTTATAACCCCAGTTCATTTTATGAGCAAATCCTAATGGAAGAAACACAGCTGGGCTTGGGAAAACCAGAGATGAACATAAAGTTGAGTGATGCTTTTAGAGGCAGATATGCACTGCCTATAGGGGGTCCCTGTCCTGTCCCTTTCTTTATGGCACACAAAACGATAAGAGGAAAGAAACTGAAAGAGGGACGAACCTCAGAGAGGGCTTCCTGTTGGAGGGGAATCATTTTCCATGTTGTTTGCCTTCTAACCGTGGCTCTACTGTAACCAAAATGCAGAAGAGGATAGTCATTGTTTCCAGTGTTTTGGCATCAAGGCTGTAAGTCATCTTACCTGCTGTTCTACAGTCAGATTAATAAAAGCACGCTTGGATGTAAAGTAATAGAGGGTCAAAATTTGTTTTCAGGGAATGAGATGCCCAATTTTATTTATGGATTTTCTGATACCAAACAGCAGGTCTTCATGTTGAGTTAGAACAAGAATTCTTTTTTTTGTTTTTTTTGTCTTTAGTCATAGACTGCTCATGCAGTTAGAGGGATGTGGTATGTGGGGGTTAAATACCACAAAGTGTTGCTTGATTTGTTACCCTTAAACCTCTAACCCTCAGCCGGCTCCCTTCTTGGCCTTGATCCCTCCATGAGGAGGCCACTGGGTCACAAAGAGGTCGGCAGGCGGCAATGGCTTCCTCTGTCAGCCCCCCCACCACCCCTACCTCGCTCCATGCGGTACAAAACAACTGTCCCCATGTGTCCATTTAAAGTGAGCCGAGTTCCCTTGCCATGGTATGCTTAGACATCAGTTTATGGCTCCTGTTGGACACAAAAACAGAGCTATTTTACTCAGTGAGGGAAAATTCTCCACTGAACGGGAGCAGAAAAAATGGAAAACAGCAGATTCAGTTCCTCTCAAGTTTCAAGCCTTCCTGCCATTGTTTTCCAAGATGGCTGTTGCACAAAAGAGGAGCCAGGGTCAACTCCTATAAATTAGGTTCCCTGGACAATGTGGACTAAATAGTTTTTTCTTTCTTTAAAAAAAAAACTTACTTCAAAGACTGATTCTGACCGCAACGTCAGCTGACATGATTTCCATAATGCAAAGTCACTTTTAGCAAAAGAAACCCCTTCAATTTTACAAGGCTCCGCAGTTGAGCATAATTAGTTTGTGTTTGTGTCCCTGTCTCCGACCCCTCTTTCCATTCATTCTATTTGTTGCAACAATAGCAACAAAGCTCTTGAGTGCACTCCAAATGAGGTCAGTTTTAAGAGGCTGCTTACTGATGCTGGGAAAACAGGTTAGCTGGAAAAATGTTTTAAAACTGTAGTTGCATTTGATCCTATTTTTTTGTCCTTCTTTTTCTCGTGTTACAATAGAACCAAGAAACGCTATGCAGTCTGATCGAGTTCGACATTTAATTTTGGATTACGATGCTGGTTATAATTCTTAAATCTGTGACTCCCGTGTGTCATATTAGTTTGAAACTCCTCATAGTGTGTAGTCTGTCTAGCCTGGTCCTGCAGGCTGTTGAAAGTCTGCTATCCACTCAGATGTACATCTTGGCCCAATCTCCTCCAGATCCTGCTGTTTTATGCCTCTACGGCAGAGCTGTTAGATAGACCACTGAGACACAGAGATTGAGAAAAGAAGTACGGAACCACAGACTGAGAGCTTGGTTCCATCCCTCCAGCAGACCACCAAATGGACTTCCTCCGTGCTCCTGTGTTATTTATGTGAGGAGGGCTCTGGCCTGTTTCTGCCTCAGGCAGCTTAGCGCTTTTAGTCGGGATCCTCTCAGCCTCCCTCAGCCAGCATGACATCACAGGGTGGAAATAAATAAAGGTTCTCCAGGAAGAGTCAGACCAGCTAGCTTAAAGTGAAAACAAAAACAAAAAATAGAAGGGAGGCTAGTGGGGGGGCTTGAATGACGGCACTGAAGAAGAAATGCCTTTTTTGCTCGAGCTGAAGAAATTTCATTTTTATTTTTAGTGGACGCTTCCTGCTAATCAGAGGCTGTTATTTTAAAACAACAATGGCTCATGAAAAAAATGGCCGGGGGGAGGGATTTTAACTGGGAAAACAGTGGATTTTTGATTGACGTGATGGAAAACTAAATAACTATTAAAAATAAATCCTCAGAGGTTATAGAAAATATAGATGAGTTCAGTTCTCAGTGACTCCCCGACTGGACTGGACAACACGTCCTATCCTGGACAGCCCTCAGGGTACAGGGAAAGTAGCACTGAACTGCTTGGACATTGAAACCTGCTGGTCCATTTGCTTTGGAGAAAGGTGTTGACTGGGCTTTCTCATAATTGTGGTATTCCATTAGCAGCTAAAAAAAATGTAAAAGGGCAGGCGGGCTTAGATTTCCTTCCATTTGTACCAGATACATGATGAATATGTGGCCAAGTTTGATACAGAAGCTTTGTTTAAATATATTTGACCAGGTTATATTTGTTCCCATTTCCATCAACAGGCATTGTCATGTATAAAAAAAAAAAAAGGAGGTGGAGGATTCTGCAGAGGGTGCCTTTGTGGTTGGAACCACAGGGGTGACAACCTGCATGGAGGCTGTCGTCTTTAGCATTAGCCACCGGAAAGGTCAGCCCCCCCGTGTGGCATTTGGTCTGTGACAGAAGTGACCCAGAAACCCTGCCATCTCCGGCTCACGGGGAGATTTGAGAGCAGGCTCTGTAACGTCCCCAGAATCAGGAGCAGGTCACCGTAGTGACGGGGCGAACGGCAGGGCGGTGTTCATCTGTGACATTCTAAAACATTAGAACTCTGTGGTAAGAAAATATAACTGGGATGGAGAGGAGGGGGGAGGGATGGTTAGTTGCAAGTAGCTGGAGAGAAATTTTGAATGAGTCAAAACAAACCCTGGCCAACCCTTTTCCCCTGTCCTCTACCGGTGAGCATGACAGCCTGTTGGGAGCAGCCACAAGCTTGTAATTATGAAATAAGTGCACTAAAGAAGAGGTGGAGCTCCTGTCCACGGGTAGTGGCAGCCATGGAGATCAGCGTTGCTATTATGGGATGCATTGGGCGCTGGCTCTGATGGATTCTGGGAACAAGGCATGAATACAAAGCATAATCATAGTCAGTAATCCAGATGATAACAGTGGGCCTGGCGGGCTGTGCTGCACCAGTCCTGCTCTCCAACAAAAATCCTTACAATTTCCCAACTAACCCTTCTGATCATTCATCATGTAGCACTAAAACTCGTACTGTATTTATTAACCTACAGAAGAGATGACTTCTCTGTAATGTATAGACTCAGCTCATTTTGGAAATGTTTGGAAGAACAGATATGATTGGGGATTTTATCAACTTGTTTCCAGGTGCGACATAATATTTGGATCTTATGAATCTAAGGGATGGCAGCATTTATTTTGCCAGTTGAGAAAAGGCTGAAAGGAGAGTGGAGGACAAGGCCGACTGGATTATACTTTTTCGTAACTTTAAAGAAAATGGTCCATGATTCTTTGTGAGTTCTGATTGTTTGTTTGTTTTTCCAACAAACAAGCAGAATTAGAATGGACAACGGCTCTGTGCCAACTATAGGGCTCCTTTGGCTCGAAAAATGTGGGCTGTATGTCATTTTTACAGCTCATTTCCAGCCCCAAAACGCTCCACTATGTGGCTGGATACAACCTCGCTGCTGCCACGTCTTGAGTTCTTGCTGACAGGTAAATATACACTTCCATCCAAACACATGTCCCACATCGCCTACATGTGACTTATGGGAGGTCAGCCTGTGAAGGATCGATGCTGCAGTTCATTTTTACAGCCCTGATGATGTCATGCTGCTGTGTACCGGGGGTTATGGCTCCACAAACCTGTTGGGGCAAGAAAGCAACCATGGGCAGAAACTGTCCGGACCCGGGAGTGGACGACGTGCGGGTGAGGCTGTGCACACGTGAGTTCCACACACGCTTTTTTTTGAAAGACAGTTTAACGGGCCGAATCTCGCTCTGCCCTAACTTCAGCACATCACTTTAACTGACAACATCCCAATCCCCTCAGGGATCATCATCGGGTCACACAAGAGGGAGGAATGAATGGACTGATGTGATGTTGTCATTGAAATGCAATGGATCAGTTGAACTCCACCGCTCACTTGTAATCACCCCGTGTAGGGACCTGTAATGTGCTTTTCCCATTGGGTTTGAGGGAAACTCTATTCCTCTCCATTCAGGTGCGCAATAAAGTGCTTTTCACTTTCGGAGGACTTCCTGTCTCCAGTGGCGTTCTCCATTAACTCCTCAGACAGACAAGAGCCCTTCTATTGGCCCAGACGCCCTTTATCGCAGCAGCTATTCCCTCCAGGTATGGTCCTACCTGGCCCCGAGATAAGATAGGACGCCGGCTGCCTGTCATTATTGGCAGATGAAGGCTATCTGAATATTGACAACAGTTTACACTCCTTGTTGAGAAACAAGGTTGGACTTGTGGGACGGATGCACACAGAGCTCTCATTGTGCAGTGGAGATATGAAAACCCACCTTCTCTGTGGTCCCACACCCAAGTGGCCTTATGTCACAGCCCCCCCCCCCACCCTCCTCCCCCCTCCTTCCTCCCCCCTGCCCCTCTTCAGTTGGCTACTATTTATTCCCACCAGCTGCGGTGACATGCTAAAAAAGTTCTTGACACCAGCTATTGCTTTTCATCACTGAAGCTTCCGACTGCTAACAGGGACCGAGCAGGGTTTTCCTGCCCCTCTCTCTCTCCCTCTCTCTCTGTCTCTCTCTCTCTCTCTCTCTCTCTCTCTCTCTTTTCTATGGCGGTTTACAAAAAACAAAAAATTCTCCCAGACGCCAAATTTATCTGAGAAGGATGTCCCGGGAGAAATCTTTCTTATAATTCCTCACATCAGCTGCCACTGACGTAAAACACACCTGGAGTGTGGAAACAAAAGGAGAAAAAAAGGAACTCTGCACGGTTTTCATGTTGTTGTTGTTTTTTCTTGAGAGAAAAAATAGGTCTTAATCCTGTAGAATGGATAAAAGATACGTTTCACCCTTTTTTTTATAGGTGTGAAGTTTGTGTTTATAAGTACACAATTTCGGTCACTGTGGATGAATAAATGCATATATTGGGCCTATACTTTACTAATCAAAATCGCTTTCTTCTATGAGTACACACATTGAAAACGGTTTTATGTCGAATGGAAAATGCTTAGACATTTCAAGCGGTTTCATATCAGAAAAACACGGAGCCAACACGATTTTTATCTGGATCATAGAGACAAAAACCTCTTCGTTTTAACCGCGATGAAAAAAGAACGACTTCGACGTGAAAATGAACTGGTTGATTTTCATTCGATTTCTTTAAATAGAAACCTTAAAATCGAATACGATGGCAAAACATTAACAATAAAGTAAGGATAGAAAAGCAAACAAGATATTCGCGATCATTATTATTATTATTATTTCAGAAAAATTAAGCCGTTTATTATTCGATGTTTCCCTATTATGATTTTGGTTGTAATCTCTCTAAAACATCTGTAAGTGTCAAATAAACCACCTGTCTCCGATGGAACTCCAACAGCCTCCCTTTCTTCGTCTTGCCCCCCTCCACCCCCCTCCCTCCTTATTCTTTCCGTATGCTGTTACATTGTTTTGAAAAATAAGTAGAGGTTTTAACTGCCATCCGAGACGATAATGGTAACCGGTTCTATACTTTGAGTCATAATGTTCAAGTGGGCCGTGATTAATGATGGCAGTGTGTCCGGGCTCCTGCATGCAGCCCCTGGATGCCTGACTCCAGTCTCCAAAAACCATCCCACAGACCTGCGCTTATTGGTAATTACTCATTTCTTTCTGCGTGTCACTCATTCACTCCGGGACAGGACAGGGGGGGGGCACAAGCCCCCAGGTGCAAAAGCCCGATATTGACCCTCCAATCCATCTTT
The DNA here is from genome assembly GCA_907169785.1 of Menidia menidia. NCBI lineage: Eukaryota > Metazoa > Chordata > Actinopteri > Atheriniformes > Atherinopsidae > Menidia > Menidia menidia. The sequence goes on along the minus strand of CAJRST010002224.1, from coordinate 10,220,751 downwards.
ATCGATTTTCCCATCAGCGTGCCCTCCTAATACATGCATAAGCAGCTTTCTACCTGTAAGCACACATGAGCCCATGCAGGGTCACATCTCCCGTTCCAGCTCAGGCTCATCACCTCACAGGTAGAATGCAGGAGGAAATAAGAAAAAAACAATAATACATGGACTTCAAGACCATCAATGAGGGGGAAAAAACAGAACAAAAAAAAAAGACTTGCAGATCAGATGCTGATGTGGACGCTCTTCTCAACATTTACAGGAAAATGAGAGCGTGAGCTCCTCCAGAGATGGGGTCTCACAAGAAAGGCAGACATTACCTCCCCCCCCCACCCTCCTCCTCATCCTCCTTCTGTCCATAAACAAATTTACTCCGGCCTCCAGAAGGGGTCGCCATCATGTAATAACAGTGCGCCCAAGGGTGCGGTTGGGAGGGGGTCCAGCTCCCTCTCTCTCTCTCTCTCTCTCTCTTTCTCTCTCTCTCTCCCTTCCTCTCTCTCCCTCGCTTCACCAACATCTACATTATATCGGAGTCCTTAATGAATGGATCCGAAATGTGCATCGTGCCTTTAGAAATGTGCACATTAATCAGTAGCCCGGAGAAATTTCATATTTTAGAAAACCCACTGTGGGAGCGCGTCCCTGCCTTCCCCTCGTGTCTCTCTCTCTCAGTTCTCTGCTGTTATTTACAGTTCTTGTGAAATGTCTCACTTTGCTGCCCTTGGCTACCCGAGAGATATTTCTTGGCGTTTTCCTTTTTCCCCCCTTTTTTTTTTTTCCCCTTTTTTTTTTTTTTTAAGATCTCAAAATATCCCAGGGAAATTAAGAATAATACAAAATAAAAAAAAACTACTCAGGATAAACAACCCATAAATTAAGGAAATCGATATTTTCGCCGCGCATTAGAAGCGTGTTCCGTCTCATAATGGAATAACGCCGGATTTATTCGCCAATCTTATGGCTTCTTCAGCCATAAAGCGTGATTATTTCACCGGAAAAAGCGGTCAAATGTTGACAACCTCGAGGCCATTGTAACACAGCGCTGGAAAAGACAATATAATGAGAAAAAGAGGGGGCCCGAGGCTCGCCTAATTAAATCTTAACTGATTGAAATAAAGGTTTGAGTACCTCAAGGCTTGACTAAACTCCGGCTATTTCCCTTTATATTGCGCTTTATTTATTCTGCGCGTGCATGCCCTCTCCTCTGCAGCATCACAACTCTGGCCAGGGCGATTTTCAGCTTCTGCTGATTCCCAAGCCCCTCAGCTATGTTATCCGGCTAATTATAATTTTTACATCATTAAGAATTATTTTTGTGGCGTGAGTGTGCATAAGGGGGGTTGGAGGGGGGGGGGGTGACAGTCAGTCACTGAAGTGTGAAAAAAATCCCTTTAATTTTAGAGACTAAACAGAAACCTTATTATCACTGGGTATTTTGTTTTTGTTTTTCTTTCATCTACTCCTGATGTCATTTATTTTTTTGTATGGATTAATCAGTTAAAACACATACAAGAATAAGACTTGACATAAATCAAACTTGGATATTAACGTATTTAAACAATTTTCCAGGATTGAAGAGCTTAGTTAAAAGTCATAATTTTGGTTCACGTTATCTCAAAAAATCTTCGGATGCTTCTGTAAAAGGCCAGAAAAGAGTCATCAATAAGACTATCTGCGGGCGCGTTTTCTCCCTCCATTGTGTGTAAAATCCTATCATAAATGATAAATAGATAATGGAGCTGTCTCTCGCGGAAGGGCTCGTCGGAGGAAAATGGGAGCTGGCGCGGAGAATTAAGGCGAAAGAGTTTGCAACATTCCTGCAGGGGATAAGTTGTTGACAATTAAAGAACACACACAAGAAAAGGGAGCGAGAGCAGGGGGAGCCCATAGGGAGGAGAGGGGAGGTCAGAAATCCGTTCCCTCGCCGTCTTTGTGGGTTATTTAGTTTATTTTTGTCTTATTTGTCACCCCGGCGTTTTGGATGCTGCCCTCAGACGATGCTGCCTCCTGTCTTTTCCATTGCTTCTACTTATTTTTCTACAATTAGAGGAAATGCATGATAAGGGGAAAAATAAAGGGGCTCAACTCTGAGATGGATGATATTAACTTGCCTGACTCTAATTTCAGCTTTTGCTTTGTATAAAAAACCTTTCAAGACCTAAACTGCATCATGTCTGCCACTGGGACTGAGTGTGCTGTCCTTAGAACAACACACTCTTGCCTGGAACAAGAAGGGGAACAATTTCCTCACGTGGAAAAAAACACTATGAAGAAAAAAGAAAAGAAAAAGAAGCTAATTGTCTAACTATATTTTATGGAAACTAATGTTAGATAGCCGCCATACAGCACAATCCTGAACAAAATGGACAAAACCGAGCACACTCGTATTATGGAAACAGCGTCCAGAAGAAGTTTCTCCCCTCTCGATTGTCTATGCCAGTTTGAATCAACCCTGCCTCCCATTTTGAAGACACAACCAGTCCCTTCTTCCAGAAAGCCTTTTCGGCGGTGCTATAATAAACCATTTTCCCTGGGCTTTATTGATCAGTCACTCTGAGCTAATGTAATTATCCTCATCAATAGGGGGACTGCAGGGAGAATCATTATGCGGCTGACATTGATAAATGATCAGCCAAATGCGGGCCTTTTCTCTCAGGGACCCCCGCCTCTGACCCGCTCACACAGGCCCGCATAACGTAGTCATAGAAACACCTTATGGCAAGAGGAGCGAAAACTGCTGAAATGTTTAAAAAAGAAAGGAGGGCAGCGCGCACGCACGTACACCCACACACAAACGCTGGCCACTCACACAGACCCTACAAACTGTCCCCCTGAGCAAGCCATTTTGGGGAGAGCCAGCTGCACAGCGAAGGACACTCAGCCCCTGCCTGGGCTCTTTTTTTACGACCAGCATCCAGATCAGCAATTTGAAAGAAAAAACAAAGGCCAAAAACTTTTGTGTCGTCCCTGCGCTGCCTGCAGATGCACGCCTGTTTCTAAATATATGTCTTTTTTTTTTTTTGTCCCCTCTCTTAGATCATAAACCCCACTTCAGCAGACGCTGCACAGAGGATAAGAAATAGAAAAAAAAAGATCCAATAACAAACGCGTTATTAACATGCCGTCTCTGTTAAACACACACACACACACACACACACACACACACACACACACTTTAGGTTTCAAGCGGGCGAACTGTGTGCGGACTTTTAATATTGTTGCACGGGGGGAAAGTGTCTTCCAGAGGAACGGGCGGCATTGTGCATCGAAGCAGAGGGAATATATTCCTTATTTTATTCGTGCAGCAGCAGCCCGGACTGGCTTTGACAGGGAGGAGATGAAGGGGAGGAGTTGTTTAGCTCGGCTGGATCATCCATCATCCCTGTCACACCGAATCGGCAAAAGGAAAGCAGCAGAGGCAATCTACCTTCTGTCTCATCGGGGAGGAGGTGGGGGAGAGGAGGAGGAGGAGGAGGAGGAGGGAGAGAGGGGAAGAGAAGAAAAAAAAACTATTAATATTAAAATCCTCTCCATCCACAGTAATCCTCGCGTTTTCTCTCTTTTTCATCTGATAATCTCCGCACAAAACGGCGGGATTCTTCCTTCCGTTTTACCCACAGAATAAAACAGCAGCAGAAAAACAAAAGAGTCTTTTAGCTCTCTAAATAGTTGAGAGTGGAGGACTGTTCGTTAATTAAACTCCAATGTAAAACGAAGAAGAAACATTTTCTTCTGCCCAGTTGAGACCTGACTCGTATCTTTGTACAGAAAAAGTGGACCTATATGATGATCGTGTTGCATCAGAGAACCTTTTTTTTTTTTTAAAGCTGTGGAGCGAATGTTAAAAGAGCCTAAAATCTGATTCTGAGCTTACTGCATTGTCCAAAACGACCTTTTTAAAATGAACTCTCAACATTTATGTTATAAGGCCTTCTCCAGGAGACATGTCTAGAGTCAGATGGATTTTATATATATATATACAAACAGAGAGAGGCCTAGGCGTGAAAATAAATAACCAGAAATATAACA
>CAJRST010002224.1:9956094-10216628 GCA_907169785.1 Menidia menidia | reverse complement strand
ATTATTATTATTATTATTATTATTATTATTATTATTATTATTGTTGTTATTATCTTCTTGATTTTTTATTATTTTTGTTATCATCATTGGTGTCTCACTTAAATTGTCTCCACAGACAGGACAGTGATAAACTCTGATGAAATTACATGTTTTTTCTTTTCTTTTTTTACTACGCTGGGAGAATGAAATAAGCATGCTGTCTCCAAAGCCTTGAGTGTAACGCAGCACAAGTTTAAACTTCTCTGTGAAGGACGAAACATATTTCAGCCTGAGTGATGCCGTCATTTGTGGTTTAAGGCTATGACCGGGATGGCCGCGGGCGAACACGGGCAGAAGAGGGCTGGAGAAAGAGGAGAAATGGCCTATCAGAGCCCCAGTGCGCTCCCGGGCCGGGCCGGACCGGACCAGACCAGACCAGACCAGAGCCGGCCGACAGGGGGCGCTGCGGAACGGCAGAAGGAGCCCACGGCCCACCGAGAGCACACACTCAGTGGGTTTACTGACCAGAGAGGCGTTCAAGAACAAATCCAGATATGCATTCTTTTTTAAATACTATATTATTAGACTTTTAAAAAATATATTGTTACCAATTTCCTACATTTAATCAGTTAACACCCATTCGATTTTAATCTTAATTTTATGAGACTGCATTTTTCGGAAACATTTATCCAATCTTCTTATGATCATTCTTGATTTTGATTCTGTTGTTGTCCCTAAAGCTCACGGGACATTGTTTATTTTTGTCTGCCTTCCTGCCACCGCTGATGGTTTAAAGCTAAAATGGCCTGGTGGTGCATTTGCTGTGTAATTTGCACCCTTAATTTGCATTTGACGGTCATTTATCATTGGAGGGGGGGCTGCATTTGTGAACGTAAATAATTTGCCACGGCAAGATATATTTCCACCACAATTTGTTATTGTCATTTTAAGAGGGCACTCAACATTAAGATGGGCGGTCTGGGTAAAAACAGGGGGAATGGACAAAAAAAAGGAAAATAAAGGTTAGTCCAAACAGCGCAGAAATAAAGTGAGGACTCATGTATTTTTTATGGTCATGTGCAAAAATAAATTTAACATGCAACAATATACCCAAACAATGTTTAACCAGTAAAATGAGTTCTTTTAAAACGGGAAGATGAATTACGACTTTGTATGTAACACAGTTAATCACACAAAAATCTAACAAAAATCAAAAATGAAATATTTATTACAGCATTTGTGACTGAACACCTTTTAAACATTACGTCACAGTCCTCATACAAGTATTTAATGTATTTTTGACAAAGCTTAAGGGAGACGGCATCTTATCATCTAGTGAGGAACACGTGCTGAAAAAGGAAGGAATTCATGGACATACAATATCAATGCCACAGCAGATCTGAAACTAGCAAAAACATTCTTTTTCAATTGAGGTAAACACATAGAATATCTAACATGAAACAATTAATAGACTGAACTCTGTACGAAGTTTGTTACAATATTCTCTCAGCTTTTTTTCCTCCCAAAAGCATTGAGTTCATAATTTAAGTCATTTTTTTCTCTTTTTTTTCTGTTTTAGGTTTTTTGGTGCATCAACCATCAAATGCTTCTCCAGTGCCACAGAATCAACGTTTGTTTCAGTTCTGTCCTTATGGCAAGTGTGTTGATCTGCAGATAAAGAAGCGCTGCAGGATGTTGCTTTTCCACCGTCAAGCTTCCTTCGATAGGCTCTTACTAATGAGAGTCCAGGGTACAAAAAAAAAAAGAAAAAAAAAAGAAAATGTATAAAACCAACACAATCCAGTGCTTGGGCAATTTAAACAAAGAACCTTTTCCTTTAAAACCTACAGGCCAAACATTCATTCATGAACAAAAAAAAACAAAAAAAAGAAAGAAAAAAAAAAAAAGAAAAAAAAAAAAAAGAAGGGCATGACAAATGTTCAAACTGAATCTTCTGGAGAGATCCGGTGTCATTTAGCAGCCTTTTCCCATCATGCCCAGTTCTTATGGGGGACAGGACCTGATTGCCCTCTGTGGTTTGAAGCCTTTTTGAGATGTTCCATCTTCTTGTTTTTTTTCTTTTTTTTTCCTTTTTTTTTCTTTTATAGTGCTGTGCTGCGAGACAGTTTCTCCTCCAGGAAGGAGCACACACAGTGTGAGAGAGAAAAGGTTAACCTTTAATTCTAAAACTAGCTCAGGAAACATAAACCATGTGATCAACAAAAAAAATGCACAAGTTTTAACTTATTTATCTATACTTTTTATACTACAGTAGTTATAACTCTTGGAGTCTTTCTGTTGTTTCTTTTCTTTTTTTTTTTAATCTTCCAGAGTGATATTATTTTAGAAGAGGGTGTCAGATGAAAGTGTACTGAACATGTTAATGATGGTGTGTTGAGTGGGTGTGTGAAAAGTGTGTGTTTTTCTCGAGTGTGTGCATCTGTCCATTCTTAGCACACGCGTACGTCAAAACATCCTCTGTTGATCTTTTACCAAAAGCCCAAGACTTTACAAAGTGTTCTTGTCAGCTTGGTCCTCCGTTTGGATGAAAGTAACAAAATTGACAAGTTAAAAAAAAAAAAAAAAAAGAAGTATCACAGCTCATCTGGAATTCTGTTTCTTTAGTGTCAAATTCTGGTCAAAAGGGCTTGCTTTTATTCTTAAAAATAGTCTCAAAATAGGATTTGTTGTGGGCTGCGATTTTTTATTTTTTTTTTCAAACTGTTTTCTTGTCGTAGCTGCTGTTGTCATGGTTGCAAAGTTCCCTTATACTATTGGGCATGGATGTCCAGGCCTTGTCCTCCAGTACTGGGGTCAATGGGAGTGAGCAGAGGGGGTCTCTGTGCAGACATGGTCATTCCTGGGTGTGACGACGGTCCTCCGTGCATCAGCATGGCGTGGTGGGGATGGTGCGGATGGTCAGGTAGATACGTGTGGAGAGGGGGCCCGTGTCGGAGCTGGGAGGGGTGAGGAGTCATCGGATGGGGGTGGGTGTAAGTAGGTGGGGCCATGCTCATGCCCACAGGACTGATCTGAGGTACGTATTCCCCCGGCATGCCCGGCAGACCTGAGGGAAAGACGGAAAGAGAGAATTTATTCATGCAGTCCATAAAACGACTCTGACTGCAGCTTTGACATGCTCCCCCTCCATTAACAGGCCTTAATTCAATTTAAACCCAACTTCACCAACAAAGGGCTTAGCAGATTTTATGACACTGTGCGTGTGAGACTACAGAGCTTTTAGCGTCTAAAAGTAAAGGGAGGCATTATTGCACCGGGCTATTTTAGGCTATGGTGAGTGGTTTACAATGCCCAATAGCGTTGTGGTCAGGTCTCAGGTTGGAAAATGATCCTCAGTCATCCACAGACAGTGTAGTCCTGGAGGATGTAAGGAAAACCAAGGAGGCATATTGATGTGGAGAAGTGCTAATACTTTTACAAGTGGAACAGTCAATTCCCCGGCTGAATTTAGTGACAAACCAAAGAGACATTCTCTCCTGGGGACATGCCTTTGTGAACATATTTGATTTAGAATCCCTTTAAGAAGTTCTTAAATAATTGAGGACTCGGTTTAGTTGTATCAGCAAAACAGTGAACGTTAAAGGCTCATTTCTACCCCTGAATGAGTGCACTTTGAGCTTACTCGTGGAGGCATGGAGTGTGGGTTTTGGAGGAAGAATAATAGTAGGAAACACTGGCAAAATGCGGTAACAAAGATAAAAGGAAGTAGAGAGAGAAAGGGAGGGAAAGGCGGTGGGGTGTGGTGTTGTTCCTTTAGATGGAGCCCACTTCATATGTGTAGAGACCCCAGCATGCTGGCATCTCTCATGCTGTGACAGCACCCAGGACACAGAGCTAACCCAGCTGTGCCACGGTTGGACTTCTCACACAACTGTTTGTTGTAATCAGAAAGAAAAAGGCTAAGATGTGGTGGGGGGTAGTTCCTGAAGCCTGGGACTGGAGTATGAGAACATGGCTGGTCCAGAGGCCTGGACCTTGGGGAGGAAGAAGTGAGCAGGAGGGTCCCACTGGAGCCAGGGGGCCTGGTTCTGGGATTGGGTCTGGGCTGGCCTGCTTTGTAATGTGAACCCCAGGGGGATTAGAAGCTGTAATAGGAGGGGAGAGGTCGCCGAGGGGTCACTAGGCATACTCACTCTCTGCATTCCTCCACCTTCGTACACTGCAATTAAGAAATTACACTGGAGGGCCTCGGAGAGGGGAAGAGGCGGAGGACAGAAAGGAGAGAGGGACAGCAAAGGCCAAGATTAACAACCAGTCTCACTAGTCGAAAGCTGGGCCATTTTCTAATACTCCATTTCCATGTCAGTTCATTTGAAATGCAAGTGTTTGTCAGAGCAGGTCTCTTAAATCCTCACTACTGGGGTCATAAAATGAATAAATCTTTCAGGGTGTTAGGGTATGATGGGTGCCCTTGCCTCCATATAACCTGGAGCAGCTCCTGTTAAAAGGCCCAGCAGATGTTTTTGACACTGTAAGCTGGTAATCTCTACTCTTGTAAGCTGCAGTCATTCCATTAAGTAGATCTGAGAGCCTCCCTCTTTCTCCTTTATTAACAAGAGTGGTAAAATCATCTGAAGACAATAACTGAGAACAGACTGGGCCCCTCTCCTGCCATCACCGCACGCCTGCCTCTCTAGCTGCCTGAGCATTTCTGTTATGGCACAGTAGTCCTGCTCAATGGCTGGCCATAATTAAGTACCAAATATACCATATTGTGAGGCTGTGTAATCAAATCAAGAGAGGATAATATTCCTCTGTATTAAGCTATTAATGTAATTGGTCATGAAGCATAAAGTATGTTACGTAATTAAATAGTCTCAAAATTATATAGCCCTATATTAAGAATTAGCCAACCTGAGCAAATGTTGTCTCTGTGTGGCTGTTTTAGGGAACATTGCTCCCTGGTTTTCCTTTTTTTCTGCCGCCATTAGCCGAGACGAGAGCGGATGAGAGCCAACATGAGGGACGCGGAAAGGAATCACGGACTGGAGGGGTGAAATGATCTCTGTCAGAAGAATTGCTGCTGTGACCCTTTGGAAAATCTACTTTCCATTTACATATAGAGGGTTCTTTTAATCAAGGTAAGTGTTATTATATTTTGCCTCATTGGGCAAGGGAGTTTAGGTGTTAAATAAAATCTTCTCTGCCCTGCTGCCTTTAGGATGTGATATGTCTTGATTTTTTAAATGTCAGCACTGTGGCAGACCGGCCGCCTTAATCAGACTGCTGCCATCCAGTTGTGTTGAACTTGTGTGTCTGTGTGTGTGTGTGAGAAAAGAAAACAGTCGCACAGAGACTGTATCTGTATGTGTGAAAGAGATCCCCTCGTTTTGGACCCAGCATGCATGCTTGTGTCTACAAGCTTATAAATTAATCTCAGTGCCTCTTGTCTGCGAGTCCCGGGTCAGGCTTGTCACTGGCCCCCACCCTCCCTTAAATCGTCTCCCTCCAGTAAAAAATAATCAAAACACACAGCCCCCCCACACAGTCATTCCTTTCAATACACTGCTCAAACCAAACCCCCGGTGAAGGATCGACCATGTCACCCACGGCCCGTATATCCAGCTCAGGGACCGTAATGTACTGCGCTGTTCCCGTCTTTGCATATAAGATAATTTGGGCATCAATCCTTCCCCAGACAGATTTATGTCACTCGGAGGACAGTTTCACTTCTCCTTCTTTATCGCTTCACTGGAGCCTGCTTAATTTCCCCCCTGTCAGCCCCTTCCCCAGGAGATGTTATTTTTTCCCTAAATGTCCAACATTTGCATTGGCTGTCTAAGATGGGGAGAGCGATGGCACTGTTGTGATAAATAAATTTGTGCTTGCCATGCCAGGTTGTTTCTTCCGCCCTTTTTTATCTGTTGTTGTTCCTGTTGTCTGGCGCCACAAGTCGGGTTCTCTCTGTCCCAGGATGGTTCCCATTTTCTCAAAGTCTCCAATTCATCCATGGCCCTCCCACCTCTACCCTTAAAGCATCCTGCTAAAGCAGCCCTGCAGGGTGGCTGAGTGTTGTTGCTTGGGGCAAGAGCTCGCTGTTAAATCATGGTAACAGTGGAGAGGTTGTGCTGGTGCAGTGAAAGGGAATTGTAGAAAAAAACAAAAAAACAAAAAACAAAACCCGGAGCCCCGAACTTAAAAAAGCAAGGAAAATAACCTAGTACTTACTTCCCCCTTTTTCTTTGCGTTATAAGATGGAGGTTACATGTAGTGCCATTGCCCATCCATGCCCATATTCATCCCCATTCCACTCATAGGCCCTAGAAAGAGGAGATAAATGCCAGAAAAAAGGGTCAGCAGGAGTCTGAATTACAGAGAGGCCGGAGAAAACCCGCTCGGAGGGAGGATGAAGTCTGTTAGCTTTAGGTGGAAAATAATGAAGGTGGAAGGAAAGAAAAATGCACAGAAACATTTGAGAGGTTTTGAATTAGCAAAACATCCCGCCAAACGTGTGTTATTGCAAAAGTGATAGTTTTTTTTATTACAAAACAACAAACAAAAAACAAGCAACTCCAGCTACTCATGCACTTTTGGGGAAAGTTGTTATTGTGGTTGTGGTCCAGCTGAGCTGAAGGTTTTGTGGTTGACTCTGGGGTTTGATGCATGCTGGGATGGCTGCGTGTCATGCTGCAGACGAGAGGATCAGTGCTGACCTCTGCAGTGACCGGGGTTGAAACTGGTGTCTGGCAAAGCAGGCGTGCCAGGGGAGAAGGGGGGGTGCGGGAGAAGAGGAGGCGAATGGACTTACCAGCCGGTCGGATCCCCATGTGCTGCTGACCGTCCAGCACGAAGCTGCCCATTGGTTGGCCCTCGGGACTGTATGCTGCTCCTTGGCTCACTGAAGGATCAAGAAGAAAACCTGATTGTAGTCAAAATGTGGACATGAAAAAGGGAGGGGGGGGGGAAGAAGAAGAGAGAACACACCAGACAATCAGCAATTGTCCCAGCTCCAGCCCAAACATACTGTAAGACATTGTGCTAATGTTTGTGGACCGCACTGACTGACGCGTGGCATGCAAACACGCATACAGTAGGTCCTTATGCATACAAGCACACACACACTTGTGCGTACACACAGCTCATGTCATTCAAAATCCCGCTCACAGCAGATACATTGTTCTCCAACCGGAGGAGAAAGCATGCAGTTTGACAGGATGAGAAGAATTTCTGCCCTAGCAGGCAGAGTAAGAGTAAGTTCTCAAATAAGGAGCCATGTACTTTACGTACACGTTTTCTCACAACATGAGCAAGATATATCATTCAAGATACGATGATAATCCTCATTCACAATTACATTTATTTTCTTTTTAGGGATAATTTGTGTTATTTTCATAATACAAAAGACACAGCAGCACTTTGATTTTGCTTAATACTCTTATATTAAATATGATGAACTGCAACTCTTTGGAGATCATAGAAAACTGTCCATTCTTGGAATATACCAGCATTAAGTTGTATAATCAATCATTCTTAACAACCCTGAAAGGTTTCCTTGTTAAATATTCTACATTGAGTCGCCCACATTTGTTAGTGCATTTAATCTGATTATAGCGAATGTTGTCTTTGAACAATCTTCATGCCGTCAAGCTTGAAAATCAACAACAAACACTTCCCTCAAACAAATGATTGCGGTTGTATTTGATGGTGTTACAATAAGTAAATTATTCCACAGGATCACCAGACTGTCTTTCTAGGGCTCAATCTATGTTTTGCAGGTACAGAATAGATAGAGAAAATGTATGTTTTATTTGCAGTCTAATATAATACTAAAAATGAATATGTTTTCATCAAATGCAGCACTGTCACTGCATAGATATTAAATTAAAAGATGAAATTCTGCATAATCATATAATCCTATCCAATTTGCCATCCCTTCTTATCATAAAATCCATTACACCATTACATCTTGTAAATGACTTTATATTTATAATTTGCTCAGGTCTAGCTTTAGATCAAAATTCAGAGGGATTCATGTGGAAGTGGAATAGGCATGTGACGAAACAAATCAAGGGTGACCCATTCTCAACCACTCTTAGAAAAAAATTGAAAAACAGAATAAAAAGGTGATAACTCATAAATCCCTGCTAGCCTTTCTGGGACTCCTCTTGTGTCCAATTAGTCATTCGCAGGCAGAGTGCTAATATACCTTTCGCCCCACTTACATTGGGAAATTTCCAATTAGAGTCAATCAGCAAACAGCCTGCAACGCATCTCATTGAGAAAATAGAAATTAACAGGGAATGAACAGAGGGAGAGTATGAAAAGGAAGCAGAAAGGCTTTCTCTGTATGTAGAAGTGCCCTAAAACAAATTCGGGCTTCAGGCATCATGTGCTTCTAAGTAAGGCATTTAGAAAAGGCTGTCTTCTGATAGGGGAAAAGGAGAGAAGTAAGCAAAGTAACACTCTTCGGCAGAGAGGCCGGATGGTACTTTTTTTTTTACCTGCTCGATTCGACTGGTCAATCATGGGTTGTACTATTCTTCTCCTGGCGTTAATAAACCTGGTAGAGAGTAAAGAAAAAACAAAGAGAGGAGAAAAACAAACGTTAAATCAGCCTGCATTCACACAAAGAAAGATTCATTACAAACCTCTACAAAGAAAAACACTTTTGCATGACTTAATGGCAACATTAGCCACCAAGTCCTTAAGAGAGGCACACAACAAAACGGTAACAAACAAAAGGGCAATTGTGTGCTGACTTGGGAACCCAGAGAGGGATACTTTTAATGTTCCATATGATCTATTCCCCTCTCTTTTAATAAAGCTTTTGATTACGTTTGGTTGCTATGGGCACCAGGGAGACATTCCTCAAGTATTAAATGCAGCTTGGGCACAGAGGCTTGGGCACATCCTGCTTTTTCCTTTATCCTTTTTCGGTGTGTCCCACAGCCTGCTGCATACAGGACACGGGGACTGTTTACCTAGCCAGCGTACAGAATTCTATCTATAGTTTTCCCACTGAAGCCTTTTTTTCAATACTATCATGTATTGCAATTTCAAATTGAGTTTTACGTTAACAAAATACAGGACACAAATGGTTCTTTCATTGCACCCTGCCACTTTACCCCCACCTCCGCCGTCCCCCTCTGTGGGACCCCCTCTCTGGCTGCATTGTAGGAGGTTCTACTCCCCTTCCAGCTGTCTAGAAATGAGGACCAGGCATGGGCCACTCCGTGCTTTCACAAGGTATTGTTATGTCAGTGAGCCCATCAATTAGGCTGTCTGAAGTTTTATCACCACCACTGCAGCGAATAAGTGCAGCTCCACAAAGCCTCCCCAACCAAACTTGCTCCTGTGGCTTTTCCAGTGTAGAGCTGGAGGTCATTGGGAGGTGAGTGCCAGCCAGGGGCAACCGTTTTAACTTCCAATGGGGTGCCTTGGGCTGTGTCAACAGCAAGCTGGTCACTCAGAGCCAGGGCAAACTCTCCGCTTTTCTTTTTATTACATTTTTGTACCCACTTTCTAATTCTGTCTCACTTCCATTCACTTTAAAAAAACTTATTTAAAAAAAAGAAAAGGCAGCTTAGCACTACAGGTACAACCATGTGGTTGATATTAAAGGGGGTTTCAAATCACATTGGAGCTGTCCAGCATGCTGGTTCCAAAAAAGGCAGAGAGGGGAAAAAAAAAGAGGTTTGGGCTCCCTCTCCCAACATACGGGTCCACGGCACGATCAATACGGTGGAAGAACTGGTCATTAGAAGGAAGGGAGAGCTGGAACCAATTTGGGCTCTTAATCCCCCATGAAGCCCTGATACCTGCCCTTACCTTCTCCAATGAACTTAAACGCCTGTAATCTGCCTGGCTCAAAGTGACATGGTTAAATGTACAAAATGCACGGCTGGGAAAAGAGAGGCGCGGTACTCATTTGCCAGGGGGCATCCAGAGTGCAGGTACGCAGGGGTGCTGTGGGCCCCCGAGAGAAAAAGATGAAACGCAGCCATATGAGAATACGAGAGAATAAAAGAGGAGGACGAGAGGTAAATCAGGATTGGAAATCATATGATTGTAATGTATGCTTTGTGATTTATGGATGATTGAGGATTACGTTTTATTAACTGGGAAAGAGTTTTTGTGTTTGAAAAAAGACACCAAAGCATTGTCAGGTCACCGTATTGTCAGACATCCTTGCAGCGCTTTAGAAAGAAAGACGGTTCCAGCATCAAAACCAGCTGAGCAAGTAAAAAGTCAGACATTCCGAGTATTGCACTCCCTTTTTAAGCACAGTGCGTTGCCTGTTGAAATATATGTCTTGCCTTTTGCTGTTCTAGATACACCAAGGGTTTCGAAATGACAACCATGTGCATTCTTACCTCCTCTGGGTCATAGCCATAAACGCATAATATTAGGAATGTTCGTCTGAGGCGCTAAATTTGACCATACGGTTTCCAACAACTGCACAGAAAATACTCATGAGAGTATCCTCTAGAATCAAAGCGCCAAGTTCAAATTCCTTTGTTCTTTTTCATTAAAATGTTATATTAAGATGGGTGTTCTTCTTGTGCTTTTCAACTTGTAGGAATTTCTTAAGTTTGAATGTAACTTTAAGAACATTTGTTCTCTTTGACGTGCTCATTTTTGGAATGATTGCCGTGCAGACATACATGTATGTTTTTTAAAAAAATCCCCCCACAACCTGTTTCTGAGATGGACCTGCTTCTTGTTAATGTTTCCTATTCACTAACTAATACCATATCACAGCGCAGAGCCACAAAGGCTCTGTTTTTGCATGCTGAGCAAGTTGCCACAGAAACCGACAGGCGATGAGGTGCAGCGGAGGGAGTGGGGGGTGACCAGGGGCTCCTATTCTGGCCCTGGAGCACCTTTTATCAGTCTGAGTAAAGCCAATTGAGATTATCACAGCCTGGCCTGATAACAATGTTTTCCCTCGACCCGTGAGCTGCTAATGGAGTGTGCTTAAAACAACAAAACTAGGAATCCTCCAGAGATGAAGGCCAGCCAGCTTGGAAGGACAGTCAGTTGGATGCATCCAAAACCCCCAGAGAGACACAGAGGTTGACCACAAGGACTAAGAATTCCTAAACCACTTGCTAAAAAATACGTGCGCGCTGTAAATCTATGCACCACCACCGTGGACATGACCACAACCGCCGCGAGTGTGTCCGAAGGCTAACCAGAACACAGAAGGCACACAAGGGACGCTAACTCGAAAACCTCTAACCCAAAGCCCATGTTTTATTGTCTACATCTGGTGGTCTAGCTTATTACGGCCTGCCTCTGCTCAGTGTTAGCGCACAGAAACACCAACACACACACGCACACGCAGTACACAGAGTACCTCTCTGCATGGGAACTTCATGCTGTCTTCAAACAAATAATTAAAGCCAGGGTTAGGGGGTCACGGAGAGGTCATTCATTGGGATACAGCCCAGAATGTGTACACTACCCCAGGAGAAAACAGGCTGGGAGTGGGGGGCGGAGGGGGGGGGGGCGGCCGCAGCGCTCTACTGCTGTTTAATGCGAGTAGCTAATGTCGTCCAGCCAATAAGCCTTAAACACATTTTCATGTTGCATATCAAAAACTACACTTGCAGCGCTAAGTGCGCTTCGGAGCGTGCATGTGAGTATGTATGCACGTGTCGGCCGGTGTGCGTCTATTGTGCATGTCAGCACATTCTTCACAGACTGTTGCCAACTGGCCCGCAGTAGCACTTCCAGCTGACATGCCCTGCAATGGTGTAAAGGATGCTTGTGTACAAACACACGTGCGCAGATACAATCCGCAACGACTTGGAACCCAGCTCCTTGATGATAATAAAGTGGTAGGTTTACGAGAGCTCTGACTGTTGAGGCTTTGCAGGTCGCAAAGGAAAATAACAGACAGATATGAATGATGGAGCCAGGGCAGCAGGAGTCCACTTGACACAGGGTCTCCACTAGGCTGGATCAACACGGCATCCGTGGTTAATAATATCTGTTCTCGAACAAGGGGGGAGCTTTAGAGAGAGCCTCTTTGGGTGTTAAATGCCCTGTCTGGCTTACACTATTATGTTATAAGGATCAGGGGGATAATTGAAAACTTCAAAACTTACATAATCCTAAACCACAATTTTATGGCATTTCCACTTAACGCAACAAATCAACTGCGTTGTCATCTGTTGACGATTTCTAAAGATAGTTACAACAGGCCTTCAAGATGTAATCATTGCAAACCAGTTTGACTGAGTCAGGGTTTGTCCTCTTCTCTTTTCTGACTTCCTAATCTCGATCTGTCAGAAATGCCTTCTTTCTAGTTAACTGACTTGCAGCCACACCTGGTAACTCACTCCTGTTGTCAGCATTCTTTCTCTGAGAATTGTCATGCCAAACCACCCTACCCTGGAGCACAGCCAAGAGACAGAGTGCATGAGGGAGGGAGATTAAACCGAGAGGGCCTCGCTGCTTGGATGGCCAATTGCGGCAGGGATCGGCAGGAACCCGGCCAATCAGGAGTGGGGTCACTCGTTTGACGAGTTTGTGATGAAAGAAAGAAACCGAGCTATAGCCAGAGACAGGAGAGAAAAGCAAGAAGCATTTCCTCTCTATGAAATGAGCCCAACGGTGCTCTAATCAACGAGCATCCTAAGAAAGGAGGTTGCCTTAGAATTGCTGCACAGAATTTGTCGGCAGTTTATTACCTTCATGGCTGACCAGCACATGCCCATTTCGAAGGCTCACATGCCAGGGAGAGGGGGGAGCAAGTTTCCGTTCATCGGTCAAATTCCAGGGCCCCTGTCTGTCTGCCTTTGTGGGAAGATTACATGCAACAAAATCTGAACATGAACGTGCTGAGCTCAGTACACGATCACTGCTTGCAAACATGACCATCCTCTGGATCCTATTAAATCTCATTGCTTCCATACTTCCGCTTCGGACAAAAAAAGATTCCAAACCCCCAGCAATTGAGTTACAACTCAATGGCATCAAAAGAGGAAAAATGCTTTGGTTACATCCTCATTCCCAAAAAGATGGAGTGAAAAAATAAAAGCAATACATGTCCTTTGACCAGGAAGTGCATGCAAATTAACCCCGTAAGGAGGGTGTGTTTAGTATAAGCAAACACTAATTATGGCCTGGACAGACAGCGAGGCAGAGCGAGGCTACTGAACTTCAAACACTGATCTATTGTTGTGTCAACAACAGTGATTTAATCAGCTCACATGGTCCAGCCCGGCCCCCTGTAACAGTTTATACACACAGTAGTTTGCCAGTCCAGACTGGACCTACAGTATCTGTGTATTTATCATAAACTATCACAAAGGAGCTTTTCACAGGCTCTACTCTTCCAGGATGGAGATAAAGGACAAAGAGATAGGAAAAGAACGAGGAAGCTTCCTCCAGCTCACCCTATCAGCAACAGGGTTTCCCGTTTTTTTCATCCCTCTTTTCCGTCTTTAAGTTAAAACAGGAGTCAGGAGACATACGCTGAGTTAACATTACCTCACCCCCGTGTTTGATTTAGTGCAGATGTGAAGCAGAGCAAGGCAGGATCGTTTTTTAAGGAAAGTCAGAGAGTGGGCCCACATTTGGGGCAGCCACTGTGTTTACATAGTTTTACCTCTGTCTATCTCTCCCTCGTTCTCTCTTCCAGAGTGCCTCCATATCACCCCCCCACACACACTCTTTTGTCCCCCTCTGAAAGGGGGACTGTTTCACCTCTTCTCCATGGACTTTCACTGACCTGTTTTTCTTTCCCTTTTTATTACGCCATTCATTGCCCATTTGTGGCATCCCCCCAGCCCTATATGACTAACATTTGCATTGCTCTGTCAGTCTTGCTGCAGAAGTCATTTTTTTCTGAAACTGGGGTGTGCATCATTAAGACTCCAGTAGAAAATCAGACAAAGAATTATATATTTGTGTTGCAAACTGACAAGATTTAACGAGGAGCTAATTAAAATAAATCAATAGCACTGCGGCACGCTTGCTCTCAGTCTCTTTTCTCGCTCTGATTCTCCGCACCAAAGAGGTGGAGTATTGCAGTATTGTGTGCAATGCGAGCCTACTAATGGTTTAGCATAGATGCTGCTAGTATGTATTATAGTTAAATAAAAAATCCTCACAAAAGAGAAAATATACATTAGAGATACTCTAATAATTCCTGAAGTAACTCCATATTCAACAGAAACAACAATGACAACAAAAAAAGGAGACAAACATGGACACTGCTCCTGCTATTTACCCTCCCATCTAACACCTTTTCCCCTCTTCCCCTTGTCCAATGAGGGCATGTCATCTGTGGGCCTTGCAATCAAGCAGCCTGACCCCTACAGGGCGGGCTATCCAGCCTCAGCTGCTGACTGTCCGTCAAACACCTCCAGAGCATCGTTTGGCCAGGAAGACCACGCTTGTTGGCCCTTTGATCCGGCGAGCAGCAGCTGCTGCTCCACACAGCAGCACTTTGTTCCTCTGTCTCCTCACCACACTCTGTCCTACGGCACAAAAACACTGAATCCAGTACAGAAGTGGAGGGGAGAGAAATGGGAAGAGGAAAAAAATGCAGGGGTTATAGGGGGAAAGGGGGGGGGGGGGGGGGGGGGGTTAAAAAAAAACATTTTTTTCCTCACTACAACACCAACAAGCTCTGACAACATCAGCAGGGGTTTTTCTTGGTCCCGACACAGCTTTCAGGCATCTTCTGCCTTATGCTTCACCCTCCCTTCTCTTTTAAGAGATATGATAGTTATTGTTCAAATCAGCCTGGGTGAATGGAATGGACTGAGGCCAAGCCTGCCCCAGGCATCAACACACCTGTATGAAAGAGGCCTTATTGTAGCAACCCGGCACGGCTAACCTGCCCTAGCTCTACCCGTTGTCTGATGTAAGGAAGGAGAATGTGATAATAACTCTTCCTCTCTACTAGATAGTTCCCTAATATTTTCCTTAATTAACCTTCCTTTCCTCTGAGGCGGGCACCTCTGCCCTGGAATGTTTGCTTATTATGTCATTATTTCTGACTATGCCCAGCAAACAGAGGGGGATTACTGGAAACAGTTGATTCACATCTCACTTGTTGGCAAAGCCTTCTCCTCTTACTCTTGCACCCCCTCCCTTAAGACAACACCTTATTAACGTCTTTAGTACACAAAAGGTATTTTCTGCCTGCCCAGGAGCTAGGGGACCAACGGCTACGTTTTCCACTGTCTGAAGTTGCCGGAGAACAGCCATGTCAATATTAGTCCTCGTCAAAGGTTCCAGCACATAGCGCATGACAGAGGCCATTAGCGCCGGAAGGTCATGTTCATTCTTCATAAGCCAGTTCTTCACCTCATGGGTGGATGAGGGCTTTCCTCCTTTTACGCAGGGACAGAGAGATACAGAACAGAAAAGCTGGGCTTAGACACATGGACTGAGGTAATGAACAGGGAAGGGTAGAACAGAGTAGTAGGAAAGACTCGATCCACCACTATCAGTACTCCAGCCTATGCATCAGGCCTCCTGAGATGAGTGGGTGTGTTTACAAGATCACCCCAATTTCTCATTTGTGCCACACCACTGCCCAGATTTCCCTCTGCTTCCCAACAGTGCCACCTTTGTATGTCTCTGTGGGGAGGGCATCCATAATCTCAGTTTTCATCAACTTTTGAGTACTATCTTACACAAGTGTGGCTTTTTCAACCTCTTCATCTCTCCTGTGTTATCTTTCCATCTCTTATTTCCCTCACCCTCTCTTTGTCTCCAGCTCTGTCGTCTTCTGTTCCCCTTTATGCTCAACCCTTTTTCTCCCTGTGCCTGGTAATCGAGAGAGAGAGATTCCGTGACTCTGTGAGTCTCCCTTATTGTCAGATATCAAACAGGGTGGCTTTGTGGATTACCAAGGGAAGCTGATAATGACATGATAGAGGCGTGATATTTCAAACAAAATTGAGTGTCAATTGCCTGCATCGTCTAGGCAACACAAGTGCCTGCCTTTCAGCAGCCAGGCAGGAAATAAGGCCAATCTATTTCCTTTGCTTCATATCAAACGTCTCCCTTCTCCCTCGTTTACAACTGTAATGGGTTCAACTCAAAGAGAAGAAGAGGGTCCTGCCAAGAGCAACAGCACACATACATGCTTGGGTACATTTGTGAGCATGTTTGAGCTGCACATGTGCCCTTATAGTGCAGTGAGGGTTTATTCTGCTGAATCTAAAACTGCATTTGCAGAAATTAGAAGGCAGAGCCTGTGGGAGGTTGCGTCAAAGCTGCCCCCATTTTATCACCCCACCCTCATTCATAAGTTCACATGCTTC
Organism: Menidia menidia; assembly: GCA_907169785.1. Taxonomy (NCBI): domain Eukaryota; kingdom Metazoa; phylum Chordata; class Actinopteri; order Atheriniformes; family Atherinopsidae; genus Menidia; species Menidia menidia. The sequence goes on along the minus strand of CAJRST010002224.1, from coordinate 10,200,396 downwards.
CATCCCACTCTCAGTCTTTTTCCCCCAAATCATACTGGTGTGCTATAAGCTACAAAATTAGGGCAGTTCAAATCAAAAGCACGTCCAGTTATTATTATAAGGCATATATTTTAAGCTTCTTTAATACCAGAGGTAGGTGTTGCTACACTTAGAAATGCTCAAGAACCTACTGGACTATTCCCCATCCAAATGGGACGTCATCATCCTTTCACCAATGAGCCTTTGGCTTTTAAAAAAGTGTTTCCATTGAGCACAACCCATGATGTGTTTGAGTGTCTGTTTTGCACATATTAGTGACCACAAAAGTCATTGGTTGAATGCTGTCAGCTTCTCCCTGACTTCCCTACTGAATGATTAATCTGAGTTTCAATTGCACATAACCGGTTTGACACACATAACGCTTGAACACACAGTTACACACACATACACGAACACGTGTGCGGGCATGATCAGAAGAGGATTTTGGGGCTAAAAAGCCGAGCAGCACGCCAATGTTATAAATAGCTGTTGTTTGTGGCGGGGACGACGGGCAGAAACAGCAATGATACTGGCACAGACCTCAGAGAATCTGATGTGCCTGGTGGCCTAAAGAGAGCCCTTTGCCTCTCAGATCAGCTTCACCGCTGACTGTGCCCAGCTTTGATTGGTCTCCTCCAGTCTAAACAACGGTGTGTTGGTTTTAAATTTAAGACTTAACTATATTTGATTAATACAAACATCACCTCATTTTCAATTTTGGTAATTATGTTCGGCAAAACTTTTCATCAAAAGGATACTTTTTCTAAATTTAGTTGAACCCTTGAGATTGTCTGAGAGTCTGCATGTGTAACAAGAGTGTAATGAAGCAGATATACCATTGAGGCTGGCCGGTAGGCTTCCACAGACATTCCCTCCGGCCACAAAAGGAAAATACGTTCCCTCTGCTGCACAAGTCTCGTGCCTACAGACGCTCAAATTGAAACATCAACATAGGCCATGGGAGAAATTAATATATTCATAAGGCTGGGAATAGAGAAACTCTAGATTAGGGTGATATACTCCCCACATTGTTCTCCCTCCTCCTTTTGTTCAGCTCTTCCTCTATATTTCAGGATCTTGTTATACATGTTATAGCATTGGTTAATTCCTTCTGTTATCACTGACTACCTAAACATTGTGCATTTGTGCATGTTTTAGTTTGCATGCTGAAATAATGGAAGCAAGTTGCATATTTTATCATCTCTCTCCTCCCATACTGCATACCAGGTTGAATGTGTAACCTTGAGTTATTTCAAAGTTTTACACGCACCTCTCCTTCTTTGTTTTCCTTCTTTCCACAAGCCTGCTTGTATCTTATCGAAATGAACAGATATCTTAATCTGAATAATACACACCAGTTTTACTTCAGTGGAAAATATGACGGTAAACTTCAACATAACTACACAATTTCAGAAACATAATTGCGAAACATCTGGCCAAAAAAAACAAGAAAATGTATGTGCATTCAGAAGCAGAAAAACAATGGCCTTTGGTCCCCATCACCAGGTGACAGCTGATGGGTTCCCAGAGTGACTGCTTCCATGTTCATAACAGGCTTTCACTGGACCATAGCGTGGTTTGAACCAACAAAAAGGACCAATATTGATTTAAAGGGTCTTCCATGATGGCCTACGCCTCAAAGCCACAGTGGGCATGTAGAAATAAATCACAGCATCAAAATAAACACACACACAGGTAAGAATAATACATGGTTGGATTGTTGAGGGTGTGAAAACAATTCTATCCCATTTTACATCCCAAAACACTCACTTTCATTGAAGAGAGAAGGAGCGAGGTCACTGTAGGTTCCTTTAAATCTGACACCACGCAAACAAAGCACAGATAAAAGATAGTGTTACTCCGTATCAAAATACAGGGATAGAGGGAATGTGAAGCGTGTAAGAGGGAGGTAAAGGAAAACAGACAGTAATAGAAAGAGGAAGAGAATGAGCGTGCCTGGACAGAGAGAAAATACCTTGTGGAGGTTCACAGAGTTTAAAGAGCTCAGCCAATGAAGGCACTCCTGTCCTCTTTGGCTCCAACACACACAAACATACACACACGCACACACACATACCCTTAAGGCCATTCTGTTACACCTGGTCACCTTTATCCCTTTAGTTCTCCAAACCACACCCCTCCTCCCCAGCACATACACAACATCCAGCCGTCCCGTTCACATCACTGACAATGCACATATCACTGCAGCCCGTGGATAACGCTCAGCTCCTCTGGCTATCTTCCTCAGCAGATAAAACTAATTATTCCAAATCTACTCTGTCAGGTTGTCTGATCCTCTGGGGCCTCAGTTTAATTCTCTCTTTCCCTCCTTTTGTCACAGCTTTTCTCTCAGTCATAAGCCACAAAGAGGCCAGGAATCTGTGCCAGCTGACCTCCAGAGTAAAAAAAAACATAAACAAAAGTGACGAGCTGCAAAGACAACTCATCACAGCGGCTGCACCGCATGAGTGTCTTTATCTAAGCAAAGCTTTACCAAGCAACCCACTAATCAAATAATACAAACAGGCCATGACCATGTCTCACAAAAAAACAAAAAAAACATGACATCATCTGACAAAAAATCTAAATGACTTATGCCCCTTTTCATATGGCTTAGTCTCCCTGGTGACACTCACTGTTGGCACATGTTAGGTTTTAGGGCTAAATAACAAGTTAAAAAGCCAGGCTTCCCAATTGCACCCCCTGAAAATCTACAGAAAAACCATCCGTTCCAACAAGCTCTAAAAGCAAATGGAAGCTCATAAACAGAGACTTGAATGTATAGACTTTGCATTTTATCTTTCAGCAGTTTTCCCCTTTATGAGCCGGGACCTCTATAACAGGCGGGAGAAAGAGAGGGATGAGCAAGACGACAGGATAGCAGAGAGACGATGAGGATGACAGTAAGGATGTTAAGAAAGAAGATGATGGCAGAAAGAGCAGAAGAATAAGAATGAGGCAGAGGATGGGAGAATGAGATAGAGGAGTGCTTAGGTCACAAATCTTGCTGCTATTCTAGTACGTGACATCTTTGCTCGTTTGCGGCTGCTCATTAACAAACAATACTGCTGTGAAATTGGTTTAATGACAAAGTAATAAAATTGCTATTCTGCTCACAGATGGCCTCAGGCACAGGAAGATTCTAGCAGGCTTACTGTGGCTGCCCGTGCGCATTAAGCTGCTTGTTCACGAAAACAGCATCTCCACACTTTCCTTCTCACTATTGCCAACCTTTTTTCTATCTTTTTAAGTTCTCTCTCTTCTTACAAATGAAATAAATTAACCTACTTTCCTCTCTTGTATTCCCTTTGAATTCTCCCTCTCCAACATTCTCACCCTCTTGCTCTCCTCAATCTCTCTGGTGTATTCCCTCGATCTTTCTCCAGTTCTCACCCCGGTACAGAAATTACCATCTTAAAATAAAAAAAAGAGAGGCCTGCCCACGCAAATGCAGCCCGACTTCATTTCAAACGCAGAGCCCTTGTTATTAAACGACCCACCAATAAAACCAAGCCGTTGAGAAATAAAAGAGCCAAAAGGAGCAGAGAAGTACAAAGACCTCCCTCCTCCCATCTCTCTCTAATGCTTTCTCTGTAATGCCTCTCTCAGCTCCTCGCCTCTCTATGTAGCCTCGTCTGGCTTCGTTCTCCTTGCATGCCATCTTAGCTGGGAGAATTCCACAGCCTTGGAGAGTCTTGAGCTTGTAATTGGAAAACAAGTAAAAAGGCATTCATTTTTGTGCATGATCGCCCAACATTGCCAGTTTTATTTAAGCACCACCTGTTTTTCATAACTCTAAACTCGCACAAAGGTGGGCACCGGACCGCTCCATAGCCTCGGTGGGTGTCCGTGCCACACTATGACCCAATGCTCCCCTTGTGCCCGATAAAGCGGGAGCGAGCCCTGTTAATCACACTGAATATTTCAACAAGGCTCCCGAACTCTCACGCAACACATGCTGTATACTGCCGGAGCAGACATAAACACGGTGGCACACATTAGCATCAGCTGTTTAAGACTCCCATGGCTTATCCTGCGAGTGAACCATGTGTCTAGATCGTGCCGTGAGCAGATTTTTTAATCTGTGACAACTGCTGAACAAAATGAAAAGCAAAATGAAACCTGTTACAACAGGGAGTCTGTTCTGTTCTTCTCTGCCAATAATGATAATGTGTTTTTCCAAATGTGTTTCTCTTTCCAAAACTGATAAAAAAAAAGGGGATTATTATTACGGCATCAAGAAGGCAGCCAGATCAAATGAACTTAGCGAGTGGAGGGTGTTGGCAGGGGGGCTGGCACTTGGGATCTGACAACAGAGTCAATTCTGCTAATTAACTGCCAATTAGCGGTCCCTAAATGAGAGGGATCATGATGCCTATGTTGGCAGCGCCCCGATCATCTCTCTTTTTAGTTAGACACACATATACACTCATGGTAGCACACACAAACACACCAGAGAGACAGAGAGAAATACACACACACACACACACACACAGCTGCAACCAATCCACACTCCAGCTGTATATTTAGAAAGCCAGGGGCATGAGATGGCCACTGCTGGGAGTCCCTGGTTGCAGCCAAAAAAAGGCATGACATTTCCATCTGGGTCAAAGTTACACAGATAACCAGTGACTTCACTCAACTAGTCCACCAGTCTAGCAGACAGGAAACGATGGAAAAATCAGTAAAAAGCAGAGATATAGTTTGGAGAGGGGGAAAAGAAACTCAAAAGCGTCTGTGTGAGATTCATGAGATTCAAATACTTATAAAGAACGTGGAAAAAAGAGGCAGCTTAGCCAGTTTCATAACTTTATGTTACATTTGGAAAATATTAGTTATTATTTTGCATTTCATAATAGGCTGGTCTGCCAAACCAGAGAATCATAAAAGAAAATCATAAAAGCAAGTGTTCCAAAATGTCTCATTGGACATGGAGAGGGGCTTGAACATGCTTTTATTAAGTGCAGGAACAAATTTGACTTTGTTCCCTTTCTATCTTGTTCTCATACCATACAATACAATAATGTATTTTATCACAAAAAAACCTGTGGCTTACTCTACATACCTCTGCAGGGAGATTTACACTGAGAAATCTGGAGGGAGCCATAGAGAGAAAGGAGAGAGGAATAGAGGATCTGAATGGGGATAGGGAACCTGCTGTTAAGAGAGCTGCAGAACAGTCAGTTTAAAGCTATCATAACACAGCTTATCTGCAAGCTGTGCTCCAGCACTGCTCGACCTGGGAGGAGAATACTGATTTTAGTTAAATGGAATAATGCCAGAGAAGCACACGATTTTAAATGCATATATCTATAAATGTAGTAAGTCTTCTAAATCTGAATTTTTCTGCTCATTTCTACATATGGAGGATGCTTAAACTGCTACATGCATTGATTACATTTAAATGTATTGACCAACTTTGACTGTTTAATCCAAATATTCCTTATTAGTTGCTAAATCTTGATTAAATCGATAAGCATCTAAGTATTAATGTAAAGACTGAAAAAATGGGTGACCGGAAAGTGTTTCTCAAGGTGGAGTTTGTCCAACAAGTAATTTTAAAAAAAGACAGAAAAACTATCAGTGCACCATGCCTTGCCCTGAACGGCTACAGAGATTGAACCCATTTCATCTCCTCAGTAGGCACAGGCCGCTTGGCGCCGTCGTCTGGTGGATATCCTTCCCTTATCATGTGACCTGTGCTCCAACAGGGGGCAAAGGTTGGCTGCAATCCGCCCCTGTGTCTTAATAACTCACTCATTGTATTCCTTTCTGTCGCTAATTAGAGCCTCTCCCTAATGCATGTGTGTTCTGTGTGTGTGTGTGTGTTTGTGTGTGTGTGTTTGTGTGTGCATGGAGTCCCTCCTGGGCAGTAGAGAGGACGCTGAGAAGTAAAAATAGAGCGTGGCTTAGTGCCCTCTTTATTGTTATTAGTGCTCCAGTGGCACAGCAGTCAATCATCATAGATGGCAAGAACTGACATATTCGTTCTCTGACTTGCTCTGCCTCTCCCTCTGCCATGGAAATGACCAACTGGCTGCCTGTGAGATGAGGGAATAATGACAGGACGATTTCCTTCCTTTTTTTAGATGCTGTTTCTCTCAGTCATCTGTCATCGCCTTCATCTTCCAGACTAATGCAATAACCCTCTATGTGCATGTGTGTGTTAGCATAGCTGCAGTGGTAAATAACGACAGGATAGTCAGTGTGTGTGTTTATGGCAGTGAGTGAAGGCAAATCATGCTGAGTCTGAAGCTGAGACATGAAAAGCTTTAGTCAGGCTCCATTTAGCCCAGACTGATAGCAGGACAGCAGGAGCTGCTGAGACAGGCAAATATGCTGCTTGATACTGTAAACTATAAATGCGCCTTTAGTGTGCAGACACCTGCATCTCCCATTTCACCTGCCCACAATGTCAAGGGTGACATGGCCCTCACCATTTTCTGTAATCTTAAACAAATGCAATTAGATATTAGACCACTCCTACATTCTGTTAACTTCTGTTGTCTCACACTGTAAGCAGAGCAAACAAAACAGCACGCAACCTAATGGTCAACTAATGGTGTCCTGATAGATCATACACATGTAATGTCTCGATCATTTGAGAACGCCTGGTTTCCTTTTTATCATAATGCGCACAGCATGCACTTACACACTGAGTTTTGACCAATATTAATAGGATAATCAAGTCTGCCTCATCTGCTCAGCACCAGTGCTGTGAGACCATGGACTTTAACCTCTTCCTCTACTCCATATTAGCATTGGACAGCTAATGGGGTGTGAGCTACAAACAGGTGAAGCTGTTAGCTAACGATATACACTACATATAGAAACAGGTGGCGAATGTCAGTGGCATTGAGACAAAAGGTTTTCACCGACTGATGGCTGTTTTCTGTGTATCCAGGTGAGCTGCAGGTAAATGGAAAACAGGGGAGGTGTCGGTTGGACAGTGCGTGTCTGAGGTTTGATGGGGCTAGAAGGGAGAGACTAAGATGCACTGTCTATTGACTATCACACAGAGCACCGTTGTGCCCTCGCTGGACTGCGATTGTGCCAGCGGACAAAGCTCTGATTCAGCACATCCTCTCCCCAAGGGAGAGCTCTGGAAACCGAAGACGGCAGCCGTCCCCTCCCTTTGCCCCACTCATCCTCTGCTTCCATCTCTCCTTTCGACTGTTTCGGTCTCTCTCTTTGACTGGCAGTAACCATGCATCAAAGGAAACTACAGAACAATGCAAGGGGCCAGTCAGGAATCTAAAGATCCCTTATCTTTTTCAGAATTTTTCAGAATTTCAGAGAGATGACATTTCCTGGATGGACAATATCTCACATATTACAATTAAATAAATAAAAATGTAACTTTCACATATCAGCCTGGAGAGTGATAAGTGGACAACTTCATCCTCTTTGCTTTTTATCTCTCCCTCACCATAATGCAGCCATGTGGCAGCATCCAGTGCTGACAACACCTGAAGTGTAGTGACTAGCACAGTCCGAGCCACTTCAGCTATTGATTTTTGGTGTGTTTTAATTGAGCCAACACTAATGTCATTATTTTTATGTACATTCATGTGAGTACAAACATGATTTATAAGGCTGTGATGGAGTGCAGGGTAAATCTGACAAAACATGAAGCTTTGGATGAGAATCCGGGGGCTCCCCCAGTATATATCTACAGCGTGATGATCCTGGGTCTCTTTCTCTCTCCTTCCAGGTTAGCTGAGTATTTCTGCATTAATCACCATGACACAGGCAAGGCAACTCAATTTTCTGCTCCTGTAGGTAAGGTGCACGGCATCCCGAAACGGTGGCATGAGGCATGAAACAGGCAAGCAGGGGCTAATCTTTGGTTACTGGTGTAATTGAAATGCTATCCACACTGTAGGGTGCATTAAAGTCTGATAACAGCGGTTCCTGTGGCCAATTTAAGTAGCTTGACTTCCCCTGGCAAGAAAAGAATAAAGCAAAGGGTGTGTGAGTGAGACAGAGAGAGACAGAGTATTTCAGGTTGGAAGGGGGAGTACAAGGGAGGGGGGCTGATAGATAAGACCAACAAACCCGGCTAATTCTCCAGGCATGTTTCTCATTGTGATCCAGGAAAAATGAGAAAAAAAATGAATCACAGAACCAAAAAAATCAATTGACCCTCGGGTGGCTTGTCAGGCTGCGAGTCTGATAAACCTAAAAGCTCCGTTAATGTCGGCCTGCCTGTATCCAACAGATAGAGCACTTTGTAAATGAACCTGCTTTGATAAATATATTAAGGAAAGCTGTGAATAAAAGGCACAGACTTGTCATTTGTAAATAGAACCCCCGCTACATGGAATTAGAATGATAAAATGGGGTTCCATATAATTAAGTTTGTGTAAGACCTGAAATCCGTGCAAATACCTTCCCGGAATTTTGAAAAGAAGCTGTCAGTTCAATTAATCTTAACATCACCCTGAGAATGTACTGAACAAAATTAAGCTGCCGATAAAACCTAGGCTAGTATTTTGATAAGTAATTCCTGTATCATTTCTTTGCTTCTGTGATCATTTTATTTAATCCACCACCCCCAGTTATGTGCTAAGCCATCTACAAAGGCCGGGCTGGCCAGGCCACCAAAACCTTAATCCACCATATAGTTTGTGTAAAATAGGGAGGGGGTGGAAGGCGGTTTTGCCTGTTTGTGGGGGCACCAGTGGCAATGCTAGGTATGATTTTGGAAGAACGGGTGGAGTGTATTTGGAGGCTGTAGGGGTAGCTTATGATCTCTGCCTATCTTGCTTAAATATATCCCACTGAACACAAGCGCATCAGACCACAACATCCTGGTAGCTTACGTATAAGAATGTTAAAAAGGTTTTCTGTGTGTATGTCTCTGCGTGTGCGTCTACACAACGCAGGAAGGGATGTTCATAAACGGTTTTCACACTTTAGGAGCATCAGTTGTCTCCGCTTGTGGGAAGAGGGGAGGCAAAGGCTTTCGAAAATAAAAAGGCAGAGCGATGCTGGTTGGAAAGATAGGACGAGCAGAAATCTTGACTCACCAGTTGTTTACTTGTAAGATAGTGAGGCCTGTGTCTTGGGCTAGCTGCTTCTTCTGCTCTTCAGAAGGGTATGGGTGCTGCAAGAGCAAACAGAGAGAAAACACACACATATGAGCCTCTTTAACATAAAAAATCCCACATATGCGAGGTCTCACAAAGACTAGCAGGAAAAAAAAAAGGACCACGCACTCTGAGTTAGTGCCCCTGCTTACTGCTGTATACATTCAATATGCTCCTATGTCTGTTGCATTGTATAACACAAGACGGCACCTTCTTGTGACCTCCACCCAACCCTACTCCTCCCTTGAACAGTATAGACATTCAGTTCATACACGTGCCTACCCACACTCTCTCTCTCTCACACACACACACAAACTCACACACATAATCCAGAGCTGTTAGAGCTGGCCAAACAAGTTTGTAAAAACTGTCAGCAGTGATAACCTTGCTTCTTATCCTTGGTTTGCATACACGCAAAATAGGTGTAGTGTATGAACTGATCATATGCAAAGACAAAAAGAAAATCACACTCATAAGCATACACATGTTGTCAAAGAAAACATTCCAGTGGGCCGAACAGATATCACGGTGTCTGAGGGTCCTTTTATGATGCTAGACAACAAAATGTGTGGGCGCAGATTTGCAGTAAATACATGTATCCTTCCATGAATGTCTGACATGTATCCTGCTCGTGGTTCTTTCATAGACAGCAGCTGAATAACATTCAAATGCGGGAAAAACAGAATACTGTGAAATCTCCCAGACAGCTTTGCCAAGATTTCTACCTGAAAATGGAATTCTCCAACAAGGGCTGCAATGATACTATTTGTGTCAGGTCCAATCTAAAGAACATTGGCTGACATAAATGGCAGACCTTGGGCTGCGTTGCTCCCCCTGGGCCTGCTATGAAGCATGACAAAACAACAGTGATCGCTGGTGACAGATGTCTTTAAGGGCCAGATTAGGAGTCGGGGCGCACGCAAACGAAACAAATGAGACAGTGTGTGTTTCATTCAGCCAAACTAAACAGAGAGCCTGCATGCACACAGATGTGCAGAAAAGCATGCGCAAACAGAAATACACACAAATATATTGGGGAAAAAACATTCAAAGGAGTGACAGCTGCGAATCAAAACACAGAGAAATTCTTTTTAAAGGTGGTGTTTAAAGGTTTAAGTCCTTCGATATTTTTAGGAGGTCTCAAGCTCTGTTGACATATATCCTCCTAAAAAAAACTCCACTTGTCTAAACTTAAAGTTTTTGGTTCCTTTCTCTCCTCGTCTCCTCAAGCTCATCAAGAAAGCAAATTCCGTAGCTCGTAAAGCTCAAATGGCTGGTGCTAATTGAATCCAATTTTAATGTGAAATGATATCAGTTGCTCAAGAAGCATTTTCTCATTTACTGCTGAAATAATTGATGTAAGTGCGAATTCATTTCAGCAGAGAGGAGGATTTCTCCTTTCAGGTAGCCCACCCTGTTTAAATGTTTTAATTAAAAGAGAGACGAAGAAAGGTTCGAGGAATGTGTTCAATTAATAACAAACAAGTTTAAGATTGGACAAATAATGAGTCCCCACTGCAAAGAGGGATTAATCTGATTTGTACTTGTGTGTGCAGTCCCTTTTTAATATGCTAAAATTATTAACAAAGGAAAGATGATAATGCTTGCAAAGAAATACATTTTTTGATTGCCAGGTGCTGACATTTCCTTGGCTTGTATAGATGGAGTTACTGTGTGTCTGTGTGTGTGTGTGTGTGTGTGTGTGTGTGTGTGTGTGTCTGCAAATTAAACACGCTCAAGGGAAGGACAAGTGTATAGAAACTATGTAGACATATTCTCATCCACATGTCTATTTGTGCACTTGCTCCTTACAGAAATGTTTATCAGGAGTGTAAACTTGTTTTTTTTTTCCTCTCCCATACTGTTTTGTTTTCACGTGACCTCATTCATCCTCGAAACACTGACAAATTGACGAGCACACACTCTGCCCCACTCCTTTCTTCTACTACACAAACCTATGCACACATACACAAAGGCATAACCAGATAAAGCTCTGGCTAAAGATGATGTGCTATAGAAGCATAGGGATAGGAGCAGCTTAAATTGGAAATGGGAGTGGGTCATTTACATTGTATTAAGGCTTCCTCAGCCTCTCTGGCCCAGACCCGGTCATCAATCGCCTACTGTCAGCCAGAGCGCGCTGTAGTCTGGTGATAAATACGCCGGCCAGCGGCACAGCTCGTCCAACAGCCACCAAGTAATGAATGGTTTGAACAAACTAGAAAGATGTCTCATCAAGGAGAGTGGGGACGTTAAAGCCCCCCTAACACACAAAAGCCCTGAGTAAGGAGATTTACTCTGACCACATAGACACCGCACTAAAAAAAGAACAAAAAAACTATTTTGTTCAGCTCATGCCTCATGCAGCCCTCTCTCATTCCAACATTCCTTGTCTCTCTGTATCAGATGATCACCCACCTTACCACCCCTTCGACCTCAAGACTTGCTCCTGACATGCATTTGTACACGTGCACAGCCAAGTATGCACACACAGAGAAAAAACATATAAACATGTGCGCCTGTATTCTTTTTTTTAACTCTTTCTCACATCTCTTGCTGACCGCTTCTCTCAAACCTTCTCAACAAATCTTTATGACTAAGACTGCTGGCCACCCACCCAGACTTTTTGTTGTGGTTGTGTTCTTTTAAGCAGTGTGTGATGGCAGCTGAGACACTCTGCTCATGTTAAAACTGCAACCTTTGTGAAACTGGAGAATGATTATTTGGACTTATGAATAAACGTATTGTTCAGTAACAGCAGTTAAAACACGTATGTTTGCAAGCTGCACAATGTAGATAAAAGCTATTATGTGAAAAGATGAATGGATGACAACATCTCCAGCAAAATAAACAAAGCCAGTCCTGATGTGTTTCCTCCTTGAAGCCCTTCTCTGCCTCAGGAGACAGTATGACATGGTTACTTAATGGATGAAACACAAACACAGCACAAGAACAAAGATGATATTGATAACCTCCCCAGTAGCTCTGGATCCACTCAATATCTTCAGTTAAAAACACCAAGGCCAATATCCTTAAAAGAGGATTGACCGCAGAGTGTAAAACAGTCTATAAATAATTAGAGCTGGAAATGAGCAGTTTCAATTTGTTGTCGGGGCAGCACCAACCTCCAATCGAAACAGCTCTGTTAATTATTCTGAAACATTTTCATGGCAAAGAGGCAAACTATCTTCATTTACACATGTTGTCCGATTCCTATAATTTAACTTGAGAAAGTTAAGCCAAATATTGAAATATTGTCGATTACACCCCGGTGTACATGTTTGTATATTTGACTGACTGCTAGCCAAATTACAGGGTTTTATGGCCTCGGTGCTCTCTGATGTCCATGCATATAACAGCCCCTGTGGTTGTGGAACATTGCAAGCTGAGGTGGCTCTACCATCTGCTGTGAATGGTTCTTAAACTCCCCCTGAGCTCAGATTGGCACTTCAGCACATACAAAATCCACATCTACTGCAGGACCACTCTTACTTCACACACCTTTCACCCTTGCTGACTCCTATCGACTCATTCAACATCCAGTTTGCTGTATATCATTCTCATTCCTCCTGACACCTATTTGCAGCTGCCATTAAATCTCAAAGCCAGATCATTATCCTGGTTGTTCCAGGCAACCGCCACCATTTTTCCATCCCTGAAGTTGCCTCCCCACCCACTGAACCAACAGTCCCTTGCATTAGCTGCTAGTAGACCCCATTGACTAATTACATCACCAGTGTGTGACATGAATTATAGAGAAAGGTCATAAGGTTGCAGTGGCTTGCAAACCTATTCCATGCTAATGACCCTCCGAAAATCACAGGCCATTGGCTGTTTACCTCCAGTGCCATGACAACACAAAGGATTTGTTCAGATGACCAGTGTGATTTGACCCCAGTTATTTATTTATTTATGTATTGTCACTGTTAGGTTAGTTAGGGATTTAAATAATCTTCTGTGCCTTACATTTAATTTCCAAGTGTGTGTCTTCGGTTCAGAAATTAACCAGTCACAGTGCTATAATTTATTTCATGATATTTTTTTTATTTATTGGTGTCATTGATGGGTTTATTGTGACACTTTTGGAAAATTTTACAGATATATTGCATCCTAGTGTTTCCCTTTCATATGTGCCTTCCATGCATTGATTGGAATCGTATTTGTTTTTTAATCAAAATGACTGTAGCATGATAATGATATTCACTGTCAGAAATAAATGCAATCAAATAAAGGAATGACATTTTAATATGGATTCTGCATTGAGCTGGCGTAAGATTGGCACATTTTAAATATCAAGTTGCTGTTGTTAATAATGGTACAATTGGCTTCTTTGACAAATGACAATGGGATTGAATGCATATCAGCGTCACTGAGAGATCAAAGTGATATGACAAATAAATCAAGTGAATTCTTCTTTAAAGCACTGGGTCCAACCTTTACTTCATTTTTAACGAGAGATTTTTGACTAATTCCGTGATTTAAAATGAAGAATAAAGTTAATCGCTGTCCATCAACTGTATGGAAACCTGACAGCTTAAAATGTTTTGGATTTTGAATGGAATTCTTGATAATTCTGAGTTAAAGTGATTAAAATAATTGATTTTTAAGATTTTTTTAATGTTCATTTGAAAAGGTATTAAACTGTCATTTGGATTTCAATCTACTGTATCCCTTCTGTGAAGATTTTAGTGAATATAGGTGGGGGGTAGGCTTCTTAGGTGGTTTTTTATTTCCATTTAACTGGGAACTACATTGCTTCCTGACAACAGTCTGAAAGCAGGCAAGAATGCTACATGACTCAATGACTCAACCCTGCTGCTCTCCTTTTCCCTCTCTTGACTACACACACACAGATATGGCCAACTTGTAAACAGAACTCACATGATGCCAAACAACAAACCACACGCACTGCTTGCCAAACTCTGATAACAGCAAATGAAAGTACATCTACACCTCATACATGCATTCAGAACATAGCACTACACTTCTGTTTCTCCCACTCCAAACTCCAAAGCTTCCACACAAGTAAAGACTCTCAATGGACTGCCCTTTGACAGAAAAAAAAAAACATGATTGCAAATACAGGGCGAACTGGTGAGGCTTGCGGCATCTATTATAGAGAGAAAGGGCCCCTAGTCTGTCTGTCTGCCTCTCTGACTGGCTGGCTGGTAGGCTGGTTGGCAGTGCATCAGTACTACTACCGCTGTTGCTGTCACGGCCCCCCACAACAATCGCTGGCTGGGCTCCTGAAGCCGGTTCCTGGACACCAGCCAGCAGCCTGTTTGCTCTACACCATTAATTTATGTTCACTGGAGACAGTGCAAGGTTGTAGAGAGGCTCTATGGCATAACTGCCCTGCATGCCTGCCAAGCTACAGCAAGAGTAAAGTGGGTGAGGGGAGTCAGAAGAAGGAAGGAGGGAATGGAGGGAGAGGGTGAGGAAAGAGCCCTGAAGGATGTGCAAGATATAGGCATCTGATTGTACTAAGCTCCATGAGGCTAAATAGCAATCACTCCCACATAATCCCAGTGCACCTCCAGACTTAGAAATAAATGTTTACGGAGAACATTTCTAAACGCGTCTGGAGCATAATGAAATTAACAGATATCATTTTAATGCAATAAATAAACTAAACTTGAAAAATGTACAAAAGAGCCCTAAACAAATATCAGCTGAAATTAATCCATAAACCGGGAGTTCTGTCTATAAGTGGTGTGACCACTGAGCAGACCTCTTCCTTTTTGTGGCATGCAGCCGGAGTGACGTGCCTATTTACTCATCAGATCAACTACATGGTTTCTTCTTCCACCACATGGTGGCCCCTCTGCTTTCAACAGAAAGATCATGATCCTTGCATCTTCACAGTGGGGGTCTGGTCTTCTGTTTGTCTCTCATTTTCATCTATCTCTCCCTCCATGCTTTGAACGCCCCAGCAGCAATCACTTCTTTGCTTCCTATCCTCCTAACTGCAAATCTTCCCCTCTCCACACTGCTCATCTCATCTCGTCCTCCTTTTTCAAAGTTTCCGCTCAAGCTTTAAGCCAGGTCCTGGAGGGCAGGAATTTGGCCTGGTTTTTCAGACCAGTCTATTGGCTTTGTTGTGGTAACTGCCTGCTTAGGGGCACCCAGCTCTGCGCTGCTCTACAACTTGCCTGATTTCAAGACACAGCCGTGCTCACTGCATGTTTTAAAGCCATCTTCAAAACATCTTGTTGCGATGACTACGGCTGAGCCAAAGGATCATCCTTCCAAAAAGGATTTTGCCTTGTTAAGTTTCCGAACATTTAAAATCTTACACGCATTTCTTTATAATTGTCAGAAATGACTCTTCTGTTCTCTGGCCCCTGTGATGCCACTTGTTGGAAGAGAGAAGTAATTGGTGTCTGGCCTTTGCGAGGTACTTTTAAGACCTATAAGCAGATCATTAGAGGCCTGGTGGGCTCGTCAAAGCAGAGGAGCCACCCCCTTCTTCCAGCATGGGACAACCCCATATCCACACCACTTGTTACTGTTGCCAGTCATAAAGTCATTTGGAGCACATGCAACAGCTAAAGTGTAGTAAGCCTCTGAATAAACATCTGTCCTGGTTTAATGATGTATGCACACATTGTAAAAGAACAGAGATTTTTTTCAACTGATTCTGAGCCTATGCTAACCCTCTGACTTGGGTAGACCTTTTTAGGTTTTAGCTTGCATATTCAGTCTAAGTAAGCATGTACATAAATAATAAATGAATTATAAATATCATATATGTCAAATTTACAGCTATGTATGCATCACAGAAATATTGAAGAGTGTACAGCACAACCTTCCACTTCTTGAAAAATCTGTTTAAAAAACAGGGTCTCTCTTTCCCTATTGTGGTCTTTAGACTTTGTTTAATTTGATAAGACAAAGTGAAGTGGATCTGATTTTCAGTTGAAATAGAAACAGATTCATTTGAAGGGATAGGCAGACTAAACTAAAGAAAAGGTGGCGGGTTACTCTTCAAATCGAAGCCTCTCCACTTGACGGTTCTCCCTTTCATTGTGCACTAACTTAATGAGAATAAGTATTCACATACAACCAGCACCTCTTTCAACTTTCTCTTTCTCTCTCCTACTAGTTTATCCCTCTGTCACTTTAAGACTGCACATTTTACAGAAAAAGGCCAGTACATTCTAATAGTGAGCCTCGGGATACAACAACAAGAGCACAACCACTTACAGAGGACAAACAAGAACCCCCCAGGGTCAGCTGTGGAATGTCAGGCCTATTTGGAAGATATCGCAGGACATTTGTAATGTCAATTTTTGTTTTCAGGTCAGAAATCAAAGGCAAACATGGTGGGTAACATTTGTCCATTACATTGCAGACAGGAACACCCCCTCCCCTGCAAAAAAACAGCTGCAGGGGACACTTCCTGTTTGCTAATGATGCTAAATGTGTTCAAGTCAACCATGTCAAATTTTCTCCCCCTCTGAATGGACAGCTGGAGTGGAAGGCTACATTTTCCCTCTTCCTCCTCAGTGCCTCTCTTTTCTCTATCCTTCTCTTGCAAGGGAAGTTCTTATAGGCCCATGACAGACAAACACTTCAGATCATGTCCCTGTCAGTAGGAAAGTATGGTAACCATAGGTGCATTCATTTGAGATCACAAGTACTTCCATGGAACAAAGCCAGCCAAGCCCTGATCAGTCATCACCCGTCCCTACCTGTTGTGTCGGTTCTTTTTCACTGAATACAGTTTTTGCCTTTCAGAAATGTTAGTCTTCTGAGCTCTCCTTTCATGTGTGAGTCAAGGAGATATCTCCTGTCATTGCTCAACACCCAGGGGCGACTGGCTGTGTGGACTGACAAATGCCCTCAGGATCTTCCACTTTCTTAATATTCCTCAAAGGACAGTCAACATGCACCGGAGTTACAACACATTTGTGAACTGCTGCAAAGGGAGGAGAAGAGAAGAGGAGAGAAGGGAAGGGTGAAGCTTTTTAAGCTTTTAGACCTGGTTAATAACATAGAATCTTTAAGTGCATTCTTCCATCCTCTCTTTCTCTCCCTCGCAGTGGTCTTAGGCTCAATCCTGCCCGGGGGCCGAGATGACCTTTGACCTGACCGGCCTGCCTAGCTACAGCCCTCTCGTTTGTTAGGCGCTTTATCCACTGACAAAGCAGGCAGGAAGTTGGCAGCAACCCAGCAGCCCCATGGGAGGATGACCATCAGCTAGCTCAGCTTACCGCTTATTACAGGATGGTGGGGAGCATGTGTGTTTTTGTGTGTACTGCTGTGTGTGTGTGTGTGTGTGTGTGTGTGTGTGTGTGTGTGTGTGCTCGCACACTTATACCATATGCATCCCCTGTCTGTTTCCATATGTGTATATTTAGAAATGTGATTTTGCATGTGTACCTGCGGATGTATTTCAAAGGGGGCAGAAATGATTTCAAATATGACTGACCTTTTTCAAGTATGTGTTGGCAAATTCTACAATGCTAGCTAACGACACGCATAGAATAAGCCTGGTAGCTACAAACAGCCCTGTCTCTAAGCTAACCAGATCAGCTACGCATGTTAGCAACAATCAGGCATCCTTCCAGCTGCTGGACCTAAGGGACCCCAGCACACTTCACTCTTTCTCCCTCCACTCTTTCTGTCCTCCTCCTCCTCTCTGCAGTCTGCTCATCAGAGCGCTCAGAACAGCTCACGAAAGCATTATATCATAAGACACTCCAGTTTCACTCTGGCCACTCTATAAAAGTCAGGTAATTCATACTTCATTTATATACCTTCCCATTAATAAAGTTGATGAACTTTTACTTCTTAAATCTAATGGGCCATTTTAGCACAACTGCCAGCTCCGCCGTTTTCTCCTTCTCTTTTTGTCTTGCTTCTTCTCTTTCTTCTATTGCTTTAGTGGAAGACCATCCACATATCCATATACATATATAGTGTTTTACAGGTGAGGAGAAAGAGTGGCAGCTTTTGAGATTTTAGAGCATTTTGTCCGACCTCTGCCACGCACAAACGGTGACACATACCTTATGGTGTTTTTTTTCTCTCTCTCTTTCTACCTCTCTGTCTAGGTGCAACAGAAGGTCATTGACCTACAGGCCTAACGCAAGGCATGATGGCTCCCTGACTCAGAGACTGTTGACAAGCGTCTGTGTTCTTTTCAACAACTCGTTGAACCACCCCCCCACCCCTTCCCTTCTCAGGAATGTAACACAACCGCTCACTGAGGTAACCCAAGCCCCTCCCCTCTACCATCCTTCATTTGCAGAGAGACAGACAGAGACCAACTGGGGGTGTGAGACAGCTGTCCCCCATCTTCCCATCTAACTCTTGCTCCCTCTCTATTTCCCCTCCTCTCTTTAGATTTGCTTCTAGCCCATTGCCTGTGGAATAATTAATGATGCAATTGAGCCGATGAGAGGACTCTGAGCAGCAGGGGCCATTCCTGAATGCCAGGGTAGCCATTTTATGAAGGACTAGAAAATAAAAATGGATAAAGATAGACAGAGGATGACAACAATATAAAACAGCCATAGTAAGGAATAAATGGTTAATATTCTGTTACCCAATAGTCTACTTTTCTGTTTTTGTCCCCTCAAGTCTAATCCTTCATACCCATCCCCCTTCACTCGTCGGTCCTCATGGAAGGATCGGGGGGCCTGACCTGTCTGGTGAT
Source organism: Menidia menidia (assembly GCA_907169785.1). Taxonomy (NCBI): domain Eukaryota; kingdom Metazoa; phylum Chordata; class Actinopteri; order Atheriniformes; family Atherinopsidae; genus Menidia; species Menidia menidia. The sequence goes on along the minus strand of CAJRST010002224.1, from coordinate 10,181,622 downwards.
TGATGGTAATGTCTCAGGAAGTCATTTTCCCCGACAGCACCCTGCCGCCTTTCACCAGGCCTGGTGCAGAGGTAAGCCCATCATATGGACACTTTTAACTCTTTGCTCACTAGGTTTTGTGCACCTATCTATCTGGCAAACCTCATCCCTACACAACCTTTTACCTCAACACAGAAATACCCACCACAACCCTTAGGACCCCTTCTTCTGACATTACACCAGGAAGACGTAATTCAGCGAGAAAAAGGATTTTAAAATTGTGAAAACAAGTCTGTCTCGACAAAAAGGAAAAAGCATAACAAAACAAAAAAGAAACAGGCCATCTTGAAGTGGATCTGCCAAGCAGCCCCTAATTCAGGTTGTTGAGGATGGATCCCCACGACTCCATTACTGTCAGTGCTTACCACCTCCATTATGGCAATTAGGACATAGTTCCAACACTAGGAATGCTTTTCTATGTTGTGGAATTGCTAACATCTGCGATTTCTCTGCTCCATGTGTCAGAGTGAAGCTGTCGTTTCTTAAACACACATCTTTTTACAGTCCCACCCTTTTTTTCTTGTCCTCTTGCTTCTTCAACACTGCTCTCCACATTTATTTTCTTAATTCGACTCAAACTGTGCCTTAAAGAGATTCCTCTCTGTTTGAGCCCAAATAACCTAAAATGATCCGTGAAGAGACTAGCGGTTCCTGTTTTCAATAGGCTTCATTAGTTTTTAATATCTAGCCAAGGAAAGGAGGAGAAAATGGCATGGAGATAATCAATGGAAAGGGGATGGTAGCCTATTAATCTCCCCCAAAGGATTGTGGGTTAATACACATTCTTGCATAGGCAAACATGGCTGTGCGGTGAACACATCTGTCTGCCTGGATGGGCTACTTAATGAAACAGCCAGTGTTTGGCTGCTGAGATGGATGTCGTTCCCCCAGTGAAAAATGAGTTCCCTTTCCCTATGCTGAGGCTGAGCTACACTTGATAGGGCTCCAATGAATTCACTGGAGACCTGCCTGTGTCGAGCCGCTTAAACAATAAAGGTGCCGGGCAGGACAAGCAACGCATGGCCACTAGAGCGAGTCTTCATGGAGATCATATCAGCAAATCCTAATGTGAACAAGACTCAAACTGATCTGGGAATGAGAGAATATGCTGAAAGGCTAGATGAGGAGTGGTACTGTACACAGATAAAGAGCTTTGAGGAAGGAGATACGAAGGAGGTGCCAGCTTTGACAAAAAAAAGCAGGCTCAATGTGCCTATGTGGTTAAGCTTTAAGTGTTACTTCCTATTTTTGAAGCCACATATACATGTTTCTATGTTTTGTGAAAACAATAGAGATGACCTCTGGTCAGGGAGTCCTGTAACAGGAGCTCACCTCCGGTTTTGCAAGCTCTCCTCTCACTGTGCTAAACAGCCACCTTAAGGAAGGATTAGCTATTGTGACCCTGCCCCTGAGGTAACTGAGATACACCTCAGGGGACGGACATGCAACGCACACTGTCACGTGTTGCAGAGACACTGCCAGGAGGGCACACAAAGACAGAGAGAGGAAGATAGAGGTTTAAAAAAGAAAAAGAACAGAGACAGGTGCTGGCAGGGATTGTTGGGTGCAAACAGGACACTTATAAGAGGATGAATTTCAGTATAATGTTGAACAAGCTAAGGTGAAGGTGTCAGTAGTGTTTGCTGTTGTCTAATGAAAAACAAAGAATCAGAACATAAGAGGATTGGACAGCCTTACTCGGTGCCTTGGGGTATCTGAGATTTGTGCCTGCATAGAAATTGATGCCTGTCATCCTGTCTATGACTCAACTCTGACAATATGCATTCATGTGTGTTTCTGTGTTCATGCTGTGCTATGACAAATGAGCAGCGCTTAATTTGTGACTGATTATGTGGGCTGCGGGTGCCCTAAACTCCTTTGAACTTGTAATTGCCCCTGGTTTCCGTAATGAACATTAAGGAGGATTCAGAAATGTGTGGCTAATTACACATTTGCCCCCCTCCCTCCTCCTTTTTCCCCTTTTCTTCATCTTCATGCAGTTTGAGAAAGAGGAAAAGGAAGAGCGGGAGGTGCCAGTTGGAGGATGAGAACCAAGGAGGAGGTTCTGGGATGGGAGGCATACACTGCTGTTGTCACACTCTTTATCTAAATAATTGTACAAGCTGGTTTATGGGCTTTAGAGAAGTGCTTTGTGTGTCAGCTGCTGCAGCCTTGGGGATATGGGGGACTAGCTTTACCCACGATCAATATTCAGAGAGATTCACATCTGGAGCCAAGACCTGTTCTGCTCAGATTTGGATTTATATATTTATTTATCCATTTTATTTGATTTTTCATTGGCTCCCCACTTTCTTTATCCATCTGCTTTTTCTTATCAGTGTGTGGAACAGCTATTTTTGATACAGTGCTTGATATCTATCACACATGCTCATTTGTCTAGCATTACATGATCTTCAGAAACATGTGACAACAAAGAAATGCAAAGGCACAATGCTAAAAAGGTCTGCTCGGTATGCGGACACAACGAATCGCAACATAGTGATGCATACGTTACAAAATGTTTTCAGAATTGAGCATTCTCCGTAGATGGCTACAGTATAGGGAGAATCCATTGTTGGAGAGGTAAAAGCTGGGAAAGAGCCAACAAATTGACCTGCTCAGTCTTTGATGTGGACAGGACTCTTTCTTAAAACTACTCCATATGTCCATATGTTCAGAAGGGGATAGAGAGAGGATATCAATGGGAAAAAAGGAAAAGGTGAGGAAGTTGGGTAAGAGGTGAGAACAAGAGACATAGCTCCCAGTTATAAGGACCCCGCTGTGCAGGAATCCCACTGCTTGCCTCTGGACTGAGAGTTGGCCAAAACAAAAGCATGCATTTGAGAAGAGTAGGAAGGGAGGGGAGAAAAATCACACAAAATGGTAGGAGTGGGATTTGGTGGATCTATAGGGTCCCATGACAAACCAAACAGTGAAACACATAGTCTGTCTTTGATTTCTACTCAGTGCCTCCATCCCTAAACCTTCCCTCTCTCTTGCCACCCTCCCCTCTTTAGCCTGGTTTGCCATTTCCACACTTGTGCTGCCTCGTTTCCCTTCTGCATTTTACTTCTCTCGGTGTGAGTTGAATATCAAAGCAGAGCTGGGGCAGCTCAGAGGCCTGCAGCAAAATCTCATTGGCCTCTATGGTCCCCTGCAAACTGCAGCCACCGTTCAAACAGTTCTTGCCACAACCCTGCAATCAACTGTGGGGGCCATGAGACTGGCCTGTAGGGCAAAACCCCAGTAAGGGTAAGGGGCAATTTAAGGGAACTGGCTCTAAGATGTGAAACCAAAATCCTCTTATACATTTTGTTATGAGTAAGATAACCCCAAAAGTGAAGAAAAGGGAAAGCGGCGCAGAATCAACAACCACCATCTTAATAAGCCTGCTTTTTTTTCTCTCTGTTCCACCAGGGGCAGGCAATGCTATCACAGATTACCATATGGAGCCCCCTTGTAACAAATGATGTCATTTCATCCTATTTCCCATCGAGTCAGATCAGCCAGGTCCTAGTCTAGATCAGTGTTATGACTACAGAAGCAACTGCTGAAGGCAGGGAAATGTTCCCAAACTGGGGTCTATTCTCAGTGGTCTAAAAGGCCTTAAAAAGTCTTGTCAGCTTTGTACATGTGTATTCTAAGATGGGTCTCTCTCCACTGAGAGCTGTGAGTTTATAAATCTAACTCCCCTCCACAGGCCTTGCTTTGTTTGTAGTCTGCTGCGGTCAGGGCATGTGCAGTCACCTCTACAGGGGCCATTCAAACTCAAGCTGTGCTCCCTGTCTTCAATGAGGACACCTCCTTTGGAAAACCATCATTTGAAGAAACTGATATTACATCATATTTCATGGAGTGCTGTCCTCTGTTTTCATTGTGTTGTGTTGCAAGTTTCTCCACCTTTTTCTTGCAAGCACTTGATTTTCACCCAATTTAATTACCCCCACACAGTGCAAATGTGTCGTAAACATTCCCTGAGCGAAAGCACTCATCTCTGCTACTTCATTAAACGACCTGCATTAAGATCTAAACAGCAGAAATGAAAATGAACAGGAAGGGCTGAAAATGCATGGGGGGAGAATTGGTGTGGTTATACATGTACCCCTGCATTTACAAATGCATAACAGCGTGAAGTTAAATTTCAATAAGCAAGCCTTTGGGACTGAAAATTTCAAAACAAAACAAGCAAAAATCACAGCAACATGAAAGCTCTTTTCTCATGCCCATTACAGGCTGTATGTAAGGATAATGTGGCATGCTCTATATGTGAGGGAATTCCTTGTGGAGTTAGTTGGCTTTGAAGTGGAACTGCACAAGACTGGATTAGGGGGCAAAGTGTAAAGGTCTGATGTCGGAGCATGAAACAAATTAGAGCTTATTACATTCAAATGTAGCACTAAATCTCTGGAAGGGCTACCATCTATGCCAAAGTACACAGTAAACAAGACTTTTTTCAGTCCAACGCCACACCAGACCGACACTTGAAGGTTACAGTAGAGTTCCTTTGTAATGAGACGTCAAACGTGATGCAGCTCATATAACTGCACGGCCTGAGAAAAGTGGAAGACACTGGATATGCCTTGTAAGTGCTCATTCTCCTTTTTGCTTTCTGCTCCATGAAAAAAGGGGGGAAAACATGTTGACATGTTCTGATAAGGCGGCTGAAATTCTTAAGTGAAGTGAAAAATCATTTCACTGCCGTGCCTGCATTTGATTGTCTTTTGCATGTGATGGTCTGTCATTGCTGTGGTTAAGCCTCCATGGTGGCCTGGCTGGGTAAGAACAGATGGCAGACAGAGGTGGCTTGTGTCTCTGTTTTCCAGGGTCGCTGAGCAGCCAACATTAGAACATAGCGCGTAGACAATAGATAGGCACCAAACCTCAACCCCCTCAAAGGTCTCCTCCACTCTCATTACCAGTGACTTTCAGTGACTCCTGTGATAAACACCGCCAAACTGTGTCATATTGTCACTAACATCTGTTTTGCAAACACTCACACAACAGCTGGTATTGTCACAGTGGCGAAGTGATGACTCTTTTACCTACGTCTTCTGATAGTCACACATTTGGATAGTAGCAGTGAACCAAACCGTCGCCTGGGTTGCTACGGGTGACTGGAGAACTGACTTTTGGGCTCCCGAGGCAAACAAGCACATGACAGATTAGTGTGTGGGCCTCCTCCAGGCTTCCACCTCTGTGACCCTTAGGAGCCCCCTCTTTACTCCCTCCCCACCCGAGCCCTTATCCCTAAAACCCACTCCCTGCCTCTCTTTTGTCGACACGCTCTTCATCCACACTAAAAACAACCCAAGGAGCTGGAAAAGCAAACTGATTTTAATCACAGTAACGTAGACGTGAGTGAGTCCTTTATAAATATCTGGCTCCCTAAAGTAATGCTGTTTAGACTTAATATACAAATTAATGTAATTACAGTTGAATATAGGGAGCTTCTGTGGATATTCGGTGTCACAAATACTAGAAAGGAATAAGTAGAAACCAGGAGATGTGGAATAAACAGCTTTTGGCGGTTCAGTGTCAAAAGAGAAAGGACTTGGGTATTTCAAACTATTTGCAGATGTGCGTCTCCACTGTTGAATGCTGCTTCCAGTGGAACAGCACACACGGATTAGAAGGACTAGAAGAGCTTAAACAAAACTGGGAATCCTACAGGACTGTTTAGTCTACACAAACAACATGCCCACTCCTTTTTTAAGGATGGACTTGTACACTTGTTTATTGTATGGAACAAACATCCGTTGCCAGGGTTCGGCCTTGCCTGCGCCCATGTCTTGTGAATGACCCTTGCTGGCTCTTTTATGTGTGTCTATAAAGGGTGGCACAGAGAGCAGCTCCCACAGGAGGGCTCGACCTGACGATGACACCCTGTTGTCATGGAGACTAATGCTATGTTGGGCTTGGGTTGGGAGTGCGTGTGTGTGTGTTTGGGGGGGAGCACTGTCACTAGTGTGTCTAATGATGTTTGCAGCACAATGCACTCAACTCCTCAAAGGTCCTCACTTTTGTGATCCCCTGTATTAGGAGGGTTCCTGTTGCTTCCCTGGCATCTTTGTGCACTATTGTAAGTGTTCTTCAAGGTATGCAAGTGAAGTGCTATCATTTTTATTTGATCTTCAGTAATAATATGCTCAGGAGTCACAGTTCTTTTCTTAACATCCCATTTAAGAAGATAAATACTGTTATAGTTTTATGCAGAAACCACCGATCACATCTATACATGTCTCATTCTTTATACATTCAGTTCTGCTTCTTGGTCAAAAGGCTCTCTAAATGACCAAAGGATATATCACTTCCCTTTCAATGAGCCCAGGGGACCAATACACCTGGCTTAGCAGCTTAACAGCATTTCCCCAAACACCCAGGCCAAAGGGTGGCCCAGCACAGAACCTGAGACGCTTGATGCTAGAAGGAACTTACTCATCTGACTGACCACTCTCACTCTATCCTCCAGTCCCTCCCTCCCTCCTTTTAGTTCACACATCCACAGTAACTTTCAACTGGCTTGTCTTGCTCCTGTGGTCCCCTATTTATTTTCATAGGTTTTTGAAGGTTTACACTAATCAGAAGACAAGGCTGGGGCTCAGAGTGATATCTTTGTATCTGAGTGCTTCCTGTTTTCATTGCAAAGCCGACCCTTGTCTTTACAGAGGTGAGTATGGGCCAGCAGGGGGTGAGAGGGAAGGAAAGGCCAAGGGCGCCAAGGGGCTAATTGTAAATTTTAGAGTTTGTTTTTGCTGAAGACAAAAGTATATCACTTTTGGAGCCGTTGCAAAAACTCCCATCCCTCTACTTTAATTTCTCCTTCCAGCTACACATCCAACACTTTCTTAATTCTTTTGGGTAGTCCAGGCTTTTGAAGTTCAGCAAAATATTTTACCCCTAACGGAGAAGTTTACCTTTCTGATAACATAATCTCCCTGTAGTATTGAAAAGCTTATACCAACAGTCTGGGATTTCCCTTCCCCTAATGTGGCTGGAAGACATCCAGAAACTCGTGGCGAGAGACAGGGGGTGGCATTAGAGAGAAAGAGTGGGAGGGAGGACAGAAGTAGGGAGTAAAGAGACAGTCTTCTGCCAGCCAACACCAGCTGATCTGTCCAGCCGTTTGCCAATTACATGTGGGACATTTTAGGCTGCCAGCTCACGCGCTCTCGAGTGCATGTGCATATGGCCTGAACATAAAAGAGGTCAGGGATATCACAGCCTCTCCGCAGTCTTTTCATGTTTTGCGGGATCAATACCCTGCAAAAAACATACTTTCCTCTCAGCTGGAATGCTGGAACTGGTTATAAAGATGAGCTAAAGTGAAGTTTTTTTCTTATATAAAACTGTCATTTAAAAATTACCTTGTGATTTCTCCAAAAAGAGTGTGAGGTCAGAGTGAGCCTTGAAGAGTGGGAGGGAAGAAAGAGGGCAATTTTGTAATACTGAATCTAAAAGCCAACAGTTGTTACTATTGGCCCTTGTTGTTGTGTGTGTGTGCGTGTGTTGGTGTGTCTGTGAAGGGGGGTCCTGTCCTTTTGAGCTTTTCAGAAGATGTGACAATGGCTGGATGTTGAGAACATATGTAGGGAGACCCCTGTGGCTCATGGAAGAGGAGCTCCATGCTGGCCCCTCAGTTTGAGAAAATACAAGGCCACTCCTTTCACTCCTCACCCCTCAGTTAATGAATGCGTGAATGGCAGAATGCCGCTATAGGCCATTCAGGGGCCAAAGTCCCCAAGAATTCACTCTTCGACAAACGCGTCCAGCTATGGTAAATACATTTGCTTAACAAATTAAAAGAAAGAGAATGGTTAATGGGTGTGTGTGTGTGTGAGAGAGAGAGTTTATGGGTGGGAGAACTGGACGGTGAGAGGAGAAGGGGGATAATTCAATTAGTCCTCTTCCTAAGCAGAGAAATGAAAGCAGGTTAAAAGGGAAGGATTATAATTCGGTACAAGACTGGCCAGGGCTTTGCACAAAAGACACAAATAAAGATTGGAGAACATCCACAAGCAGGGGATGTGATAAAGGAAAGAGGGACAGAAAAAGGGGGCCTTGAAAGCTCTGCTCTGTCTGAATTCACCAGATCTCTGAAAGATGTGCCCAGCCCTAGGATTCCCCCTACCAGTCTGTACTATTCTTTCAATTTTAAAACAATTCTAAAGAAATTTCTTGGCGACTGCTAGAAGATCTCTGCTGAGGGGAATGCAGAAATTGTGAGGCTTTTTTCAAACAATATGCAAATCAGAAGGAAATTCATGGTGTGAACACAACGTGTGTTTGTTTTTTCATATATGTATATCTGAACACACAATGAATTATATGATATTAAATCATTTATCCTATTTGGTAAACCCAGGGCATTCAAACCATCATTGTTCATGTTCAGGGGACGGAAAAAATGACCTATAGCAGAGAGAAATGTTCACTTTAATGATAGTTACTAATATTAAAGTTTAGCTTCACTTCTGCCCTAAGCCTGAGAATGAAGCCTGGTCTGTGCAGTTTGATGAGAGGTCTCCAGTCGGGGAGTGATGGAGATGTGAACAGCTGTGAAGTCATTTTGATAATGATGGGAATAATAAGCGTGCAGGCTGGCGTGGTGGAGCCGCTAAGGCCTGTGAGGCTCAGGGCTTTGCTGTTGCAGCTTCACTGCTCCTGAATAGATAAAAGTGATTAAAGCACTCCTGATTATCCCTGACCAATATGTAATGGATTTACAGCCCTTTCAATTAGGCTGTATTTGCTGGCCGCTTATTACTTGGGCTTTTGGTTAGGTAATCAGGGTAGAGGGAGCTTTGGGCTGGGAGTGGGCACTTTGGTGGTGGATGGGGGGGTGGGGCTCCAGGGTGCACTGAGGGGCACCTGACCCTCTTAAATGTGAGGATGATCTGTAATGCTACAGCGCTAAACTAAGTCTCTTCTACTTTCTCTCATCTTTTGCTTTGCTCCTCCCCCTGCTCAGGCAGCTTATGTGTCCTGGCGTGACCACCTCCCTCTGAAACCTGACCTGTGTAGCAAAATCAATACAACCCGATGTTCTGATAATGTCCTAACATTAGGAAGGGTGAGGGGACATGTGAGAAGACCACCCCCTTTTGCTGTGACACACGCAGATAAGATGAAAATTAGACTATAGCACACATTCTTTTTTTAAAGTTTAACAGAAGTACAGTGTCATTTTATTTCTTCTCTATTATTAAATCAGATTTAAAAACATGAAACTGAGATGACACAATTAAGTCTTCGTTCACTGTTTGCAAAGTTGCATCTTGAGAAAAAAAGAAGCTGCCGTTGCTAATTCTGCACCTTGAGTCTTTACACTTTCTTTACAATAACAGTTGTTAAGCATTAACCATTACTCCTCTTTATCTGCTAAGCAAATTTTTTCTGTGGATCTCATACTGCAGCAAATGTCATGGATTGTTTGGCCCTTTCCTGATCACCTTAAGTTTGCTGAGCAAAGCAAAGCAAACAGTGCAGACTGATTAGATTGACCGGGTCAGTGTGTCCCTCTGACAGGCGGCTGACAGGTGAGCATCACAACACCACCATCACTCTGTCCCGTGCTCCCACATTATGTGCAGTCTGTGTGTGTGTGTGTGCTACTCTATGCTTTTTGGAATGTCTGTGTGTCTAAATGGGTTGCCCCTACGCATGTGCATCTTGAAAACATAATGGCTTTCCTTACCGTGAGATGCTGGAACAGCCACGCCCTCATGATGTTTGTGGCCACTTTAGGGAAAATGCCACGCTTTTTCTGCCTCTTCTTATCCTTGTCTGGATCATCATCATCCCCTGTGCCAGGCGATGCAACGCTGTTGTCTAAACCATCTCCTAGACGGAAACCAAATCCAGAGTTAAATGACATCTCATATCATACACTAGACTGATACAATATTTTTTACAGCTCATAGAGAAGTGCAGGTGGTCAAAACTGAGTTTAAGGCTCTTGAAACATGGATAAATGGACAAATACTACAGATACAGATAAAGGAATTTAAGAGCGGTTCACTAAGGCTGAAAGACTGCAGCAGCAAAGCCGGTGTTGTGAAGTGAAGATGTGGAGGCAGAGGGATTTAAATGGCCTTAGAGGCAGGCCCTTACAGAGTGAGGGGTTTACACAGATGCCTGGCAGAGCTGCAATATACCCCTGAGTACAAGAAAGGGGAGCAGGGGTTAATAACTTTATTGTTATGGTTGGACACTGAAACACTGTGCTGCTTATTCAACGACAACAGTAGAAAGAGGAGGAAGCAAAACAAAAAAAAAAAAAGGACAAGGAGCCTTCAAGTGCTGGAAAGACGAGCACTCATGTCATTAATTCAATTAAATTTGCATGCTTGACCTAACATTGAGCGTGTTTTTTCTTTTAAGAGAGCCAAAGGGGACAGAACTGAGTTATGCGGATATGTACAGTAATACAGATTCATGAATTCATAGCATCCAGTTGAGGTGTATGAGGATTGATATGTGATTTAGGGATGTTCATTGCTGCACTTCAATGCACATAATGAACTCATCGTGTGCTTCCCCAACCCCAATCCAAACTTGACCCCCCCTTATTCCACCACAAGATTTGCATGACAGGCCAGCACAGGGCTTTGGCTGCATTAATGTCCATCACTCTTTGATTTCTTGAGGAAAACATGAACATACGCTGACACGATTTCTCCTTCAAATGGAAGTTTCCAGCTTTGTCCCTTGCCTTTTTCTTGTTCCTCTTCGTTGGCATTAATTGTGCATTAGCAAAAATGATTTACTTTTAACAGTCATGGTTATTTTTTCTTGCCCCCGGGCACAAATGCCTTGAAAGCCTTCCTTGAGGGCATCTAAATTATGTATCTGAAAAAATCCTCCACTAAGGAAGAGAAGGACCCTGACATTCTCAAAGTTCAGACGCACACGTCCTCCTGTTTTTGGGGAGGCATCAATCACAACCACCTATACAAGCCTTAATCTCGCATAAATATTTGAACTAATAACATTAAAAAGGGGGAAAGAAAAAGGATCCGACTGGTGGCGTAATCAAATGCAAAATGAATGAAGAATTCATGGCCAGCAGGGGCCCACTCTTCAAACTTTGCTCTCTTTCTTTTCCTTTTTTCCGGCCCCTGTTTCTCCCTCTCTTTTTCTTTTCTGTCTCTCTTTTCTGTCTGTGCACAGTGTTTTCCTTCCACATCATTAGTGCAGAGCCACACGAAAGAAGAAAACAGAGGAGTGCCGACTTTGCACTCCCTGTGTGAAGTTATAGAAGCAACATCCCTCCTGAAGGACATGTGGGTACAGGGCCACAGATAAGGGGTGTTGTAATTGTAGAACGGGCTTTCATTAGCGGCAAATGCCATAAATCCCAGGCTAAGTACGATGCCTTGTTCAGGAAAGCCTAAAACAATAAACTTTGGTCTGGCCATAGCCCTACCCTGACTGTGAGGGGCTTCCTGAGAAATGTGACCCAGACAGAAGCTGAGTCTAGCTGCTCCAGTTTGCTTCCAACTTCAGTAAAAACACAACCAGTGAGCTGTGAATTTTAACCAGCCGTTCTTTGTGTCTCTGCTTTTGAGCTTCATTGAATAATGTTGGTTCACAGTTTGGTGTTTGTTTGAACGCTTCGAGGTTTTGTGTTGATTTTCGACCATGTCTCCAAATCCCTCTCCTGCTGTGAGCAGTCAGGCTCATCCAATAGAACCACACAGTGGCCAAAAGGCTGGCAGATTAATTTTATTGACGTTTCCATTTTCACTGCAATGCGATAGTCTTCCCCCTGGCCAGGGCCAGTGCGACCCGGGCGTATTTACAGACTGACCTGTCACTTCATTACCCAGCATGCTCGCTGCCTCCTGCCCCAGCCCGAAAGGATGAAACCAGACTCCACTGTCTCTCAGCTTCTTTCTAGCTTACACGGACATGGATACTGGCATGAGTCCATGGATCAGATGCGGGGTATTCAAGCATTAATGTTATATACAGTTGTAAAACTTATTTTTCAAAAGTTGTTTACATGCAGACATACACATGTTCTCACCAGAGACGGAAGAAAAACTAAATATGGTCTTAATATGGAAAGAAAGGAAGAACAGAAGCAAGACAAAGCGTAAGTAATAAAGAAGGAGTAGAAATAGAATAAAGAAGATCCAACTTGCTCAACCTCATTACATCTAAAGGAAAGCTGGTGCTTTGCATCCACCCCCACTCCTTTCTTATGAGCGAGAGAAGGAACGCTGCAGGGCAAATTGTCCCAAACGCTAATGGCTTCTGACTGTTCCCTGGCAACTCTGCCATTCTAACCTGCGTGGATGTGCACTCTGAAAAAAAAAATTGGGTAAGGAAAAAAAGTGCAGGGCAGAGCTGAGGGAAGCGTCCCATCATCTGGCCATGTGACACAGATGGGGGTTGGCTATTAGGAGGCAGTCGAAAGGCCTAAGGGAGCCGAGGTGCTGGAGTGTAGCCCCAGGCACTTTTGGAAAAGCAGCGCCCTTGGAGACGGAAAAAAGACAGCCCCCCCCCTCACTCCCACCAACCCACTCTCCCCTCTGTCTTTCTGTTTTCCTTCAACCTTTTCTCCTATGGCCCTCTCCCTCCCTCTCTCTTGCTATCAAGATCTTGACTTAAAGTGCTTGCAATGAAAGTTTCTGAGCATAATTTCAAATGCAAAGAAAACCAAAAGAGTGCAATCAGGCAAGATGGGAGACAATGACCAGATGTGATGAGCGTAAGAGTGAATGAGCATACAAGTGAACAAACAAGCATGAGTCCAGCAGCACATTACGCTCACATACATTCTCTTTCTCATCACCAGTGGGTGGTTATTAAAAATGCATTCAGATATATCTCCTCGTGAGTAAATTGGTCTCAGGGCTGAGCTCATTATCTTGCTGCGAAAGGACTGTAAACACATTGTAACTCTGCTTATCTAATGTAGGCACATTCAGGGTCGCTTCAGGAGTTCTGGTCCCAAAAAAAATTGTGTTATTACCAAGTGTCCTACAGTTTCTGCTGAGAGCAGTGGGAGCTTTAATAACACTGGAGCCTATGTTTCATGTCTAGGATGTACCCTGCCCCTGAGGGAGCCACTATGGTCTAGTCAGCGCAGGAAGTATTGTGTATATAACCACAAGTAACACATATTACAACTATCACCGCACCAAAAGTGCCCTCTGTCTGCTGTTCTGCCATTTGCATACTCATATATGAATAGCCGCAAACAACATTAAATCTTAGTTATGGTTAGTTGTGGAATGGCATCCCAGAATAATCCTTATGCCATTTCTTTATTTACCAAAAAGCCTCTGGAAAAGTTTTATATATTGTGTGTATTAGACTCTAAAGACTGTGCTGCAATTTTTCACTGGGAGGCCCCTGCATTTGTTTCAGGGTAATGAAGCAAAAGTGTAGAAGCAGTGGCTTGTGGAGGCTGTGGTTAAAGTGACTAATTACAAGAGACCCCCCACGCCCCCTGTCAGCCCAGACTAGTCAGGCATGTTCACCCAAGCTAACCCGAATACGGCGAGGAGAAAACTCATAAGAGGAGTTACAGTGAAAAAGAAGTAGACTGAGAACAGAGGCTAAGGGGTTTGTTGTTGAGGGCGCTTCTTTGGACTCTCTACCTTAACACACAACTCTGACCAGGCCCTCCACCTCTCCCTCCTTACACCACCTCTATCCCTACAGGCTTGGCTGCAGAGAATGAAGAGAAAGGAAGAAGGGGGATTTAGAGCCTCCCTTTTCCCTCTTTTTCTCCTCAACTTTTCAGCCAACATAAGCGCCGTTTAGCACATTCAGTCCCCCAAATGGCAGCGAATGAGAGAAGCAGTGGGGGCTCCTCTTTTGTCCGTCTGGTTACCCCTTTTATTTACTCTGGATTTACGAAGGGGTCTTTACCGGCTCTGGGACCACATGCTTTTGACACATAGACACACAATCTCTCCCACATACACACATGCACCAATGTGTAGAGGCTCTATTCAAACTAGTGGAACAGCTAACCCTCCATTGCTCTGTGCTAGCTGAGGATTACAGGTCCTCTTCCTATAACCACATGCTAGCAATATGCCTTACACATTATATAGTCAAGTGCAAACAGGTCTAACATAATCCTTTTGATGATAAATGAAATAGCTGGTTAGAACTACAAGTAGGTTAGGGTATTTCTGTGACTTTGTATGGACTGTTCATGCACTTATACAAATGCATACAGAAGAGGAGGACTCTAAACGGAACAGTTTTAGTGTGGCTGTGCCACTGCAACCAGTGTTTTACGCTGATTATTTCCTGATCTGTGCTTAAACAAGCAGCAGCCCCTTGCACCGGACCATAAAACAACAGCTTAGTAAACAGCAACCACGCTGACAAATTGGTGGCGCTCAGGCCGGAGTCATTAACAGCCTTGAAACCTGTCAGGGCAATTACAACAAACTCTCTCCTTCAGCAAGTCTCCCTGCCAAACTTGAATGTCACAACCCACCTCCTGTCTACCGCCTCCCTTACCACCAGGACACCAGCTAAAGGTGGATGAGAAAACACTGCCATTTTCACCCTCCGCCTTCAACAAGCACGACACCCTCGAGAAATAAGAATAAACACAGCTGTATCTGAATCCCGGGGGCCACAACTGAGAGGTTCCTTTTTCATGAGAAATAATGTGTAGTTGTCTCCCCACAAAAATACATCATTAAGCGTTCCATTAAATGAAGTGGAATAAGAGCTTCTAATTAGATAGGGTTTTTTTTCAATGTGCGAGGAGGCAAGTCAGTCAGGCAGTAAGAGATGCATGGAGGGAAAGGAAGGGGGATGTGTGGAGGGGGTAGTTGCTCGACAACTCCTGTACCTCTTCTCCTCCCTCCACTCTCAACCCCTTCTCTAAGCCCCCTAACCCTGCCATCAGGCAGATATCTCTCTGTCATCCCTGGAATGCTGAAGATAACTATCGCCTCTCCACCAATACAAGGCCTCTCACAGGCACAGTGTTGACCCCACTGTGCACATCTCTACTATTGAGGGTGAGGGGAGGGGGGACAGTGTTGTGTTGGAAGTAAAACATGCTTTTAACTGTGGTAAGACCATTTTACCTTTAACCCAAAATATGGGCTAGAGCAAAGTCACCCTCGTCTTTCATATTCTCCCCAGGATCTAAAGGGGAGTAGTGGGACCAGACGAGAGAGGGGGTACTGGGTTTGTATGGTAAAAGCCTTTTCACTAAACCTCTATTGGTCTTTTTATTCTAATTAGATAATAGCCTAAATTATTTCTGCTGTTAACCTCTTGCCTACAACATCAGGCACATGATATATTGGAGGTTTTAAATGACTGTGTCTCTCAGGATATTCATTTTTCAAATACTTTTCTCCATGCCTACATTTACTCGTGTAAGTGAAAATCGAGCAACTGCAGCTTTTACCCAGATGTGGATTATGTATAAAAGAATGCATGTCAGCTGCGACAAGCCTCTTCCATCGGGCTTTGTTTGAGGGGCAAAGAAGATTCAAAGAAAAGAAATGGAATAAAGATGTATAAAAGAAAAGAGGCCGGCTATTGCAGATGTCAAGACCCAATTTGCATGAATGGCAAAGGGCTAAATTGCAGGGGATGGGGGAGCAACCCTCCACCCCCTCATCCCGCTTTTTTGGGGCGAACTAAAAGGGAGCTGTGATGCCCATGACTGCCCCTCACTCAGCAGACAGGGATCAGTGGCTAATGAAGGGCTTCGGGTCTCCATCAGACATTTCACACCCTCTGCCTCTCTGACAACTCCACTCTGCTTCCCCTGCTCTCTAAACTCTGCAGTAAAAACTGTGGCTTCTCCTCCCTTACATTCAGCATCAAATGGGGCTAATTGGTCGCACAGGTAATCTCATTCCATCACTTGTTTCTGCATAAACACATTTCCAAGCCTGTCAGTGTAAAAACGCAAACTTTGCTCACATGTACCTCTTTTCTTCCCTTAAATGGTGCGATGTAATGATTCTTATCAGATAAAAGTGCAAATATCGACACTACTCACTCTATAATTTATCATTGTTACAAAAGAAAAACAAGCCTGGGTGTACCCAGAGAAGCATACCTAAATCCTATGGTTTGATGCGGCATTAAATATTAAAGAACAGCCATTTCCCTAAAGTAATTTGGTCTTTGTTGAATTGAAACAAGCATGATTATTAGTAAAACAAGGTGCTTCTGAGTTCCTCCCTTGCAAAAATTACTAAGTTGCTCTACTTTGCAATGATAATGTTGTGAAACCCGAAGGTTTAGAGATGAGATGGAGTAGAAGAAGAAAAGGGAGTATCCAGATTAATCATATGGATCCATCTGCTAGTGGAAAAAATGGCTGCATAATCCCCACTAGGAACTATTGTATATCAAAGACTTCCACCAAAACCAGACAAAGCATTTGTATGCTAGTGGACAGTTTAAACTGACTGTGGTTTCATGATTTAAAACAGTTTCCACTGTTTGAGTCTATGTAAGAAACAGGAATGTTTCTTTACCCTCAATTACAACTTTTAAGCAAACATACATGCAGTTTTATACTTTAAAAAAATTGAACCTTTATTTTGGACACCTGATGGACAGCAGTATCAGAGTCCAGCAGATAGAGCAGAGCAGGAAAGTTGAAAGACTAAATGAATTAAAAGGTTTATAAATCAACAAGTCAACCATCAGATTGCAGCCTCTGCTCAGCAGCCCTCTCATCAGCCGAATGCCATGTAGTATTTTTTTTTCCCTCTCCGCTCTCTTTTTTTCGCACAAATGTCCTGGAGGCAGGGAACAAAGCGAGCAGAACTGATTACTGCACTGTTGCTCCGCTCCGCCAGTCTAAACTCTGTTTGGCTTCCTAATGAGCTCACTAAAAACCCAATTCATCACCCATAACCCCTTCTCAACCTGCCTTGAAATCCCCCATTATGAGAAGTCAAGGACAGTCCGTTTACAGGCTTTGGGCTGGGGTCAAGGACTCGGAGAGCTGGATGGCAGTGGCTTTGAAAACAGTGTGGCCAAGGTTATTTTGACACAAAGGGCACTTCCAATGTTGTTTCACTTAGCCAAAAGTACAGTTCTCCATAAACTATTAATTCAATTCCAACCTTTTGTGTTTTGGTTGTGACATGTTGTTAATATCATGCAGGAAAAAATCAAACAAACAAAAAACTATGTAAGCAGGGAAGGTTGTTTTACAGCAATCCCCTCTTCTGCTAACCCTTTATTCAAGAGCCTAAGCAAAGGTATGTCCAGCTTGATGGCCGCAGCAGCGGGAGCATCCTGTTCAAGTTAGCTTTAGCTCTGGACACTTTGAATCTGATGCCTTTTCGCCTCATCCCTGCACAGGCAGGAATTTGAAGGGAATGCAGTGGGCTGGGGATTGGAGCTTAAAGTGTGTAAATCGCTCTGTAAAATATGAGACAAGGGGAGCAAAGTGTAAAAGAGGCAGAATATTGCAGGTGTATGAAGAAGGTGGGAATCGGGGAAAGAAAAAGAATGTTGATTGGAGGGAGGGGTCAGAAATAGAGTGGTGGTGGAGGAGGAGGAGGAGGACAAGGCTGGGGTAAACTCCCACAGTTCCTCATTACATGAAGCTGAAATGATCCTCCTGACACCTGGGCTGTAACCAAGAGATTACAGAATTGATGAATCCTTGGTTTAAAATGCAGCTGTTTTATTCTGCTTTAGTAATTAATTCTTTTTCCGATAACGTATTGATTAAGCGTAGCCCCTGATAAAGTTCAAACTGAAAGAGATCCCTTCAGGGCTTTGGGTTGGCCCGCTCTAGAGACTCAAGGAAAACTTCCTCCCTTCACCTGCATCTATCTCTCTCTGTCAGTGCAGTTTATCCTCATAAATTAGTCAGATCCGTGAGCGCTGAGGATCTTGCTGGGTTGATACTTGCTTTGTTTACCCTTTGCTGAAGTATTTCCTAGCTATTTTCTTTCAAATTCACTTCCACTCAAATGTAGATGATCAACCTAACATGCAAGTTTTTGGAAGAGTCCTGGATCACTAATGCCCTACATCTAATCATTGCTGAAGTGCCCTAACTACTGCTTCTTTTGGCCTCCACCCTCCTCTCATTCACCCTAAAAGGAAAATATCATTTGCAGAATGAGAGCATCACATTGTGAACTACTCTAATTCTTTTTCATACAGCTGTGAGAATGGATCTGATCAGCAGAGGGTGGGGTGAGTTTCTCTAGAGAGCCACCAAGCAGATAAATCAGATATAGCTTTACAAGAGTCAGCAACTCTATTCTTATCAAGAACCTTCACCTAAAGACTCCATTATTAGTCAGTAACCAGGACCAGTGTCCTCCACTGGGCTTTGGTACCAATGCACCTGTCCTTCTCAATAAAGAGGAATTTCTTATTCTGAGGCGCAACCCTATAAATAATTTTTGTGTATGCATTTATGGAAAAAAATGCATACACAACACTGTGACAAATAACTGGTGACTTCATGAAGACAGAGGAGTTTTTTAAGCATTTTTCATTATAAAAAAAGAATGTATGGGTGAATGAATTATATAGGGACAGGGGGAGAATATAATCAGAATCTGGAAGTAGTGCTTAATACATTTACTCGAGACTATTTCCTTTCATTAAAAGGACCGTTGCATACACAGATATGGTTTTGATGAAGCAAGTATTGACTGTCTGCTCTGCTCCTTAAGGTAAATCCAGCAGGTCATTTCATTAAGGCCCAATTCCATAGCGCCAATTTTGATTTTACGAGCTTGACAGCTATTGGCATGTCAAAATTGCTGTATTAGGATCAGTGGGAGAGGAGCCTATTACTGATATGAAAAAAATACAATTTCCAAAGCACTGAGATTACTGCCACTCTGCCTTGCTGACCCATCCAAAGTCAAATTTAATGGCAATTCTTAGGTTTTTAATAGCTGAAGGGAGACATGAAAAAAAGTGCAACGTATCATGCAGAAAACGACCATATCCAATAAGTATATATGTGAACATACCCACAGGGATGCCAACTGTAGTACTGTTTGTCATGTTAATGTGTTAAAGTGAGTAGGTAGTGAATAAGAGAAGCTTTACATGTGATCAATTCTATAAATGTGGTCATTTTACTTTTTTGGGGGGATAATATAGCTACATTTTTACATCTGTTTGTTGGTTTTTCGTTCTCCTAAACATCCTCCCCGACATGTAATGAATGGTTGGTCTGGCAGTGAGATGGACCTGATTCAGAGCATAAGCTGTTAATCGTCCTGGCCTGCAAGTTAATATGCAGCATTAAAGTTCCATAAAGAAGAATAAAACAAACTCCTCGTCTGACGCTTTTAATTAGCTGTGCTCGGCTTTGCTTAGCTTTTGAAGTTCTCTGTCTCCTTTTGTTTCATTCTTTCTTTTCTCATTTAGTTTTTCATTGCGGCCTTCAATATTGACTTTCCAATTTTCTCCTCACACCCACCCCCTGCACTCGGAGTAGTAGCACTACCTCTACAGTAGTACCCGGCTCAACAATACCCCCAAGCCCACTCTCTGAGACGCTGGCTGGGGAGCCCTAAGAGATGGGCCAGCCCCGCAGCTCCCACCAGCCCACCACTCACCCCCCACGAGACCAAAATCAAAGAGAGAGGCCCTTAAAATCTAACCATGGGTAATGAGGGTGCTCCAAAGAACAATAAACATATACACCAAAGGAGAAAGAAGAGTAGGAGTACAAAGAAAGAGAGAAAACTATAGGAATTCTGACATGATATTGTTCTTGTCGAGGGAACAATAGGGAGTGTTGGAGGAATTAAAACATAATGATACTATGTAGTGGGAGAGAGGGCAAAGGGCCACAACCAGTGGTGATGGTAGTTGGGGCCATGCATTTATCCAACCACGTATCTCAACTCGAAACAACAAGGGGGTCTGCCGCATGCCTCTGGAGCCGATGGGAGCCAAAGGGAGCACGACTAATTTCTGCACAACAATGGGCATGGATGAGCGCCCACACAATGGCAGGTGCTTTGAATAGCAGCAGGGCCCTTGCAGCGGGGATCTTCTCCTCTCTCACTCAGAGGGCTTGTGCTTTGGCTTGTGTAACCTTTCATTTTCAACCAGGCTTCCTTTTGACTCATAAAGGATGAAAATGATCTCATGGGGGGCCAAAGGAGTAAGAGACAGCCAAGCCTGAGAGGCATAATACAGGCCAATTCTGTATATGTTTTCTGTTCTGTGTTATCTGCCTCAGACTTTTTTCTCTCCCCCTTTTACATCTTCTTAGTATTATTGTTTTTTTTTCTCTCTTTTCAAATGATCCTCTCCTCATTTCTTTACTTGATTTTCTATAACTGAATTATTCTCTAAGTCTTTCTCATTTCAGTTTATATTGTGCTGTTTTGTTTTTGCAGTGCTTATGTTTGTTGTGCTGTGACTACTGCTCTTGGGCCGTCCTGTAGGCCATGATGGAGTGGAAAAGGCATAGGAAAAGGTTTTCCCCCAACCTTAAGAGCATTCTTTCCGGGGTCAGAAGGTCAGGCTTCACAGATGTCTCCTGCAGACACTGTTGTCTAAGGACTGCATCCCTGGGAGTAAGTATTCGTACAAAACAATGCCGTATTCTCCCTCACTTTGGGAAATGTAAAATGCTTTTTCAGAATTTTGTTTTGTCTTGCTTTTCCCCACCTTTTTTATTTCATTGTTTTATTTTTGAATGAAGCAATGCAGTGAGTGTACTTTTTCCAAGGTGGGGTTTTTTGAGTTGAGATAATGAAAGAAAGCGCTGGTTATCACAAGATAGTGGTGTTTTTTTGCTTGCTTTCATTCCTTTAAACACTCCCCGTCTCCATAAGTTTCCTCCAATTGTTTAAATGGGGCCTTAGTCATCCTTGCCTGATGGCAGAGGGAAAGATGCTTTAAAAGGGCTTTCTCGTTCTCATTATGTGTTGCCAGGAGAGAAAAATGAAAACATGTAGTAACTGTCTTGAAATACACACTGAGAAACAGATACAAAAAAACCCTTTGGTTAAGCAGGGTTGAAGTTAAACAAAGAGCAACCCTCAATGAACAGAAAGGCAGTATTTGAACAAGAGTATCCTGGTGTAGCTTCAGTCTCAACAAAAATTGAAGAGAAGAGAATTCCCGAGCCAAACAGCTTTCATTAAAGGGTAATCATTTTTTGCGCTGTTAAAAGGCGGAGCGTAACACTGATAACAAAGAAGATATTGCACTATTTAACATGCAAGTTCTGCCGGGGAACATGGAAAAGTGTGTAATTGGAACAACATTTTTTTTTAAATCCATGAGCTGAGCTACCCCTGAATGTCTTGCTCCTTTTCATCTTGCTTTCTGGTCTTCCGTCTTCTCTTTCTTTAGTTTGATGTGGGGCTCTTGCTTCCCCCTCCAAACATCTCCTCTGTATTCAGCAAATTGATAACCCTCTAAATGAATTATGGTAAAAGCGTAATGAAGGTTTTCTCAGCTTTAGCCCTGCAGCCAGCCAGGATGGAGCATCTCGTTTGGCATGTTTGATTCGTTTTGTTGCGCATTTAGCCCCAGTGTTCCTTCAGAGTGCTCACTGCTTGAGGGATGTAAATAAGAAATTATCCTTGCTGACTAACGTGGCTAATACTTCCTCTGGGGTAATCAAAAATTATTAGTCGCTCGCTTCCAATAAACATTAGGGCTCACGGCGCTAACCACTGTCAAATCGCTCACCTCTGCCTGCTCTCCAATAGCCATAAAATGGGTAAACAAAAGTGATCAGGTGTGGAAAAAGAACCCTGGCTACAAAGAAACTGAGAGACTGCGGGGCTCCTTTTATGCCTAAAAAAGCAGCCCTTGGCTTTAAGAGTCATTAAAGCATGTACTAGAGTGGGAATCAGACTAGAAAATGAGCTTATCTTGCATAATGCCCTCAAAAGCTTTGCATAAACGTGAAAGATGAGCGCGTGAAAATCGGCAGCAGAGAGGAAGAACCCGGATTGTAAGACGCTTCCTTTATCATCCTCCCACTCTCTTGGATGGTGGCAGCATGTTAAAGCACTACCTGTAGGGTACAGCTGCTTTACTCAATTCAAAATATGCTTCAGTGTGTAAACCCTGGTTTACACAAGAGAAAAACCACACAGAAAGCGAAACAAGCCGTAGCTAGCCTCGCTAAGCCACCCTACTCAAGTGCGTGCTGTTTTTTCAGAGGGACCTTTGCTGTGATGTGGGGTTTGGACATAAGGGGGAGGAGAATTGGGAAGGTGGGGGTGGTAGATGAGATTAAAGAGCTGAGGGAGGCAGATGAAAGAAAAAAAGAGTATAAGAGCACAAGGCCCATTGGTCAAACACAAAGGGGAAGAGAGGGAAAGGACATTTAAAGTCAGGGTTACACTCCAAATAAGCACACCTTAAACGGCCCTGTGTAAGCTGGCAGTCAGGGTTTTGGAGTTTCCCTGCAGGTGTGCCTTTGACAGACTTGGCCTCCATAACCTCTCTCTGATCAAGAATGAGGCCCAGTGTTGGACACTAAACCAGTGGCATCTTGCTGTCCGTGGCTCCCGTTCTATGTCTACAGCACACACACACACATTCTCCATAAACACACACACCAAGAGACTGCCAGACAAGAGGAAAACAAATCTGGTGAGGGCTAGAGCGATTGGATTATCACCTCTTAAGGGTGACTTCTTGGCTGACCCCCTTCAGGCTAGCCTGCTGAAAGAATACAACAGAAAAAAATCCTGGGAAAATGTTCTCTCCCTTTAAAGTGAAGCACTGCCATCCTTCTGAAAATGCAGTGACGGCAGCATTAATGGACGTTGAAATGCCCTTTGGGGCAAGTGCTCAAATCCCTTTTAGCCATATTACATCAGACCCCTGTGCACTCCTCATCATCACCACATGCACCGGTGTAATCAGCAATGGAACATGGGTGTGTAAACCCACTTTATAATGAACTCCTACAACAGCACTGAACTCTGTCCGATTTTTTCCAAAGTCCGTAGGTAGCAGAAAGAAATAGTTCAGCCAGTTTCTCCATTGTAGTTCAGTCCTGACTACCTCTACAACACCATTTACTTTCACAAACTCTAGATAAAATGGGATTTGTCCACGTCTCAAAGAGACGACAACAGAAGGAAAAGACAGAGAGAAAAAGCATATTCCCCAGCCCTCACTTATAGGCGCACAACAGACATTCTCCTCAGCTGCTGTCAGAATAATCTGTGTAATTTTTTCCCTATGTTCTCCAAACATTAGTTTGCACATTAGGCTGACCCAGTTAATGTGCCTTTCCTGCTGTGCAGGACCCAGTTCCAGGCCAAACTTGGCCAGGCAAGCCAGGTCATTGCAAAGGGTCTGCTCATGATTATGAACCTGAGGGACCAGGCCTCATCTAATGTCGAAGCAGTGAAAAAGAAGTGGAAGAACGATTGAGTGGAATGGACACGACAGGAAAAGGAGTGGGAGAGGCTTGAACTGGAGTGTGGACAGAGAGGCGAGGGGTGATGGTCAGTTGGTGGGAAGGCTTTTTCACAGAAAGAAGAGGGGCAAGCAACCTTGTGCAGAACCTCTTCTTACATTGTTTTACAGCTGTAACACACAGACTGAGAAAGAGAGAACAGAAGGGAGGAAGGAAAGAGAGAGCTAAGGGAGCTGATCATTCTCTTTAATCACATTTTGGATGAGGGCCAGGTAGTCTGCAGAACTGAGGGCGAGACAAAGAGGGGTGAAAGAGAAGAGGGAGAAAGAGGAGAGGGAGAGAGAAAAAGAAGTAAATGAGAGATGGAAGCAGAAATGGAAAAAGAGGGGGAGAGGATGGGAAAAGGGACATATGTAGACAGAGAGAGAAGGATGAGCTGGAGAGCTTGAAGAAAACAGCTTGAAGTGCGGCAGTGCTTAAGCTAGTGTGCACATATGCCCACACATAGCACGTCTGCGCAGGCGTGTGTGTGTGTGTGTGTGTGTGTGTGTGTGTGTGTGTGTGTGTGTGCGCGCTCAAGAGAGAGTGACAGCGTTCCCGTAAATGCCGGCGAATGCTGAATCTAGCAAGAATCTGGTGTTGGACCAGACAGAGAGAGATCCATTTTAAAACTATGTGCATTAACTATACTTTTCCCCATAGATTGAGCACTCCACATGAATAATTTAGCCTCTTTTATGCTAATGGGATCATGAAAGTATCCCCTACATACTGTTTTCTACCCTTCCACAGCAACTCCTCTCAGCTTTCAGCAGTAGCCCTGCCCCTTCACAACAAACCACCGGACAGACACACTGCGCTGTTTTCACAGCAGACACCTGGCTAACAGGAGGTTGACATGTAGGGACAAGGCTAAAGTTGCACACCTATAGAGAAACACCATGACACAGTTATCCATATTAAGCTGGTTTGTTTTCGGTTTTGTTTTGTTTTTCGGTGAAATGCAGTTCTACATTTTTCTACTGAGAAATATGTGTACAGTTTAAAGTTGATTGCTTTATATGGCTGCACTTGGCTGAGTGTTTATCTGTTGAGCTAGTTTTGTAAAGGGGTCTAAAGTAGACAGCTCCTCTTACGCTTTCTGAATGCTTCACTGTGGTTCTTTGTGTTTTCTTTCCAGCAGGGAAGTGGACATATCCTGTGTGTTTATGTGTTTTTCTGTTTTTTGTTGTGTTTTTTTTTTGCCCTTTTTTGTTCAACTTCTGCCATCACCCACTAAAATAAACTTATGCGCACATTCACAACGTACACACACCGTTGTTGCTTCAGTATTGTGTTGTGGTGAGGTGGGGGCAGTGTGTGAAAATTATCAGTGCTCCAACAGCTGGAACTGAGGGCCATGAAACAGCAGGGCTTTGGTCTGCTTTATTGTTTATCTCTTGTTTATGGGCTAGTGTTCAGCTTTAATTACTACACTAAATTAAACTCTAACAGGCACTTAGAGAGAACCAGCTAACACATGCACATGTGTGTGCATATACACACACACACACACACACACACACACACACAGCCACAAACCATATATTTTATATACAAAGACACACCTCAACAATTGCTCTACAGCTGGAGTATATGTTACTAAAATGCAACAAGACTTCCATCTTGTGTTTAGCAGAAATTGTGGTCTTATTTCTGTTGTGGTTACATGTTTGTTCTTTCTGTCTTTTCCAACATTTTTGGAGGCATTTTAACCCCAAAGCATAGCTGTTCAAGTACAAAACGAAAGCCAAAGATTGTCAGAGTCCAGAATTCAGTAAACTGTGCTCACCAGAAATCATGTCCCTACCATAAATGACCTTTCTCTAGTAAGCTTAACCAAGAAGACCTTGTTGAGTGGGGCCTCCAGCCAGGGCCAAGGTTGCTCACCACACTCCCCATACATGCACACACACACACGCAAATGTACCACAACATCATCAAGCGCAGCATGCTCCCTTGGAACCGAACACTCTAGCTCTCCCTCTCTTCTCTCCCTTCGTCTCCATCTCCTCCTCTTTCAGCCTCTCTGGGGAGTCTGTCTATCCACAGAGCGTAGGGATTGTTCAATTGCTGAGAAAATGTACAAAATGCTTTCTCCTCTCTTCTGTAGAGCCCTTTCCGTCTACAGTAGAATCTGGGAATTG
Organism: Menidia menidia; assembly: GCA_907169785.1. Taxonomy (NCBI): domain Eukaryota; kingdom Metazoa; phylum Chordata; class Actinopteri; order Atheriniformes; family Atherinopsidae; genus Menidia; species Menidia menidia. The sequence continues at coordinate 10,156,044 of CAJRST010002224.1, read as the reverse complement.
TACAGAAAGCCCCTTTGCTGAGCACTCAAGATGTCATCGTGGATTTGGTCTTCATGCATAGCTAATAATTACAAGTGTGGACTGGAGCAGAGGCATTCGCACACACACACACACACACACACACACGGACTTAGGCTTTAACAAATACACATGCAGGAAGAGGGCAAAAAGAGTGTTACCTACCAGGCTAAATCAGTGTTGGGGATTTGCAGTTTATGACTGGGTGCATTTAACTTTACTGTGTTTGGGGTGGGCAAATGTGCAGACTATTTCCCTGCTCTTCTCCATCACACTTTGAGTGCTTAGCACATTACAGACACCTGCTCGGAAACGAGTGCTATCTTAAGGCACGCAAATTTGGCAAGTTTAAGTCCCTGCAACTGATGTCTCTGATGTTTCTAAATAAGGTTATAAAGGATTTATAATAAAAAATATGTCTATGCAAAGCCAGTGAAGTTTCTGTGTTAACTTCTGAACTATCCCCTCAACCACTGATATTTGTTTATGTAGTTAAACATACGGAGTTGCTCTCCAAGAGTCAGAAAGTGAGGGGGCATAACTGGCCCCTGAGGGGCTGATAGTTCTTCTTTTTCTTTTTTTGAGAAAAAATAAATAAATAGTCTTTTTTCGTGTGTCACAACCTTTACTGATTGTTATCAGAATATTTCTCTTCGGTCTACGTCTTGATACTAGATTTGAAACATTTGTGTTGACACTTGTTGATATTTTTTCTTTTCTTTTCTATTTTTTTGCAGACTTAAAACAATGCTCACTGTTCAGATTCCAAATAGTAAATTATTAGGTTACTGATGGGTGAACTTTTTGGAGAGAAAAAGTAATTTAGTGATACTAATATTTATTCTGTGTATATCTCACAACATTAGCCAAAGGCAGAGTGAAAGGTTAAGGAGAAACTTTGATCTGGTCACTGTAAATAATTATTAAATATTCAGTGGAGAGCTGAGCTGTTTGCATTCTCCAGACGGGGAAGCTTCTGAATCTATTTTTTAACGAAATGTTTTGTGAGCCACAACACAAATAAAACACATTTTTCAGGATGCTACACTGCAAAAAAAAAAAGTTGATCTTTTTGGCAGCTTGAACTAAAAAGAACTGTGGGTCTCATGCAATATTTCACCCTTCCCTTCTCCCTGACTCTCACCCATCTACTCCGTCTTTCTCTACTGATCCACATTGTCACCCCTTTTAACAGGGGCCAAGCTGTTAAAGACCCCATTACTGAAGTGAAGCACACATTTTACATTTTCTCAGTGGACTTCAGAGTGCAGACTACAAATTTTATGTTCAAAATGTATTGCGATCGGAGGCGAGTTCATACGTGGAGTAGGGAAGAGGGGGGGAAGGTGGGGGGGGCGTAGAGGGAGGGCTCTGTCAGTATGGAAGGGCCAGAGTCGGGAGTCAGCGAGCGCTTCAAGCGTTAACGTAATTGCAAGAATGTGAAAAATGAGGCGGCGGGGCTCCCGAGCAGAGCGAAAGGTCAGAGCATGCCTCACATAGAACAACTGGCTAGAGGACGGCCTCATTAGACCATTGAATCAGTTGCCCTTGGTCTCTTTCCCTCTTTTTTCTCTTTCTCAGATTTTTTTGTCTTGATTTGCCAACTTTTTCACCTTTTTTTTAACTTTATAACCTATGTACTTAAATGACTCTTCCTTCTCTGTCTTTTAAATCCCTGTTTTTTTTCTGAGCTGCTAACTAAGTTTTATATCTTACAACATCATGGGTTGGTGAAAATTATTTTTAACATGATCTAGTCTCAGTCGTCGTCGGCCCAGCACATGGTGCTGTACCGTAACTGTCTTTGGCCCGTATTGATCTGCTGTTACTGGATACGGTGGGGAAAGGAGTCGATAAGTGCTCTGTGGATTACAGGTCACTTGTACTTATGCGTGTAAGATAATCAATAGGCAGTGCATTTCTTTCTCTCATACCCCCCTCCTCTGTTGGCAGCACTTCATCCCCCATTGCACTTACAGAGAGCAGTGCAGCGTTGCTTCTCTGGGCTTTATCTCATTCTCTGTTTTTGACACCCTTCATTTGTGTTTTCGCGTTAACTTTTACACTTCTTAATTTTTTGTTTATTGTTAATGACTTTGGTTTAACAAGAGTGGCCAATGTATGATGTGTGACGGTAAGGTCAGTGTGAACTACACTTATATGGCTCAGTATATGTCAGTGGACTCTGTCTGCATACAAAAGGGTTTAAAAAGCATCAAAAGCAGTTAAATTCAGAAGTGAGTCACGTTATTATTACCTCTCTATTCCTTATTCCTCTATACTAACATATTTAGATGTTACTTAATCAAAGCTTAGCTTTATCTTCTTTATTCCGACTAGGCTGACACCAGCCAGGGATCCAACTGATACCGACACAACCAACCACAAAGGTCGGCTGCGGCCCTCAATCTGTGGTCAATAATTGTACAAAAGCTGCAACTGCTGCTTCTGTCAAGACAGAAGATGATTTAAACACCCCTGCCGCAGAGGACAGTGCATCGATGCATTTGATCGCTTATTGGCAAAACGATAGCCTTGAACAGACATAACAGATGTGTTCACACAGCAAGAGTGCTGGCGAATGTGTGTACTTGAATGAATCTGTGTGCGTAGAAAGTGTGATGAAATTCCATGAAAAACTCCGGACATTGCCAGAGGGCATATAGAGAAAGAGACCCAAAAAAACACTCGCTCTGCCGCCAGTGGAAGGAGATCGTTGGTGAATTTTAAAAAAGGCGAGAACGGAAAAACAGGAGGTCAGGTGTTCGGCATCTGTTGTCTTAGTTTGAGCAGCAGTTACACATTTTAAGCGACATGTCAGTGTGCGGTGTCATGACTTGACGTACATAAAAGCATTTGCCTGTTCCAAATTACATGTCAAAACTGATACTCTCCTTCACAATAATGCAAGGCAAATAGCTGTGACTTAAACACACTATCTGTATTAAATTAAAATGCATTTGTTTTTAGATGCATTATTACTGTTTGGCAGGTCGGGTGCAAGATAACACAAGACTCAGCGAGGCATAATTATGGGCTGTTGTGCAGGCAAAGTTGATATGGTTTAAATTCAAGCAAGAACTGGCAGAAATATACAATTAATCACCAGCTTTTGTTCAGCTCTCTAAATAGCAACATTTTGGAAAGCCTTTTACAAGATTGCTGCATTATACTAGTTGCTGCTTGTGTTTGTGCCCGAGTGTTACAGTGGATAAGCGTGTTCATTTTTAGGTGTGACTGTTTTTACATGGATGGCTGTCAAAAAACAGGATTATCCAAAGTGCAAAAGGGAAGGTCTGGGGAATGTGTAAAGACACATCGCTTCACTATAGATTTCACATTAGACACAGTTAAACTGAACTGTTGGCAACTCAGTCCATACATGAGGATTAATGTGTCCTGTATGTGTTTATGTGAGCAAACGTGGACATCCATATATGCAAGTGTGTATGCTCACCTTGTTCGCTGCTGTTGTCACCGCTCTGTGAAGCGTGTCCCCCGCTGGAGGGCCCCGGTGTGCCAGCGGAGTGTGTGGAGGTGGCGTCATCGTGGTCTCTCCAGGAAGCTGGGTTCTGAAGTTTAAAAGGGACAACGCCAGCGTGGAATCCATCCGGGTATCCAACCGCATTCCCCACCCAAACCACAAGCCAGGAACATAGTGAAGAGGGTTGAGAAGAACCACAGGGAAAGAAAAAAAGACCATATGAGTATGCAAGAAACGTGAGAGAGACATCTGCACATGTCTGCTATCACTGAGAGGGTGATTGACCTGCCTACATGCTCTTGGCAAGACAAAGAGCCCGACTTCTTAGTTCCAAGCTAGCAGACAATCAAGCGAGCAATGATAATCACAGATGAGGAAGGAAGGAAGATGATGCTCTAATGCAGCTGGCTAAAAGTCAAAACACTGTAATCAAAGTGTTTCATTAATACGCGAGAGCAATACCCAGCACAGTTAATGTGGCAGTTGATTTTGAGAGGTCCAAATAGAGCGCTCGTGTGTAATCATCTAAACACACATGGCGGAGCCCAGTGATGTTCATTTATACCAGAACCAATTGAGACTTCCGTATCAAGTGAGAAACAGAGAGTTAAAAAGTCCAAACACACCACAGCTGCCATTAATCATTACCACTGTCAGAAATGAAAATAAGATATGACAGTGATTCTCCTGTTAATCTGCCAAAAATGTGTACACACCCACACAGACGTGCACTCATGCCTACAAAGGCTTGCAGAAATACACTCATCCACACACACCAATGACATAATAGAGCAAGAAAATGCACACTTTTTAGGTATACAAAGATGTTCTAAAAAAAGTGTGACATTTCTACTGGGTAATTTCAAAGGACATACCAGTAAACAAATATATAGCATTTGAGGTACCCCTCATCTTTCCAGCCCTTCCTTGGGCATTTTTCTTTCCCTTTCCTCTCTTTCCTGGGCATTCCCACTGCCCTCTGAGAGCACACGGTGCAACAGGATTTTCTACTGTACAGGAAAGGCTTTATCAGTGCCACATGAAGGCAGGCTAGAGGTGGAATTTCCTCTGCCATTCAGGGTTTAGAGAGGCAGACTGGTCACGTCATTTACTACGCGCGTGCCCGCAGACACACAGGCTCAGTCATATACACACAGGGTTAACGCAGGCTCGTAGCTCACGCAACCCTCGCCAGTCTTTCCCAATTTAACATGCCACCTGAGCATGATGACAAAATGTTGGCAAACGTGAGCCCGACGTTGTCAGGGGGCCCGGGAGAAGCAGCCCCTTTAGCAGAACCCAAGCCAAACAAACACTGGCCTTCACCAAGGCTTCCCACAAACCTCAACCCACTTCTCAGTTCCCGCTATATGTGTGTTTTTTTTCTCCTTCAAACACACATAAACACAAATACAAAAGTAGAGGGAAAATGTACATGCCATAGAACATTCCAAGAAAAAGACAATTTTTTTTACCATGTTGTCCAAATTCAGTGTCTGTTCAGTTCAGTTCAGTTTCTTTTCCCTCATCCCCCGCCAAAGAGGAGCCTGCCTCCCTGCCTGCCTGCTTTGGTTCCCCAGTCAGAGTGAGCTGTACTGGAGGAGGACAGACAGGATAGAGCCTGGAGACTAATGGAGGTTCGTTGGGAAATAAAGGCTATAAGACAAGCTGCTGCCGAGGTCCCCTGGGCACACGATCCTGATGTGCTCCTGCTTGTTCTGCCGCGGAGGCGAGGCTGCTGCTATGCCTGAGAGCGAGGGCCCTTTTATCTGCTATGGTTTTTGGGGAAGGCGGGCCGTTTTCTCAAACAGCTTGGAGCTGGAAACAGCAGACAGAAACACACAACACCCTTCAGACCCCGCGCTCCACTCAAGACCCTCTCAGCGTCAGCTGTTCACCGGATGGCAATCAGATAAAGAGCTCGGAGAATGAGTCGTGAGAGGGGTAAGAAGACAGAGTGAACAATAACCCGTGCGTGGGTCGGAGCCAAGAGAAAAGTGTCCCTGCTCTGAAGAGGAGAGATGATTGTGATGTTTTCACTCCAGGGACAACTGATCAACATATGGGAGCAAGGTCTGTTGTTATAGTCATTTTCTGTCATTCTCAGCACAGCGCAGGTTGAGTAAATCTCTAATGTGGGAAAATCCCCATCAATCCCCTTGTCTCCGTCATATGGCACAAGGAGGGAAGGAAGAAAGCGAGGTAAGGGTCCCAGACTCCCAGAATGCATTATGTATTTAAGCAGAGCTGGGCAATGTACGAGGAGAATAAGCTGTTGTTGTACTCCATCCTCACAAGACACGCACTGCCAACAAGGCATAAAGCAGAGCTGAGAACCCGTGCATACTGCTCTCTTGCACACTTATTCTTCCAGCTATGGTCACAGTATGGTTTTAATGCAACAGGGAAATCGATAAGACTTAATTTAACTATCATTGCAGAGTAATGTGTCATTTTTAATGGTGCTGGCACTAAATTAAATCCAAAAGACACCTCAGCTAATGGTGTGAAAGGGAATGATATTTCGCTGTGATTTGCTACCCTGTGGATTTAATGTGCCTGTATCCTAGGCTTTAGATAGAGATTTGGTAGTCTGGCTATTAAAGAGCAAAAAGAGGTCTGCAGCACTTTATACGACCAAATAATAATATTAATAATACAGTGGATGCTAGGACCAGAGCACTCTCTTCTTTTAATACCTGCACGTCATGGTTCATTCATAACAATGTCAGCAAAACAAGACAATGAATATCAAAACAACAGTGTTAACTTTCCACACTACACAAGGCGACAAAAGCAACAGCCTTTCCTATGCATGAATAATTTAAAGTGCCTCTCTGAGCTACGGCGGGTGCATCATCAGACACTGTGCAACACAAACACACACACAACCATTTTGTCAGAACCCCTGTGGGTCTGATAAAGTTCAAACAAGTTGTAAAAAGAAAAATCTGTCATCTAAACAGACTTCCTCAACCTACACAGAGTCCTCGAAGAAAAATAGAGGAAAAAGAAATAGAGGAAAAAAGAGAGGCCTGTAGCCCATGTGACTATTCCCTGAAGCTGGGCATAATTAGGAGTCAAACATGGTTCACTCCATGCTCTTCTCTAATTGTGTTAAAGAGCAGTGTTACCAGGAGGAGGAGGAGGAGGAGGAGGAGAACAGTGGCAAGCAAATACACATATATGTGCAGGCGGGAACGCACACACGAATGTACACAATAGGACTAGATAGAGAGTGAGATACAAAAGAAGCACAGTCTCTTGGGGAAGCCTTTTCTATTTGCTGGGGTTAGCAACTGGCGGCTGATAATACAAGTTGTAATTAATATAAAAGCAGGAGACAATATGGGAAGGGAAGCTTGTAGTGCAGCTAGGCCACGAGAGAGCGGGAGAATGCTGCTGTCTCTTTTGCTCCTGTCCCCTGTTTCACATTTACAAACACCTGCCTAGAACAATCTTGCGTTCCTTACTGCACTCTGTCTCTGTCCCCTGAAATCTGAAATAAAATTGATTTAGCAGAGTCGTTGAATTTCCCTCAAATTCCCTTGAAACAAGGGGGGGAAATCTGTGTGTGCAGTGGCAGCATAAGGAAGGCTGAGAGTGGCTAACCTTGTGGGTGTGTGTTTGTGTTGTACTAGCAGTGTGACAGGCAGCTACAGGGATCCTGTGCTCAACATGTACAGAATCGCTGACACATCAGAAACACACACAGAACCGTAAATCATGTGGCAAGCAGACATTTCAAGACACATCTTGCCGCATGGCACAAACAGAGACAGAAAAAAATCTCCTCACACAATTTTTTCCTGGGTTAAGCTCATAATTATATGCAGCCACTTCAGAAAAAATGTAGCTGCACATCTATTGAACACCTGAGTATTTACAACACCCTCAATTATCTGAAATATAAAGACTCCTTAATTTAGCAGCTAATAATTCACCGAGGCATGTTTTAACAGACAAGAGGGATAAACTGATCATATTTATGCTTGAAAACTTTCTCTCGAGCAAAAACTATTTAGGTCACTGACATGAGAACAGTACAGTTAAATATGTTCCCAGAAGAAGAGATTATACTAAAAGAAAATTGAAAGCTATTGTGATTCATAGGGTTGTCACACTTCAAAATTATGATGTCAAAAAATGAAATGTCATATAAATGTCAATATAAAACTGACATTTCATTATGGAAAATTCTCCTTTCATTTATGCCTTGCAGGAAATAACTCAAGTATATGGCTTTTCAAATCGGTATGTAAATTTATGCTCCTTCAGTCATTAACTCCATATCTTGTATTTCGGTAAATGTACAAGTATCTCATGATCCTAAAATGACTTGTGAGCTAATGTTCATTGCAGACATTTACAGCATAAAGGAAGGGGCGTGCGGGAGATGCAACAAGTGAGCAGAGCAAAGCTTCTCTTCAGCCAAAGTGGTGATGATTAGACATGCCTGCCAACAAGATCCCGCCTCTGAAGACTAATCAAATAAGAAATATGAGTCCAGACATCCAAACTTCACAAAACAATTGTGAAGAACAATCGCAGTGACCCCACTCAGCAGTTTTCATGAGCTCCAAAACACAGTTATTCCCGGAGGAGGCCGAAGCTTGTGGAATCAGACTACCTCAAAAACGAAGAAATTCCATGCCTCAGCAGAGAAGCGCGGCTCCGGGCTCGCTGTCCACAGGCGGAGGGCTGCACTGTGCATGGTGATGCCCAGAAATAGGATAGAACCATTTCATAGACTAACAATGAACTCCAGCATTTACATGATAGAAGCTATGATGTCACCATATCTGACCATGTGTCTGGTACAGAGCCCCTAACCTGTACCAGAGAATCAAAGCAGAAAGAGTCTTTTTCCTCCAAACAGACCTATAGGAACAAATAAAACTCCCTGAAGAAGGCTCACAAAAACAAAGAGAGGAAGCCCACAAAAACGTCAGAATTTCTATACAACAAATCTGAAACCATGCAGAAATTCAAAGCAGTATAATGCATATGCATGAAGGAAATGGAAAAGCCTTCTGCTAATATGTAAGACTGACTGAAGAAGCCGCACAATGGCATGAGAAGACACAAAGGCTAATTTATTAGAACAGATAATACTCAGACACTGTTAATTCTATTTGTCTGCCTAATTGGATGCAGCACAGAGGAGACAGAAATTTTATTCATTAATTAAAAGACAAGAGAGCAAACCATTGACGAGTGCACACACCAGCCATTTGCGAAACTACACAGCTCTGTGTCTATTTCCCCCTATCTCTCTCTGTGAATAATCCGACTTCTTTTTCCCTCCATTCGAATATGATGGAGTCAACGTGAAGATTGGCAATGAGTTAGGAAGCCTTGGGTGGGCTCCACGTTCGAGATAGTCACCGCCAGCGAATAAGGGAAATCAACAGTGTCAGCTAGGCCTCATTCTGCTCTCACTATACCACAAACCAATCGTCTGTAAGACAGTGCTGCATTCATGAGTAAATAAGACCGTGCTTATTATACTTTACTAGGTATAAAGAGGGGCGAGGAGGGAAAAAGAAAGAGACAGAAATGGAAGTAGACTTACATAAAAACAAGCTTAACTTGCTGCCTCTCTCTCAGTAAAGAAGCTCACCATCTCCAGAAAAAACAACTTTCTTCAAATGAGATCTAGCCCAGGGCTATATATTAAAAATGCATATCAGAGCAAAGAAAAATGGACGTGAGAGATTCTAACTAAATAAATTAGCATATCTAACTATGAAACTCTCTTCCTCCTCTAGATGAGACAAGGACAGAAATTAATAATAAAACAGAGTCAAAGACAAGTGAACAAATAGAAGCTAAAAGAAAAGAAAAAGAAAGGCAACAAAAGCAGAGGCTGTTTTTAGTTCAGTAGCACAGTTTTTCCACCAAATGCATTTTATCAATTATGGCAGAACGCTTGTCAATTATGGATTTTACTGCTGATTGTCTCAGTGAACACATTATCACTTTTACAGTTGTACAAATATTAAAACAATAAGAAACTTAAGCATCACAAAGTATGTCCATCTTACATATTATATCAGAATTCATTTTTTAAAACAGAGCTATTAATCCGAGGTATGAATGTTTCCATAAGGTGTCATTAAAATCCCCTTTCACTTCAAACACTGTTCTGAAAGCAAACAAGGAGGAGGGGGTGCCTTCCTTTAATTTGGAGAATTTCAGGCCAGCAGTTAGGTATAATAAAAAGTTCAGTCGTGCCACAAAAGTGAAATAAATCCCTCAAACCTTAAATGCCTAATGAGGTGGCCAGTCCAATTGACTCCAAGACAAATAGCCTGTCACGCAACTCGCTTTGTTTATTGCGGCTTCTTACTTGCTTTATTGGCATATTTAATTTTCTAACGATCAAACTATTTCTTACAAGAGCAGCGATGACAAAGCTGGTGTCTGAGCGTTGGAGGCTCCATCGGAAATTGGCTTGAGCATCAACCATCTGCCATGAAACTAAACAGGCCAGTTTATCTAATCTCCCCAATATAAACAACAGCATGCCTCATTTCTACACTTGTGCTGGAGGATCACAGTGTCGCCGTTTTTCTGACTGTTTCTGAGACCCCGGCGGTGGTTTTTCCCGGACTAACCGGGGCTCGGTTCACCTGAAGCCGCGCGCTGCGTGCGCGCTCCCGCGGAGGCGAGCCATCCAAAGGGGATCCTCTGCTATTAGGCCCGCAGCCAGACCCAACAGATGCAGCGCGGAGACTTTGCATAACACTTAAATCTGCTTTCATTCCTAATAGGCTTGGCCTTGTGCTTCACAGATATTAACCAGTCACTTTGTTACACCAGAGCCGCTCATTTTTACTCCCACCTAAACATTAGCTTTATCACAGGCGTAGTAATTCACAGATACCGGCTCAATACTACACTGTAAGCTCGATCCATACAGCAGAGGGGGGGAGATTCTGTGTTTACTACGCCGAAAATGCGTGATCTAAACTAGAGAATCGATCCTCAAATTTAAAGCTACTGTACTTCAGGTGCATATAATTGAATTCAGCGTTATGGAGCCTCCGGCCATAAAACGGGGGAGCAGAGGAGAGGGCTTGTGCAGAGCAAACCACGCGGCAATCGATACGAAACAATTAAACACATTAACATCAACAGCAATGGAAGGCCTCCAGACGAGCCATCATGAGGCTTCTGAACTTGACATTGATGGTAAGCTCTCAGCCCTGAGATCTCTCTCTCAGCACAGCCCACCACTTTCTCCGCACGGCTCCGTGCGCAGGCCACATCCAGCTGCCGCGCACAGAAAAAGCGCTCCTCTTTTTAAATATTGCCCAAAAGCTACAGCTCAAACGGCTGACGTCCCGCTTTAAACGCTAAACCCGCGTAACAGATAATTGCCTCCCTTTTTTTTTTCTTCTCTCCTTTCGTGCAACGCTCCATAATGCGCTGCAGCGATTTACACACACGCACCCTCCATAACACGCACACACACACACACACACACACACTCATTCAAATATCCAACACTCACAAGCAGACACGGAGGCATTATGCACACATGACTGCTCCTAATCAAAAGACTAAAACAATAACTCAGCCTATTGTATCACATGTAGCTTTTGACCTCACTACATCGATCGGCAGGTTTCTTTTGCAGAACAGAGCATGCTCTATTTACTGGCGGCACAGCAGGGTCAAGAAGCCCCCAGTAGCCCCAAAGTTGCTTTATAAGGGGCATCAAAGAGTCCGGTAATTCTGGCAAATGCTCGATATGTCGCATGCATGCGAAAACAGACTCGGTAACAGCTATATCAACATCAGACATGAGCTAAAATAATACCGAATACAATAAAAAGTGGTTTTTACTTACGTGATCTGCAAGGTTAGTCGACGATCCCGAAAGTTCTTCGTGATCTGATTTTGAGCTGCCATCCCGTTCGTCAATAACTAGATCTATTGGCATTTTTCCTTTCAAACAGCTGATGTACCGGTGACAGAAATTGTCGCAGAGCTCGTGCACCTATAGGTGGAAAAACGCAGAAAACAGACCGCCGTTTTCAGGATGGGGAAACGCTTCAGCCAGTCCAAGAATAACTCCAATTAAGGGGCATTATCGGCAGAGAGGAAACAATAGTGAAATTGTTGCAGTGCTTATTATTCTCCTGAGACCAGAACAACAAGTTGAACGGCGAAGAATAAACAGCACGCCATAAGCTGGCGAGATAATGAGCGACTGAAACTAAATCTGCGGATCAATAGCAATGTGCAACGTGGGCACAGAGGCTCTGACATATTTCATCAATAGTTACTTCAGCCGTATCAATTATTGGCTTAATAAAACAGCATTTGCTTTTTAAATTAAAGTACTTAAACTTCTCATACTTTCCGGTTGCACGTGAACCACGCCACAAAATGTTGATACAAGTTTGACACAAACCTTTTTTTATACGCAGATTATATTGTTGCTTGCCACAGTTTGAAAAATAAATAAATAGAAATACAAAAGTATGCAGTAGCAGAATGTACCTTTTCTAATTCCAAGAGATGAAATCGTAATACTTGTATGGCTTGTATCATCTGCAAGAAAAAGTAAAGAAAACAAAATGAATAAGCACCATTAATTTGACCAAACTGAATTAACACTCTCTCTCTTTTGTACAGAAGGATGAAATAAATAAAATAAAATTTTAACACAGTATGGTGCACTACAGCCAACTATTAAGAATAAGAGGCGTCACATCTTCTAATCTGATAAGTAATTAAAGCCCAGGTCTTAGATGAGAAGCCTGAAAAATGACAGCAAAGACTAATGTGGTCACGCAGCTTCACATCAACACGGCTCTGATATCTGTGCGGAAGTTTAAATCCTATGATCGCGTATTTACTGCACACTTCAGAGTATTCTGTGGAAGACCGTAACCAGATAATCAGGAAAGACAGAGCGTTGCGCTTACCAAATTGTCCAACTCTGGATTCGATGAAAATAAAGGTTTTTCTGCTCGGACCTAAAATAATACAAATCAAATGGCAAAGTTAGATCGGCACGAAATGACATGATTTAATATTTTTTTAACTGATTGTTATCTCATAGAAGATTTTAGATTTGCATAAATCGAATTGGCAAGTTGAGTGGGAACTGCCATGAATACACAATAAATATCTCCACCTTGAGATAATTTTGTTCCAGCAGGAATATGAAAAACGGCGTGCTATGACGCAGCTCTAACAGTCAGTAAAACGTAATTATCTTGGGGCAAACAAACAAGAAAAAATGACCTGTTTGGCAAAGACTGCAATGTCCTCATTGAAGGAGTCTGAGGAGCAGACATCGCCGCCTGCTACGCCGGGCTCCCTCGGAGTACACGTCGCCAACTCGCACTTCTCAAAAACCAGTGCAAGCAGTGGGAATAAAGGGTGACTGCAAGGAGGGAAACACAGCCTGAGTACAAGCAGCTCACCGGCTCCACAAAGCCCGCTGCAAAAAATGTCCAATCAACCTGCATATGCAAGCGCTTTTCTCCCTTTTTCTCTTTGCAACTCGTAAAATCTGACACGCAACGATTAGATATTTTCCCCCTTTTCCCCCCCAAAAAAACAACTTAATGATAAGACAGACAACAACAGTGAATCAAGTTCAACATTTGCTTTTACTGCTTGGGAGTTAAAAGTAAGTGCAAATACATCTGGAATATTTTTACTCAGTCAGGGAAAACTTGAGCGTTTTTATCCCAAAATGATATTATTTCCCTGGTCGAGGCTGACTTTTCTTGCAGTGCAGAGAGAAAAGAAAGAACTGCAGAGAAGTCAAGAAACTCAAACACAAAAAGCAAACTGACGCAGTCGACAGATGTTGTTTGACTCTTAGAAAATATTCAATATGCAAAAAAAGTTTTTAATGGTAGTATTCTGCCGTTACTTTAATATTTCCCGTCTGACCAAGCTTACAGTTTAAAGATATTATATTATTAAAATTGTTCACATTTAACTTTCACTAGGTCAACAAGGGAAAATCAAAAGCAAATTTTATGTGGAAAAAAAAATATTTCTACGTCAAGCGATCGCTTCATAAAATTGCCTTCAGGCTCTTTATTTCTATCATTTTGATTCATGACAGCATACAAAATGAGGATAAACTTTACTTACCATATAAAAAAAAGCTTAGTAAATGAGATGAGGTGGATTTACACCGGGCCAGATTACAATTGAGGATTATAGCACTTTCTGAGGACGTATCAATGAGCAATAGCTGTAATCATATTTTCAAAGTTTTGCTCTCTCTTAACACTAAAAAATCCCCTGGAAGCAGTCAGGAAGAGACTCGGTGCGTCGTAACGCCGCCTGTGTGTGTGTGTGTGTGTGTGTACGTAAATGTGTCACTGAAAACAATTTATGGAAACAGTTCAGACCGAGAGCAAAATATTTCAAATGAGTTGTTTGTTTTTTTTTTTTGTTTTTTTACATTATTGTCGCTGGTAAAGTTGAAGCACGTTTGTTATTATCAAGTTGATACGTGTTTTCATTCTAATTCCCAGCAGTGTGCCACTTTTGACTTTTGACGTCCATATTATTTTACAAGCCTAAGCTTACACTCTTACTTACTGCAGGCTTGACGGTGCCTCGTACAATGAGTGTAAAATTACACATCTACAAAACTCCACCAAACAACAATGGGGCTCCAAACTGCGCTCGTATCTGCACAAAAACACTATTTAAACCGAGAGAAACTTCCTAACTTCCAGAAGAAAAAAAAACTGAAAACTTTCGGGGACAAAGCCGCAGGACCTATATAGATGGAAGCGTATTTTAGTTTCGGTGCGAGCCTTACCCGTAAATTTGATCTTTATCCCTCTTTAAAACGTCGTTGACAGCGGAGCCCATGCTGGTGGGCATTACGTTGGGGTGCGGAGCGTGGGCTCCGTAGTGCTGGCTGGCGTGCAGCGGCGGGCCGTGGTTCAGGTGGTGGACCTGGGGAAGCGGCCGGGGCGCGTGCGGGTCCCCGTACATGGACGCCGGGACTCCATCCATCCCACCGTAGTGGGCCAGCTCATCGTACTGGGAATAGAATTAGAGCAACAGTGAGCGCACTTACCGGTGACTTTTTTCTTTTTTTTGCTCTGCAAATGTGGAAAGTATACAAAGAAAGAAAGAAAGAAAAAAAAACCATGCCGTCTCATTCTAAAAAACACGCAGAGGAGAAAACTAGACTAAGCTCGCTGGCCGTGGGGGGGGGGGGGGAACACGCTGCAGCCGGAGCAGAAAAAAGTGTCAAAAGTGTGAGATATCGGAGCTGCCGCGCGGTTCTGTCATTACCAGAAACATTGCAACTTAGTCGCTCCTTGCTCTGCGCGCAGAGTTTGGTGGCTGAAAAGAGCGAACTAGTTTGGAGTGTCCCGAAAACTGCTCCACGACTTGTCGCGGAGGCTGTCGGTGAGAGCAGAGGCTGTCCCCCTCTGCCTGGAGAGTAAGTGCGCTGCAAAACTGCCAGATACGTCGGCTTCGGTACGAATACTTTGTAAATTTGCCAGCACACGGGCGAGACGGTCGCGATACGAGGGCCTCCCTATACAGTGGGCTCGAACAGGTAAGTGTTGGAGATTTAAAACCTACCCTTTGCGCCATCAGGCTGCGCTCCAATAAACTCCTGAATCTGTCCGTATATTTAATATCCCAGTCCCGGTTCGAAAGTGATTTAGTGGCAGGGTTCCTCTTTCAACCAACTTTGCGAATTGTCCTATTCGCCAGTCTGGTTCAGCTGAAATCGTAGCATCGGACAGTTTTGCAAATTTTCTTGGTTTCCCTCTTTCCTTGGAAAAAAAAAGAAAAAATGCGCCAAAGTGAAGGTTACAATCGGCCCATCAACAACCTGCATGTAACTAAACTGTCGTGTCTCATGGCTTTTTGCCACTCCAGCTGTCAATCAAAGCCAGAGGTTGTCAAGGTAATGAATGAATGACGGTTGGTGATGATGTTCAAGAGAAGGACGAATCTTTTTAGTCCGTTTTCATCCCGCAAGTCCACGTCTCCTTTAATGTCTCCAGATCGCTATCTTGTTTTTATTATCACTGTGGGGAGAAAAAAAAGAAGTAGTAAAAAAAAGCCGTAGAAATGAAAAAGATTGCGATTCGGATCTCTCCTTTCTTTCCCCCCGTAGGTATTTCGTCTATCTGGCGAGACTGAGATGAGTGAGTGTCAGCGAGTGTTGGCAGGTTGGCTGCTAGCTTGCTTATAGAAACAGAGTCAGTTCGCAGCGCTGAGCGGTGGGCGAATGAAATGACGGATCCCGGAAGTAGTGGTGGCCATAGCCAGTCCTACAACAGCTCCACAGAAGAGAGAGGAGAGACCAAATCTTGTGATATGCAGAGTATATGCGAGGCGCAGGGACGACTTCAACTCCACACTGGGGGTAACAAAGCTAAAAGCAACACAAGCTCCAACTCCCACCCAATGCCTTGTTTCGCCGAGAAGAGTCCTAAAGAGAAAAAGAGAGGAGGTTGGATGAGACAGAGCGGACACTTTTGACTGCCGCGAGTTGAGTTCAACATAACAGACGCTGATCTGGAGTGCATGAATTGTAGTTCACGGTTTTTTGAAAAAGCCAATTACGGAGCGGAATTACGCACTACGCATGCAAACGTTAAACAATGAAAACTCTAGCCTCAGTGAAACATTTGAAACTTGCAACTATGCGTATGGTCAGTGTAAGAAAAATAAACTATAGTAAGTCACCTCCACTAAAAATGCCAAGAAGTGGGAATAGTGAGTTTAATGCGTGAGCGTGGCTCTAACATATCTGTTTTGTGGACATAAGCCAGCGTGCATACTTAATATCTCAATAATACCTCTTAATCTCGTAGCTAATTATTATTCTGCTCCGTTTCAGCAAATTAAACGACACGCAGCACCCCTCTAAGCCCAAAATGAACTTTTCCAGGAGGAAAAAAAAAGGCTTTTGTGGGGAAAGTAATTTTGTGCGTTTCTTTCGTCCAATCCCCTCTCTTGATAGAAACCCGTGCCTTACCTCAGAGTAGTCAATTATCAAAGCTCCCCAAGATCATCAATCATGCGAGGAGATTGAAGTTTAGAGGAGGAGCAACGCCCCGGCCATCGATTGCAGTGAAGCCCTTTTTTTGGAGCCTGAGCACTTTTACGCACCAAACAGAAGCAGGTCATCTATCCCCTTTAATATTTAGCTCCATCAGGGCTAATATGCCATCATGGCCGTATTGATAGGTTCTCACATAAAGGCTCCATTTGTAGCTCCGTGGCATTTTTGATGGTGGAAATGAATTATTCACAGGTTAGGATTAAGGTGGACACACGCTCAGGGAGATGGGTTGTAGCTACTGTTGGAGGGTCAATAAACTCCCAACAAACAAAACAATGAGCAGCGTTGCTCTGGGTCGATTAGAGAGAGTATTTATATATATATATTTCGCCCCCCCCCCCCCCTTTAAAGGAAAAAAAGGTTTAATAAATGAAGCACTGACAACAGTTATGTTTGTTGGCATAGAGGGGGGTGGGAAGTGTAGGACTGCAGGGTTTGACAAACGGCTGTGTGGACATTTCAACGTGCAATACCCCGGGAAGGAGCAGCAGAGCTGTGCGCAGAGAGAGCCAAGGCATTCACCGTCTCCAAGTCTCTCCCTTACACTCTGTAAACACAACCAGCCCGGCAGACTCTGCTTCTGAAGACTGATATTTTCATAAGCTAAATAGTGTCGTTCATGTTGATTTGTGCGCTAACGCTTGACTTTTTTTTTTTTTTTTCATCCTCCTCTTTTGGACAACCATGGTAAGTAGCACAACCCTTATACTGTCTCTCTACCCTTTTGTTGTGAACGCGCGTTCTTTCAGGGTGCAGTAAAGGGGAAAGTTTGGAGGGTGGACTATTTCAAAATGCGGACAGAATTATTATATTTTCATAAGGGTGGCTGCTCCCTTGTAGCTTGGCGTCCTGAAAAAATCCAGATGTTCGAGCGAATTTTTAAGTTTACATACTTTCAGATCTTGCGATTACACCGGCATTTCCCCGCATTTATTGTGGAAATATGCGATTTGCCCCGAAGGAGAGTGATGTAAACACCCTAAGAGCGTGTGAAAATAGGAGAGGCTAATTATGCGTGCCCGGTGTAGGGCTCCAGAGAAACACATCCATCCTTGAAAACCTTCCAGCAATGACTCCTGACCATGTAGAATTCTAAACTATTTCCTTTGGAAACTATTTATTTGAGTAATTAATAGAAGCTATAAACACATGACTTCATCGCCAACAATATTTTGGTTGGGAAATAGGTTAAAACCGCTCCATAACAGCTTTATGTGAAACATTACACAAGTCGGTGCTTAATTCTTCTTAATATCATTGGAATGATCATTCACTCAATGGTTAATTAAAATTAATTTTTCCTCATAAACAAGACGTGTGCCAACTTAAACTCCCCTGCTTATGACCCGAGCGCGTTTACAAGCCTGATAATTCCAGGAGGACACCCCTCACAGACAATTAGACTCTTTAAGTAGTTTTATATTTCCTCACGTTGCGGCTCTTTTCAGGTGCGCGTATGAAAAAATCAGTAGATGGCACTAACAGGCGGTAAAATTTCATCTGGTGGTGTCAAATTGAGGTCAGTTTAGGGTTAAAGCGCTCGGTGTCCGTGTGGGACGCGGCCAGCTGCGTTTGGATTCATTTGGGGAGGGGGGGGTCCAGGGCATGGGGGGGGGGGGTGGGGTGGGGGGGTTGTAGAGGATCCATTTCAAGGAAAACACTACTGGGACAGTCACCAGGCTAAAGATCCACGGCGTGTCACATCCTAAAGGTGCACCAGGACCGCCTGCGTGCGCGCAGCTCCGGCTCTGAACTCCCATGTTTACTCTTAGCGGGACTCCAAACCCCTCTCCCCCTCCGCTGCCCTGCAGGGATCGGTTGTTCACACACACAAGCCTGTTGCTAAATATGGAGAGAAATGCATTGTTGGTTTAATTCCCTCAAAAAGATCACTGATATGAAACGAGCTTCAAATCCTCTTAGTGACCTTAAACACTCCTGAAGAAACAATCGGCGCTCAACGGCAGGAACAAATAAAATCGCCCTAATCTTGTTTGTAACTTTGTTCTTCCCTGGCCCTCTCCAGTATTTGAGATTATGTAAATAAGCAAGGCTAATGTATAGAGAGGCTTAGATAAGACTGGATCACAGACTGAGTGCAGCAGAGTTACGGAAAGTGGAGATTTTGTAGCCTTTTCGTGGATGGGCGAAATAAAATCCGTTAATATAAACAAAACAAACGAGAATGCTGATGCACCATACATCTTAAATATTTTATTTTGCACTTAATAAACGTAATGTGTCTCTGTGGTTGTCAGGCGTAAAAGAGACAAATAAATTAATAGACTCACGCCATCGCAACCAGCATCAGCATTCAAGTTCCGGAATTACTTGACATGTTTTTAAATTATTTCTCATTTGCTCATGCAAATAATTTTGACTACTCGGTGTTTTCTTCTTGCAAATAAAATTACCTCAGTCCTCTGCATCTGAACTCCTTTTGACCTCGGCCTGAAATGTGACTACAGGGTTTCAGATAGTGGACTGAGCAACTCAAATACTTGTAAAAGTTTCGCGACTAACTGTAAATTCTTCAGCTCCAAAGCCTCATTTTCCCCTCCACCGATTCTCAGAGTCTGGTGTCAGAGGGTTAGTAAAGGGAGGAGGGAGAAAGGCGCAGAGAGAAAGAAGGGAGCCCAACACAACATGTAACTGTGGCTTTCCCCCCCCCTTGGATCGTCTCTACAACAAATGTGCGGCCCTCTAGCGACACCTGGTGGCCGCTTCTGGTGTGGAGCTGCCGAAAGCTGCGTCGCAAATCCCCCAAAAGGCCCACAAAATACACAAAACTCAGAATAGATCATTCACACGACACACGTTCACAAATACAAACCGATCTGTCGCTAAATATTTTTTTCAATCATTATTATTGAAGCGCCTGCGTTCAGTTGTTTAGTGTTCCAAAACGATTGAAATGCACATTTAAAAAGTAAACATTTAACAAAAACGATTTAATTCAGTACCGTTCTCTTATATAGGAGATTACTTAAAATAGTAATAATTTAATCTATTTTGGTGGCATATAAAAAAAATATTTATCCGATTTTACTCCTAACGTGGTCACATCTAAAGCAACTCTGTAAATGTGTAACAATTTGGAAAACATATATTTCATTAAGAGATCGTTTTCGATTTACTTTCCAAAGATTTTTTCCCATAATTCTCGAATTAAGTTGCATTTTTATAAATGTTTTTTTTTAGTGTAACTCAGTATCTTAAAAATTATTTAAAATCGCCCTAAATTATTTTATTTGAAATAATGTGAGGGTAGTTTGTATGTCCATTGTAAAACCTAATTGTGTAATGTATAAAGTGAAGAATAAAATACAAAACTGATCTGAACTAGACTGAAATAATAATGATAATAAAAAAATACTAGTTTGGGACATTGCGCATCACAGCTTGCAAAATTGCATAATTCCTTAATGATAACAAAACATAACTTATTTCTTATTTATTCTCTCATTCACATCATTATTTCAGGTGACACAGCGGCAGATTAGATTATTCCCAAAGTCATCGTAAAAAAAACCGGCTGCATTTTCCTAACGCGTAAAAAAGATAAGAATAAAAAAAAAAAATCCCTTTGCAGTGGAAGTGTTGAGCTGTGGCCGGTCTGCAGCAGCCTGTGTGCAGGCCCTCAGCTCTGGCCGTCTGTGACACAGTTTGAGCAGGTCACCGCTGAGATTAGAGCCCGTCGTTAACGCCTGCTCGGATACACCAAATGCTGATTTAATGAGCTTGCATTGGCTGTTTGTCCCAGAATACCTGCCTGGTGTGCATGTGTTAGGAACGCCACCGCCTGTAATCCCCGCGTTTCCTCTTAACACGTGGCTTCAGGGACAGCCGAAAGCACAGGGTAGGTTTAACCATCGTATCTATTTTTTTTTTCTTCTTACCCCTCTTTTTGGCTATTGTTTTTTCAGTTCGATTGAACAAGTCCAATCCTATAAGGCCTGAACGCTGCTGCATTACCAGATGTAATTGAGAGAAGTTTAAGTGGAGGCCGGGAAAGCGAGGAGTTAATAGCGGTGACCCTCTTGCTGTGCCTCTGTCGCTCATCATTTATCAGGCTTAAGGGGCTTAAACAGGCAGCACAGGCCCACCTTTTATTACATATCAAACCCTCTCTTCCTTATCTACATTATGGCAAATACACGCATCGCTGGCTGTTATGCGGATTTAGAAATAGAAACATGTCCAATAAAGTCGCGCTCCTCCGCTGATCAGAGGAAATATGTCTTAAGGCGCAGCACAGACAACCCGGCGGTTAAAGCCCTTATTAAATTGTCTTAATTCCTCTCTCCACTTTGAAACGAATTCAAATGCCAACCCGTTTGTCCAGCGCGGAAACAGGGGAACGTAAGAGCCGAGGTCTTCACGGTTTCAATATGATTAGGGAGTGAATAAGATTTGCGCCCCCGTAAAAGAATCAGGCTGCCACAGAGCGCGTCTGTCCAGACCCCAAATGATCCGGGCGGCCTGAAAAGTCGTGCGTCAACATGTAGATGAGCTCAAACTCTGTGGAAAATGTATAAATAAGCGCGTGTGTGCGTTAGAAAGCAGCGTTATTGTGGAGGGGGGAGAGGGGGGATCAATTAAAGGTGAGATAAAGAGACCCAACTTCCTCGTAAAAAATGATATTTTTAGACTGTCTCGTGTGACTGCCGTCACTCTTCTGTATTTATAGTAAGCTTTAATGATTTAGGCTACTCTTCCCTTACAGACAGACATCAAGACATCATATATATATAAATATATTTGCTTTTTGTTGTTTAAAATGTCTTTGGAATGAAAGTTTTTACCTATAAAATTCATTTTGGATATGTGGACGCAGCAGAGGCATGTTTGTCCCAGAAACCCTTTCACGCTCTTTCGGTGTAACTTCAGGTCCATGCTTCAGTTGGCTGCTGCTTCCCTCCAAGGAGACCTCAGTGAAGCCAGCCCCAACGCAGCTGCATTCACGTGGAGAGACGCATTTTGATATTCTGCTCACACAAGGGAGTGCACACTGCTCTCCTGTTCAATAAACATCATTGATAAGGGTTCACTGCAGCCCTTTTTTTATGAAACTGAACTTAAACCCAAGAAAAAAACGCTTTTATAATTTGTAAATGAATGAGAATGCATCTTTCCTTGCTTTTTGAATACGTGAGAGTGTATTTTATGTCTGTATCAGAATCATGCAATAAATGTAAAGTACATCTTTATTCCTGAAAAAAGATCTGTGGATGTTGACATTTTTGTAACTCAAAGGTTCTTTTTCAGAGATGGTGCATTAAAGCAACTTTAAATTCACTTTTGATTTCTTCTCTGGTTTATTGCTGACACACAAAATCACTTCGTTTCACCGGATAAGTTGTCTCTCTCACACACACAACTTAACCAAAGAGACTTAACCCATGCATTTAGAAGACACGTCCCCTTTCCCTTATGTTAATTTCTGTTTCTTCCCTTTGAGTGACCCCATGTTTACAACCCCTCACAGCACAGGTCAATCCTACTAGAAAAACTATTGCTAAGCATTTGGAAAACACACTTAACTTGCTAAACAAAACAGTGCTTCTCCAAGCCACGACTCCCCTTGTTTGCGAAACCTGCAGATAACAATGCAGTTGAACAAATGCAGAGTTTCTGTTTGTTTTAGTCCCCCTGCCTTTTTTTTCTTCCTGTTTTTGTTTTCCTATTTCCATCTTCTACCTATTACCCTCCCCCTCGCTCCACAACCACCAACCCTTCACTCCCTCCCTCCCTCCCTCCCTCCTCGCTGGTTCTGCAGGAGTTCACATGATCAAGCTATGTACTCAGGTAATTACCTGGCATTGTCAAATAAAGCGACCACTGATTCAAATGAGGAGTGAAATATCAAAGAGCAGCACTGCTTTTGCAGCCAGTATTTATCCACACAGGAGACAGAGAGGAGATCTGAGAGCTCGGGGACCTGCAGGGAGGAAACAACAACATTCTGCCTTCCCTTCCTAGATAAATATCACCAATAAGCGCAGCAGAACGAAACATGCCCAAGTTCACAAGTAGCAGCGTATTTGTTTGTGTTACATATCCTACTTATCCATTATTAGCTTATGTATTCGATAAAAACTCAGTGCACCTTACACAAGAAGGGTTTTGTAATATTTCCAGACCCTGCTGAGTCTGTCTTGGTCAAAGGTTGAAAACATATGTAAGGGATTGTGCAGAGGCCATGCAGCCATCTACTGACTTCAGACAAGCAGAGTTTTTTTTTCCTGAATCAAATACACAATGAGTTATAAAGAGAAAGCCTTGGCCAGGATTGTAACTGAGTAGCTTCTTAACGTTGGACAGCACAACTCCAGGCGAATGTGCCAAACAACAGCCCGATCATTCCGTCCAATGTTTGTCTTTTCTTTTACTCAGCTCTCAGCTCGCCGAGAGTCGTGCAGTCTCAAATCCGCGTTGTGAATCAACATGAATGCTCGGCACCGCACAGCTGACTCGGCTACCACAGCATAATCTAATACAGCGTGGTTCACTTATGAGTGATGACACCTTGATTCCAGCAGCACCGACAACAGGACCTTTGACACTGTAAGTGGAGAGTGATCTCAATGAACAGTGTCATTGCTCTGGAAACAAAACCTAGAAAAAAACAAAAAATTCTGATGCCTTCGTGTTCAAACTCGACAAGCAGCGTCCTGGGATTTCACCTCAACACAGAAAGCGGATCTGTAATTTGACTTGCCACATCTCAATGGAAGTTGAATGGGTTACATTGAGCAACAACAAATAAAATGCTTGCAATGCTTTAGTGAGTGCTTTTCATGGTTGGAGGCGAAATGGGGTTGCTGAAGATATTTGACTGGTTAATGCCATAAACACACACACTTCCCTCCCTCTGGCACATGGATAGCTCTCAGGGACACTTTGCATGTAAATATTCATAGAGTGATGGGACGAGACATTAATTATTAAGCACAGCAAAGAAGTGTAGTATTTCAATATTAACACATGAATCTTGTTGTTTTATATTTGCTGTGCCTAAGCATGAACAGTTAAGGGTGAAATGAGTCATATCTTACAAAACGGTTTAATAGGAAGGATAAAAACAAGAGGACAGGCCCACGGCTGACTTTCAAGAGATAAAGTAGATTGATTATCGAACAGAACTTAAGCTATATTATCCAGGCGACCATCAAGAATTTTGATGATCACCTCAGAGCGCAAGTCTGGTTCTCCTTCATCAACACTGATGTCCTCTGTAATATTTAAGCCACTGCTTTTCATTAGATTTTCATGAATTTGGTGGAAGTTTGAACACTTCCTGTTTAACTTTCCAGGTGAACTATAAGCACACAGTCCTACAGCTTTTTTTTCCTCTGCACACCTTTGCAGCCTGTGGTTCATGACAGATTGTCACGCTGTGATAGAGTTTGAGTGGAGCCATCAGTGAAAAGCGGTTAGAGATCCATACCTGAGCTTCCCAGTGCAGACATTTGACAGCTAACAAGACAACTCATCTTATAAGACTGATTTTGGATGAAGTAAAGGATTCCAAAGGCTTTGCACCCATTTAGATGTATGAAATGACATCCATTTTTTCTCACTGTGAAAACTTGAAATTGGATGTCTTTTCAGCATGCACGCACGCATGCACACACACACACACACACACACACACACACACACACACACACACACACGCACACAAACACAAAAAAACAACCCTTAGTACAATCACATCTTTGAGGGTTGACATCCTGTTGTTCCTCAGACAGAAATGACCTAGTGATCCACATAATTTGCATTGGCACTCCTCAAAATCATAAAGGACACTGTCATTTAGTAAGATCCATACAACCCGGACATTCAGCGCATCCGTGTGTCGAAAACTCAGAATTATCTGTGTCAAATTGAATTAAGAATTCCCCTTGCTGGTTCGGTCTTTTAAAACCCTCATTACACAAAAGCATTGTATATATTATCTAACTCCTCAGAGGAACACAGAATGAATGCAAGACGCTCATCCCATCATCACCAAGTTGTAATATTATAATCAATTACCATGGATGAACTAATTGTTCAATCTCTCATTTGCTAATTAACCCCGGAAATATAAATGGGACAAACTAATGCACCATTTTTTAAGAGGATGCACAAATGGAACTCGTGCCTTGGTTATCACTATTGGTTTCTTTAGCAGCTTCCTCAATATGTATGAGCAACATCAAAGTGCAAAGATAGAAATGGGGCTTGTATAAAAGAGGAAGATATTTAAGATCCAGAATATGCAAATGCAGCAGTTCTTGTTGAATTTTACTGTTTGCATAACATCAGTTGAAACACTCTATCAGAGCTTTTCTGTGCCGCTTGTGTACAGACTACAAAACACACTGTCCTTTGGGATATTTTATTTTAAAAGGCACACTCAGAGCTCACTGCACTTCGGTCCATGTGATAACACAGTTCTCAATGTTCATGCATTTACAAGTTACGGCAAGCTTAAATGTGCCTGAATTGACGTAACTGTATGTAAAAGTGGGCTGCACTTTAAATGCAACTTTATCATTATCATTCTGTCACATGGACAGCACTCAACGTGCATTTGTCATGCAGCAGTCTCATACTTTGCCCAGACAAAACGCTGTCGGCGCTGCTGACGCTGTTGATTTTAACAGAGCACAAGTTCACAGTGACTACAGACAACAATCAACTGCAGAATGAGACGCTCTGAGGAAACTCTGTAACTGTACACTAATGTTTCCAGGGAGTTGCCCGCGGCTAGCTCGCAGTATGAACCCAAGAAACAATAAATCTACTATATTGTGAATGAAGAAATCTCTTTATTTAAAATGTAAACAGGCTAACCTTATACCAAAAACCCTGATATCATTCACTATTTACATAGATTTATACATTTTATATGTATTTAACCCTGCATAAATGTTTGTATGTATGTATGTAAAAACATATGTGTGTGTATAAAAATTATAAAAACAAAAATACAAAAACTATGTCGCACTGACACTTGATTTCTATTTGTTTCTTTACTTGGGCAAAATATTAGAAGTGGGAGCAGAAAGGGAAACAAACTTTTCAGTTTTTGCCTCGCTGGTCCTTTGTTCTATGCTGTTGTCAAATTTGAAATTTAATACTGTTTTCACCTGACACCAAGTGCATAAAAGATATCCCACATTCTTTTTTAATATTCACTGATGGTTAATTATTAAAGGTATGTATTTGAATTATAAATATACTAGTTATACAGAAGTAGGCAAAGCAGGCATATAGCCTGAGGCTAAGTTCCTCCATTACCCATTATTTTCCAGGCTGCCGTCTCCATATGCCTGCCTCCTATTCCTATGTCATCTCCAAAAACACCAAGGCATTCCTTTGTACTTACCTACCCCTCCCCACTTTGGCCACCCCAAATATCCCCCCTCCATATATATGTGTGCTGCCTCCTTGAAGTAGGATGTCACACTTGTCTTAAATATAATGAATCACTATCTTCAAGGCATCCATGGATCCCAAACACTCCCCACTGAAACCTGCCTAGTCCTCCCCCGTTCCGAGTCTTCCTACATGTCACAAATCATCGGTTGTAGAGGGCTCTCCACTAAATCATTAAGATTGTCAGAAATGACTGGGCCAAGAGTGGGAAGAGCTCAGAGATGTAGCAGAGGCATACGTGTGAGAGATGGGAATATAAGAGCGGTAAACAAAGACACAAGCTAACATTCTGTCTTCCATTTTCCTTTGCCTCCCCATTGTATTATTTTCCCTTCCAGTTTTTCCCTTCCATGGGATTTCTAAACAAAAAAAGTAAAGTATAAAAAAGTAAAGAAAGCAACCGTCAAAGAAGTAAGGGAAGTTACATGGAATCCTTAGGGCTACACTCCCTAAACTGTTGTGAAGTTTTCCATTGGAAATTTTCCTTTATTGTAGACAATGTAAAGAAAGTATCATAAAAAATACAAGATTATTTCACTGGACAATTTTGACTTACAATTACAGTAGGAGTCCATGGTGATCAAAAATATTTTCAGAAATTTACATAGAATTCTAATTCTTGTGTCATGCAACGTTAAAGTCAGCTTTGTATTTCAGGTGTATCCTAAAATACAAGCTCTTTTTGTGATGCAGATTGTCAGGCAAATTTCACTCAGTGCTATAACCATACTTATCTAATGTACACTCCTTCCTATACTATAATCCATCACAGGGATTACTAATTTTCCTTCAATTTCCGTTGCTCTCTTAGGAATCTAAAGGATGATTGATAACAGTTGAAGGAAAAGCACAGTGGTACTGTTTTTAACCTTGCTCAAGTCATTAATCTGCTTTATACCCATGAAGGTAGTAAAGGAGACAATGAATTAGTCATTAAAGCGCAGGTCAGTTTATTAGAATTCCTGATTGAACTGTAAAACGACTTCTCCCAAGATGCCTGGGCAGACGAAGGAATCTGCAAATCTAGGGAGAAAAAGGAGCTGAGGGAAGCAAGCAAAGAAGTCATGGCACAAATTAATTTTCTTAAGAATAAAAATCAAAAAGCTAAGGAGAGTTTTAGCTGCCATCATTGACTTGATTAAACCAAGGCGAATAAACACACTCAGTGGACTGACCAGAAATAATATAATAAGCTTTAATTAAAAATAATTAAAGTGCAAATGTGACGTCAGCTCAAAGGAGACCAATAAATACATGTAAACACAAATCCTGTTGTGCTACTCTTTTAGCTGAACCTGCTTCATGGCCTTTTTGCCTCATGGTCTCAGTAGTGTGAGTGCTGTCTCATGTTTGTCACCATTTATTAAGCCATGTGGTTGTTGGCACTTCTCCACAGGAAAAGTTCAGACAGCGTCAGATGTTTGGTGCTCCCTAAAATGAAGTAATGATCTAATGACTGCTAAAGGGGCCGTGTATGAGGAACTAATGGATGAGATGAAAGCAAGACATGGGAAAGTGTTTTCACTGTTCTACATCGGAACCGGTCTTTTGTATTAAGAGGTCTGCATAACATATATTCTGCAGCTGTGTTGACTGCTTGGATTTGCAGGTGGGTGAGGATGAAGACAGTTGTTAAAATGATAAACCATTAAAATAAATCCCCAAACCCTTGCGGCACAGAGTTATCAGAGGATTTTCTTTTTTTCACATGAGTATCTTTTAAACACTTTGCATACAACAGTGTTAGGGTTGAGAGCTGTTGCTTTCCGCATGCCGCAGTGATGAAACTATAATATGACAAGTGAGATATGCATTCTCGGGCATGTAAACATCTTACTCGATTAAATGTTGATTTAGTTGGCCTTTGTAAACTCCATGGTTACCATGGTGGCAAACATAATATTGTTTGTTCATGTAAACAAGCATGTTTGTGAATGGGATATGGAGATCAGTATAAACAGCCAGTCATAAACGAGCTAAACGGAGTAAAGCGCGTGTAGAATATTCTTTTATCATCTATCACTTGCAGCATGTGGAATGGGTTTGAAATTCCACAAACAGCTTTTGTTGTATACCCTGCTGGAATTGCGAAGCTCTTTGGATTGTTTCTAGACCAATCACACTGTGGATGCATTCAAGAGCTGATTGCATGCTAACTAGTAAGGCCACTTATCACAGTGGTGGACCTCAGAGGAGCCTGAAGGGTGGTGGGGCTCTCTATTTAATGTTTTCTCTATCATAAAAGAATTATAAAAGAACTGAACAGCATCGGTTCAAGGTCTTTCTGAAATGGTCACATCAGGTACTTGGAGCTTGTGGGTACACAACATTGACTCGAGCTGTAGACTTCTTGTTTACAGTAATGTCTGCAGGCTGTCATACCAGTCTGTCTCATTTTCTGTCTGAATAGAACTTTCATTTCCTGGTTTGTAAATGAGTGTCTCCCCCTGCTTTTGTTTGATATTTATTTATTCAGTTTATGTGACAAGACCAATGCACATTAATCAACATCTCAGCTTTCACATCACTGTTAATGTGTCAGACCCTCTCAGCCTCCCTCATTTCAGTCGAACTCTCCTCTCCTTCACTCACAGTGAAGTGGCCTCGGAGTAACTCCAATCAGCAAATCAGCACCGTAACTCTAATGAGCAAAATTGCTTATGAGGGGAATCTGTTTCCAATGGTGGGCCGGATGATAAATGTGCGCTGACAACATGTCTTTCCTGGAGGAGCTTTGCTGGGCTATGGCAGATGTGTGACGCCACCTCCTCAAAGATGGCCCACTCCTTTTGAAAAAGGCTGATATCCTAGAGGAATAGTGATAGGCTCAAAGGTTCTGGACAGCCATCTCTGACTTCTGAAAAAAAAAAAAAAAGGAAATGTAGAGCATGATCCACAACAATCAGCCACAATGCACAAGAAATGTACAATGTTCTTAATCTTTAAAGTTAATAAAAGGTAGCATGCAAGAAGAGGGGAGTTTAAACAGAAGCAGAAGACATCATTCAAAAAGTTTAGATGTGAGCTTTTTTTTAATTAAATTAAATTGCTTTGAATATTTAGTTTTCCTGAAAATATGAAACAAAGAACAGCCTTTAAGTAATCAACTTGTTTAAAAAGAAAAACTCACAGCCAAAACCAAGTTTTGTGATTCCATTGGCCTGACTGGTGGACCATCGTTGTTCGGCTTGGCTCAACTGAACACAAAGAGCCTCCTATTTATCCCAAAGCAGACACTGTCTTATGTAACAGCTGTCATGTTCATGTTCCACCTACCTTTAGCTCAGAATGACATCAATGAGGCTAGTGAGAATCTTGTTGAAACTGCTAATGTGCAATCCAATCTTGCACACCGTGACTATCTTCTTCACTGTTGTAGGTGTGTCTGAATGAAGCCAGGAGGGACATTAACTCAATGTGACCAGTGTCTGAATGACTGAATGTTGTCAAGCCATTATTGTTCCTAACTTCATATCTGAAAAGGTCACGAGTAATTTGGCATGAGGGTAAAATGCTGTATCTCATATGGCAACACTGTATACATGACTCTGATGGTCAGTTGAATGGAGCTTGGATACAACTTCAGTGTGAAGTAAAAAAAAAAACATATTGATTATTACATAGCTTTTTCCTCAGGGCAGCAATGTTAAGACTGAATAGTGTTATCTTATATTTGAGATTTTAATTCATAGTAAAATGGTCAATATTTGAATGAGTCATAACTTCTATGTTACACTTACTTACCAAAACCAACCTGAAACAGGTCTGTGGGACATGATGATGTTCTTGTTCAGCACAAGTGTCTCTGGCATATTTTTTCAAATGAGTGGTAACTGGTGGCTGCTGGTCTCCACCTGTTATGTCTGCCAAGCTGTTATCATTTCAACAGACTAGAAGTTTTACCAAGCTCAGGATTTTGCCTACGACTGGGGACATATCTCGACATTTTGCTAATTCTACTTGATTTCAGCCAATCAGTTTAGACGATACTTTTAAAGTGATGGTGTAAGGAAGCACATTCTGCTTCCAGGCGCGTTTGATCAACAATTTAATGAGAACCTTTCTTCGAATCTTCAATGAAAAGATTCTGGACATGTATGAATCCCTCAATTTTGGATCAACTGTGTATTGGCTACCCATTGTGTGACAAGTTTAAATAAAAAAAAGCTTTTTTCTAAACAGTTTAATCCTCAGAATTCCCTTTTTACCATAATCATTTAGTAAATTGCATTACACAGAGTTTGAAACACCTATACTTGGTTCCTAAGGGTCTAATGTAACATGCACCATTATCAAAGAATTTCCACCTAACGACCCACCTAACCCGAACACTCTTTTCTTCATTCCAAGTACTCAGATGAGACGAGACCACACTGAGCCAATGAGCTTCGACAAAACTGACTTGATTGCCAGGGATTTAGCGTAAATGATCCTAGAATAACAAGGAGCATATTGTATCATCAGCACAGGGCTGCAGAGCCTTGCCTGTTCCAGGTTAACAGGCTCTTAGATGCCAGGGCTCACTGATGGAGGTAATGATCTCATGATACAGCAATACAGCTGAATAGGTTACCATATGGCAGACGAATAAAGAGAAGGAAAAAGAGCTGTTGACCAGAAAACTGGGAATTTTCTGCATTTAGATAATCAAAAAAAGAGCATTTTGATAAGAAACTATTGAAGTTTTTGGGCCATTATCAGAATATTGAATAGTCACTGAACATTGATTTCATTATTGACATTGGCATTTATATTGATTGAATACTGGGTAAAGTAACAGTTAAACAGCAAGTACAAAAAAGAGCATATGACATGATGTCAGAATCATAAGCTATTAATAAATTATTAACTATCATATATTTGCCATATTTCAATGAGACAGTATCTGCTTGCAAGCAAGTGATTATCACAATGGAACTACTGACATTTTCACACATCTCTCCCAACATCTTGAAAGGAGCTTTATTTCGATGCACAACTATATATGGATTAGTTTGACACTTCGTCTAATTGTGTATGATGAACCACAGAAAACCCCTTGTAATTCTGTTATAAATCTACTTCATCATTCTGTCCCTGTCAGATGTACACAGCAGATGATCAAGATGTGAGTAACACCAAAATATATAGTTGCCATTGTTTACCATTAATTGGTTTTTGATTTTTATCACATGTGACACTTTTCAATAGATACATCTTTTTTCATGAAAACAATACATATACAGTATATATATATATATATATATATATATTTTTTTCATACATATATATATATATTTTTTTTTTCAGCCCAAAAATTAATTGACATCACGTAGATTAAATCAACTGGGGCATAAGTGTGCAACCACCAAGTCAGTGTTGCAAATGGGTAGGTATACACTATGCAAATTCAGAACATACAAATTCATATGAATGAGAGAAAAAGGTTTTAAACTAAATCTGTTATGAGATTTAGGAATTGTCATAGATTTTTCACTAATAGGATTTCATTTGGATGTCTTGGGAAAAAAGCTATTTGGCAAGGTTTGGCAACACCTCATAGACACCTCCAGTGTGTCCACGTTGACAGATTTGACTAGTGTTTCAGAGAAAAGAACCATGAGTTTGGAAACCACTGGTTTAATTTTAATAGCTATAATACTACTAGAGCGAGCACATTTTCTTCTGAAATCTTGCAACATCAAAGTACAAACTAGCATAAAATGGAAAATCCAAAGCAAAGCAAAAGAAATTTTGAAAGAACAATGCAAAAATATACAGAATTTCCCTCCATTGCCTCTATGTGAGACTACCCACTAATGTGCATATGTAGGCTAATGCAAACATGCATCTTCTACAGTTCATATTTCTACCTGAAGGGATATTCATACAAAAGTAAGAAAACATTATCGGTGCTTACATATCTGCCTGTCTGCTAACACTACCCAAGAGCTTACTTCCTGTCGCCAGCCGCCTTGGGAGTTCAGATAATGTTCCTTGGCTGGCAGAAGACAGGTTGATAGCTGTCAGGGACAGAAACAAAATAGATGACAGGATTTCATTGGGGCACCTCTAAGGCGCATTAGGGACCTCAAGATCCCAATTCCCAAACACGGGATGAAGAATAATTTTGTCACAAAGGCACAAGGTCGCCCATCACTGTCTAATGCATGCCTTGATTAATAGTAGGGATGGATCAACATTATGTCCTATTCAGGGAGATGGTTAATTGCCTCTGCCATCCAGCTCATCCATTGCTCTAATGATTGGGTGTCTGCTTCCCTGGACATAGGGTTAGTGTGGTGGACAGTAGCTTAGCAGGACAGGACCCCCTTAAACACCATCGCCAGCTGAGAGCTTACTCTCTTCAGACACTTTTACCCCCCCTCACTGTGAGTATGTGGATAAATGGAGGCGGCTTCATTGCCCGTAAGCCTCATGTTTATATTCGCGGCAGAATGTCTGCAAGTGTTAATATATGTAGATTTCATTTCTGATGAGTGATTATTTGACTGCTCATTTTGCCTGAGATTTATGGCATCCCCTCTATCTCCTGACTGCAGTGCCACTCTTATCTTTAATAAAAGAGATGAGGACATTAATCAGGTTTTGTTGGCGGCCCTTACTAAGACATTAAATGTATTGTATGGGGTAAGTAAACACGCTTCACATCCTTCTCTCTCACAGCGGAGAGAGAGTGAAAGAAAGAGGGTGAGGGACAGAGAGAGGCACGAGAGGAAGGAAAAAAACCCTAATTATATTTATCATAATTTCACATCTGCTGTTTTTGAAGCAATGTACCATGAGCCCATAAAGTGTATTACAACTGGGCATAAATTCAACTGATTTGTGGCTGGAGTAACTAATTCCTTGAGTACATTTTAGAAAAACAAGCACTGAGCCCTGAAATTGCAATTCCATAAAGGCTTTAAATTACTGAGTACAGAATCAAGAACTTGCTTGATGTGCAGCCCATGGTGACCGTGTTATAGGGGAAAGCAGCACTCCCAAGAAAGAGACAATAAAACCTGAGATGAGAGAGCCATATACTCAAGCAAAATAGGGGAAGAGAAGATGGGCTGGAAACATGATGAGGGGAAGTGACTATCAAACCTCTGCATCTCATTTTACTCTTTTAACCATGAGGATGCATTTGAGAGGACTCATTTAGTTTTCCTCCACTATAATATCAATTTCTCTGTATGACCATGGAGAGCATTCAAGGGCTATTCAGAAGCTGTAAAATCTATATGAATGTTATTACTACCGAGAGGATTTACATTCCCTTAGAGTTGCACAAGTCCCCTTATCAAAAGAAAATAATTTCTTGTAGATTAGAAGAAATATTTACTTTTTTTTCTAACTTGTTATTATGTTACTTTCCACGATTCTATGCTTAAGTAAAATTGTGTATCAACAAAAACTATTCAGATACTTTAAAGTCTACTTTAAGGACACCCAGACACAGACTCACTAAAATCATGTATCCTCTCCATTTGGACTGGGATGTATAACTTGGCCACAGTTCCTCCACAAATCAATCAAAATCCAGGTCCTACATTTTATACAAAACCCTTGGTGTCAAACTAGCTCTCTGTGTATCAGTCTGTCCTATCTTTCTCTCATTCAGTCCCACCATATTTGTTGTCTTACACGTCCCCACTTTCTTCCACTTCCATCCAGAGTCATTTGGGATCGGGATGAACAAGATTTTCATATCAGGTGAATGAATATCTTTATCACGGTGGCAAGAATGGGGATGCTCGGGGAGCTGGAGAGAATAATCACACAGAGCAAACAGTCTTGCGGGAAACAGATAGGCACTCAGTAATAACAACCTCTCCCAGTCTCTCCCACTGCTCTCTGTGAACATCTAAATGTCCCGCTTACTGTGGTGGATGCTGCGAGATCAATGGCTTTGCTGCGGATTTCCACTGACCTGACACATTTGATAAGTCTTTGGTAATAAGAAAAAATATCCAGTGCATAAGCACTGATGTGATTTTTGACAAGATGACAAATACGACCATGTTTTTGTCAGAATTGAGACGTGTTGATCACATTTAGAGCTACCAGAGGGATTGTTTTGAAATTTCTGCACTTCCATTCATATTCCCCGGAGGATAAGACTTTTGATACTCACTATTCTATACCAACAGGATGCTATGTTTTTTCAGTAAAATATCTCTGCAGCTATTCCACTGATTTTAATTTAATTTCGTAGACATTTATGACTCCCCAGGGACACCCAGGATTCAGCACCATAAGAGTGGGATTGCAAAGATAAGTCTATGGAGTTCTTTCATGATTCCTTTTATAAGATGCAATTAAAATATATAGGACTAAATAAAGAAAGAAATAACAATGGAAAAATATTCTTCAATAAAGTTAAACAAAGAAACAATGCTTAATGTTGATATCCCTTTTTCTCGTAATTATTGAAATCTTAGAGAAAATTAATCAATGAAGACTGACACTAAATTTTTTATTAAGTCCATGTAATGTTAGTTAGCACTGCACAGGTTGGTTGACATTTCATTTACCTGTGCAAAAATTGGCCACAATTCATTCTTTCTTTAATGTAGAGTGCAGAATAAAAAGCAGCCATCTCTCTTTAGTGCAATGCCTAATAATAGTTGATTTAATGGCTATAAAATGTGTTCATTAGAAGGTTACAGTTAAGAAATATTGAAAGTATACCTAAAAGTGTCATTTTTATAGTGAATGAACTGGATAATATAATCTAAAAGGGGAATGATTATACTCAAGTCCTCCAGCATTATCTTGCAGCTCATAAAGAGATTAAATTTAATATGATGCTTTCAGTCAGTTTAATTGAATTTTAATTGCCACTTTGGACAGAGGGTTTAGATCTAATCAATAAAATATTAAACTTTTGGAGCTTTGATGTGAAAGGGTCTCCCTTTCGCCCCTCGTGCAATGCATCCTGGGAGATAGGAGTATAAAATGGCTGTATAAGCCAAAGAAGCTCAGCCAACACCTTGGTGTTTTCCATAGTGTTTTAACAGAATGCAGTGGATAAATAACACCAGGCAGACAGGATGAGATTCTATTAATTACACTCGTGTGGAAGAGTGGTCGGTCACCTTCAAAGGAAGGCCTTTAATGTGCCAGAGCTATAAATATTTTGAAATGTCACACCTTGGGAAGACGGCATCAGGCCAGAGCTGTGACGATAAATCAGCGCCAGCGAAGAACCTGGAAAGAAAAGATGGCTCTTTGGTATTTTAGAAATAATTACTAATACAAAAGAGGTAATGAATGAAACCATAAATTACATTAAAAGAGACTGTTAGACGAGAATTAGTTTATAAAACGCGTTATTACGCTCTCTGAATAGCAAACCATTTCCCTCCAACCATAACTAAGAGAAAAGCATCATGTAGATTTTCACTAACTCATTTGATTGATGCAAAATTAATTTTCCCCCATATTTAGACAGGAACATTGTTCTTGTCAGGATGCCACGTATGACATTGTCATAACAGTGATGTCTTCCTAATACTGCACTGAAGTATAGGCTGTGTGGTGCCCATGATCACTTATGGCAGCTATCAAGATCAGCAAAGAATCTGCCCATCTTTTGCTCATTATTTTCAAGTATAGGAGCAGGTTTGTTCAAGACAGAGAGTTGCATGTGGGCCACTAATTGTGCACCACCATCATCACAACATACAGTTATAAATCAGGGGGATCCATGGTTAGGCTGCTGCATGGATGAAAGGAATTTATCCTCCATCCCCGTAGAGAGAACCAAGAAGAGAAAAATGACATGGCCCATCCTCTAAGGCTCATAAAAGTCTAAATTAAATATCAAATGGAACCACTGATGGATAACGTCCCTTTCACAGATCCCATCCCAGCCCCAACCTCCACTCGCTGACACGACAGGTACTGCTCACATGACCAGAGAGCCAGACAACTTTGTTAGCAGAATTATACTTGGCTCAGTGTGGAGCCTCTGTGTACAAAATGGGGTGGAAAAGAAAATGAATGTAACAAGGCAGCATCATTCGCCACTGGTTGCAGACATGGTGGGATCCTCCCTTTCATTTTAAAAGATTCTTAGATACCATATAAGTGTAATTTGTCATCTCAAATACACAATGTATCTATATTTATAAATTCAAGAATCCACTGTCCTCAGTAAAGCAACATTTCCAAAGATTGATGTCATGCAGGGACAACTTGCTTGGAGATACTGTAATACTAATGCCCACCACAATAGCTGCTTCTTTTGCCATGCTAAAACTGTACATTAAGAATCATCAATTGTCGCCAGCTTTGTATTATCCCCTGAGAAAATCCCAATCTGGGCTTGAGCCCATGGCTGATGGACACCCCATTATTCACCCACGCTTCTTCAGCTCTGAGACAGGAGTGGGGATAGGCAGTAAAACGACGGCCTAAAGATTAATCCTCTTGTCTTTTTGCTGCTTCCCGATTCAGAATGAAATAGAAAATTCCTTTCCCTTAATCAAAAAGTTTTTTATCACCACTCCCTTCTGCAACTCAGGATATGGGGATAATACTTTTCCCACTGTGGGTTCCTTGAACTGACATAGAGGTGGGTGATGACAGGGATATGCTGGTGTTATCTTTTGTATAGAACAAGTGAATACGATTTGGATGAGCTTTTGGTCGTCGATCAATATGTGTATTAAGTCTTGTATGATACATCATACAAGTCTTTATAATGGGGTTAGCCATCCTTATGAGCTTCCCCTGGCATGTCCACAGCTGAATGGCCTTCATTATTAACTCAATAGAAGGTTAGTTCGACTGTGTAGTGGAGTAAAATGGAATGATGAAGCTCTTTAAGCACTTGTATTCTATGGATGATGGACTGTTCAATATTTGTTTGTGCAGTTTTTTGCAGGTCGCCGAACCTCGGCCCATCTGTATTTTTGTTTGATCACAAGCATCAAGTGAGCTCCGAAGTTGCTGTTGTAGTCAGCCAAGTCCCACCTCTACAGCCAGTTTCACCAAAGCCTCAATGCCATCAAACTTAACCCACATCCCTTTGCAGTGGGGTGCGAATTTGTTTTCACCAAGGCGTTAATGAACTGTGGGCTTTGTAGTCTTAATGAGAACAAGACTCTATTGAGTGAAGGTACCTGGGAGGATAATAAGAGCTTGCTATTCACAAACTTCTCCATTGCCACCATTTAGAAGGTGTTTTCACAAAGGGGCTGTTGAAGGCAGCTGATGCAGTTCATCTCTGACCCGCCAAATCAGCTGCATGAGGAAACGAGACTCCAGGAGTATCTGTCATCTATCAAGAACATGCAGTTTTGTGCCACAGCTTTTGGCTTCCAGCCAGGTCTAAAGCGACTCATTGTACAGCAGCCAAAAGACAAAGGCAGCTCCCCCCCTGCTCTGTGAGAGCAGTGCGTGGAGGTGTGGGTGGTTATGCAGATCACTAATTGTACAGGCCACCGGGGAAAGAGAGAACGGAATGGCAGCCTCTCTGCAAGACATGCCGAGGGAGAGGAGAAACGGACTGGTGTGAGCCACCCTCCTTTTCTCCTCTTTTCCTTCTCTTTCTCTTTCACTCTCTCTACCCTAAATTGGCAGCTGGCAGCCAAATGAATGCAGTGTGAAGTGAGCCCACTGAAGTGCAGGGTCCTGCTGTTCGGGCAACAAAGGAACTCCATGCGAGACATCTGCTGTTCAGTTATCAGAATACATTTAGTCACGTGCCTCCCTTTCCTCGCTTTTTCTCCATTTCTCTTCCACCACAGCCCCGCAACATTCATTCTGTCAACGCAGAGCCGAGCCTCTCTTTCATCGCACTTTTCTTCAACGGCATTCATCGTCAGATCCCTCCTCTGCTAACAATCCTGCATCACTTTCTCTTTCTCTCATTTACCTTCATAATCCCTCGCTCCACCTTTTCTTTTTGTTCCTGCTTCAGTTTAAACACTTTAGATCTGGAAGATAACCTGGGAGCTCTTCCTATCTGGTCCAAAATGCGTGAACCCTGCGTGAACGATCACAAGACGGCCTGAGGAAACGGCAGACTGAATCTTAATGAGCCACTCTCGCGCAAGCAAAAGTAAATTGAGCTCACCACCATGATAAATTAAGCTAATGAATGCAATTGTTTTGTGGCACGCTATCTTGGGCTGGTGCCAGATGGTCAATACTTAGTGCTGAATTTTGTTGCCGCTGTCTCACTTTTTTACTAAGGAAGGGGAAAAAAACTGACATTTCATGATGTTGGTTGTTTCTTTGCCTTTTTTTTTATTGAAGTAGTATTTTACTTAATAGTTGTTTGGGAACGTAGCGATTGTTGGGAAGCATCAGTACCACAGACCATGGATTTCCACCTGAACGGAACAAGCGACAACGGTCACACGAACGGATCTCCTGAAGAGAAAGCGGTGCATATTTCTCCTCATTTCCTGTTCTAACCCACAATATCCATGTTTACCTTAACACTTAACACTGTAAAGTGTGTCACTTGCTTTGCACGCTCTTCACTCTCCACTTTGTCCTCCATCCCTTCCCAGTGGTGCACGCTAGCATGAAGGTTGCACATCCAGGAAGGGACAATCTCCCTCTTGTACTGCGTGTAAACTACATGACTTCCTCCAGGCAGGTGGCAAATATCCAGATGTTCTTTCAATTTCCTCTGTATATGTGTGTGGTGCTTTTGTGTATGCGTGCATGTATTGCTTGACACACCCCAAGATAGTGACCTCGGTGCTCTCTCCACAACATCACCAGTGGAGCAGTTTACGCCGTAATGACTTGTATCGCCCGAGGCCCCGCCACATCTGTGGCTCCCTTCCTCCTCGTCTGTCTCTCAGTCTTCCCCTCTCTTTGTCCCTGTTTTTTTCTCACCCTGTTTCTCTACTTTTATCAAATACATGTTGTTCATAATTTACCTTCTCATCCTTGATTCAGTCTAGCTTTTTCATTTTCTGTTGTCTGCCACACAACTTCCCAATCACTGCTTCCTCATGTTGGTCAACGGCGCTATCAATTGAGAAGAGAATCGCAAGGCTCACTGTGCAAGGACTTAATGTGGGTCTAACATGACACCTATCTGCCATAATAAACAAACACATCATTCAAAGTCTGCAAGCTTGGAAAAATTGACACTGCCCTGCATTGGAAGGGGTCCAGTGTGGAGGGTAAAGCTTTGGGTCAGCTCTGGCAGCACTGATGGAGTCCAGTGTCACATGGAGTGACGTGTGCTACATGACCAACAACTCAGCTCATTACACACCCAGGAGGGCATGGAGGTAAAATGGTGCATCCAAAATGTGACCGTGTGCTGACCAGGCATTCTGTCCCTGTTCCTCCCCTGAGGCTGTATATGGAGAGCAATGACCATTCAGTCAGACGGTACCGTATTCGATCGATCACACGTGACATTTTGTGGCATTGCATACATCCTAGATATGCATCTTATGTCAGGTTATCAGTCAAGCCATCTCACAGTCAGGACACACATATTACAACACATGCTCAGCACCCCTTGTGATCCATTGGCAAGGAGGGAAAGAGTGGTTTGAGTCCGATTCTAGCTCCTTCGTTCAAGTGGCCTGCATCTCTGCGAGGTGGTGAGGTGGAAAAGTCTGTAACACTATCACAACTGAAAGGTGCTACATTCAATCAGACAAATATTTGATTGTGTTAAATATTGACACGTGTGGAGCATTTTAACCAGATGTGTATTTTATTTTATTTTTTCAAGATAAAAAAAAAAATACTGTATATATTCTTTAAAAGGGCCCAGTTCAAGCGACTCCACTGTACCCATCTGGATTTACACATACAGGCCCTAACAGACACATGCACGCTCCCCTTACCACACACAGTGTCTTGTTTTCAGGTTCATTAAGCCCCAGTGCTACCCAGAGTGGCTGACAGGATGAGGAACAGTGCAGAAATCTCCCCCTGCAGGTATCCATTCACATTATCATTGGGAAAAAGCCTCTCTCGTCAGTGCCCTTGTTACGGCTCGAGGGGGAACCACTAATTAGAGAGACAAGAACAGCTTGTGAATAAGTCCATTACACCCATGTGGACCCAAAAGCTTAAAATACCTGGAATATCAGCAAAATTCCCAATGTCCCCTCCAAACACTCTCCCCCTGCGGAGGGCATCTTTCACACACATGAAAAAAATATCAGCAACAGAGAGGTTGTCAGAAAATGATTCTCTAATTAGGAATGATAATCAAATTAGACAGAAATCCTAAACTTGAATTCTCCATCTTTTTCTTCTTTCCATCTGCCAGTGGACCTTTAGGGGAATGTGCTTGTGTGCTGGGGGTGCTGAACTGATGAACTTATGAGGGATAATTTGGTTAGACATTTTGTTTCTGAAAATGTTAATTAGAATGTTGTAAATACCTACATCAAGTTGTTCAAACTGGATGTGGCACCTTGTTACTGAGACATAATTTAGGATTAAATATAGTAAATGGATTAACCTCCACTCATTGTGTATTTTCATCTCAAAAGTCAAGAGACAAAAAGAAAGAAAAAGTGCCTTACATGATAAATTAAATTGGAAAATTAGACTTTTTTTAAATTGAATTAACCGTGACAATGACAAGTTTGTATGACAGTTAATGTTGTCTATACTGTTAAAGTGACTATGACATGTCAAAGTTTTAACGTTATTTATTCTGAATTGTTCCCTAATTTAGCCGTATCAAATGACATTTTGTTTAATACAAATTTAGATATACATGATATACACATACAAATGATACGAATATATATTGATGTAAGAACAATAATCTGTGTTTGTTTTTCTGCATGTTAAATTTAATTAAGAAAGCAGAGCAGAGTTTGGACGAGGAAAACTTCTGATGAGATAGTTGTTGTTGCTGATATCTTCTTCTGTCCGCTGGTTCAGGAAAAAAGAGCTTAGGGACAGCCACTGATTTATACTTAGCTTGATTCCTTTCTTCCTTTGATTTTATTACAATCAACAAAATTATCCATTAGTTTAAATGAGAGCTGTTGGGATGCAGGTGAGTTGGGGCTGCAGCTGGCA
Source organism: Menidia menidia (assembly GCA_907169785.1). Taxonomy (NCBI): domain Eukaryota; kingdom Metazoa; phylum Chordata; class Actinopteri; order Atheriniformes; family Atherinopsidae; genus Menidia; species Menidia menidia. The sequence continues at coordinate 10,114,999 of CAJRST010002224.1, read as the reverse complement.
GTATTTATGCAAGTTGATTTAACTGCTGGATGGGGTCCTCTCGTGAAACATGAGTCAGTTCCAGCATTTAACCTCACCATGCTAATTTATGCACCATGGCATAGAGTACTTTATCATGTGCTCTTTGGGGAGAGACAGTCATCTCATTAGGCAGGATTTAATGAAATGCAAGGATACATTTCTTAATTCCATGGATGGTAGCAACAAAAATCCAGCGTAAATCCTGCACTCCTTTGTGGCTGAATAAATTGTAACCGCCAGAGGAAGAACTGTGAGGCAATTCGCCAGCAGAGGCTCCGGATGAAGAGAAAAAAGATGGAACTTAGGTTTACCAGTAATAAACGTTTGCATGATCATATCCACTTTTTTTCAATATCTTTCTAACAGAGATTATAGTTTATTTCAAAACTTATTTGAAATTAGTTTACAAATACAGACAGATGATGTGAACACTGTTGATTGTTCTCGGCAAATGTAAATGTTCATTTCCAGCCCCGCTTGTAGATAAGAGCCACCAGACAAGGCACATCATCAACAGCTCGACACGGAACATTAACACCATAATTTACATGAAATTACTTACATACTGCTGTAGAATTTAATTTGTTTGACCACTACAGTGCAACTGCATAGAATAGATTCTTACCAGCACCATAAGGGAGTTCTGTTCACTCTTCCACATGGCCTGTTCTCTCACAACTTTATGGGGAAAAAGAAGTGACGCAAGAAATAAAAATCATAAACAAGTTGCTTTAACGCATTAAAACAAGTTCACGTAGATGTCAAAAAACACACATGCGCAGATAAATCTTATAATGAAGTAACTAAAGAGTCATACAGTATGTGCCTGTGTTGGGCACCATTCATACCAATTCTTTGTTTCATTCACTGAGATTTTTTGACTATTTTTACATATCAATGAATTGTAAAAGTAATGAAGTTGTTCACAGTGCACTTGTTTATTTATTAGCAGTTCATTAAAAAAACTGTGTTTTAGTAAGTGAGAAAACAATCACTTCTGAGTGGGCCCTCACGGCTCTGCCACAGTCTGCTTTTTTAATGAAAACTGCATTTTAACACTAAAGATTACAATTACAGCAGTAAGCAGATCAATTTGCTCATAATCAGGTTGACAGCCTGATTCTGCCATTAAAATGTGATGGAATACTTTTTTGCTGGAGATCTCATAAAGACTCAAAACAAGACTTCGGAGTTAAATATATGAGAATGAAAATGAACAGTACATTTCAGAGTGGTATGTATTATTACCACTGCAATACATACTGAGTGAACAAAGTCTGTCTACCATTTTAAAGATTGCATTTGTTGTTTTTTCATGCCTTGCTCAGATTGATCAGTCAGATGACAACATTGTTGGCTGGGTAAACACAAACAATCCCTGACACCCTGTTCTGGAATGCAGCGTGAGTATGTCTCCAAATCTTTCAGAAGAAGAAAGTGGCACTGGAAACATATCTGTGTACTGTTGATGAGGGAGAGAAGTGGAATGACACTTCTGAGCACTCATCTGGTGGGACTATCGCTGCATAAAAACACAGCCAGCCCAAGCAAAAAAAAAACAAGACAAGAGATCTTGTTTCAATCATAACTTTGAAAGTTGGAGTTACATCACAAACTGTCCGGCAAGTTTGATCCACAACTTTTCACAACTTTACTGTCTATCATGCTCAAGGAGTTTGAGGACGAGGACATAAGGTTAGGCTACACGATGGTGTCATTCCCCTCAAACACCTTATCTAACCGAAAAAGACTGATACATTTTACCATCACAAAATGTACACTTAATTCTTGATCAAATATTTTTTTAATTTGTAGATAACGCTAATTTCTGTCTTGTAAGACGAGACCGCTGAGGAACTGTATCATGGTGTAAACAGAGATTTGTTAATGGACATCAAGCCAGTTACGAACTACGGCTAAAGAGTTTGAATTCCGCCAATGAAAACCAAGATCATTGTCAACTTGCAAACACCCCCTCAGCCCACATTTACCCTTGATGTACAGGCACCCCTCAGACAGATGAAGACATCCTATTTAACATGAACAACAAAGAGAGGATTAGTTTTAGTGCACAATGTGCAACATTACCAACTTCAACAAAAAACAATATATGTGCACTCAGAATTCACCCTCCTCAGCATGTTTAACAGAAGAATACTGAACAAAAACTGGCCGGGAGATGCTGCACTTAAGGCTGAACGTTGGTGACTGTTTGCAGTTCACATACTTTTGCCAGATATTAGTTTACTCTCTCTTTTTTTAATTCGGTGAAAATATGATGATGTATTTAGAAAGGTTCATTTAGAAAAAATATGAAGGCTGCTTTTGGTAGTCATTTTGTAAAAACTTACAAAGGTATTCTCTCAAACATGATATCTTCTGTTTGCTTATGTAACCATATCAGTTAATGAGGTGAGAGTGTTCAGCTCTGTATCACTCACTTTGTGGAACTGAACCAATCCCAGTTTTTATTTCTCTGTTCTGAGTTTTAAAAGAGTTTTTACCATGAACATTTCCATAATTGATCCTTGTTATTATGCATATTTATCCACAGCATTTTTGACCAGTCAATTCTCCTTTCTCTTTTTCTTTTCTTTCCCTCTTAATTCAAATGAATAACAGAATAGAACTGTGTGGGGACATGATAAAATTCATTTTTAGGCTGTTTACTTTGAACGTGGGAGATAATTACAAAAGAGAGAATTATTTATTTAACGTCAACCATGCTCAACCTCACAAAACAGTTCTTACCTTCCTGGCTGCCATTAGCTTCAATGTAAGCCTCCCGTCATCATGACAGGGGGAAAAAATCCCTACCACCACTACCAGAAAAAAGAACTTAATGTCCAATTCACCTCTCAGCCCTGCACCGTTTTGAAAATTGCTCAATCTTTCTTCTCCTCCTGTCCTGGTGACATATTATTATACACTGTTTCTGTGGAAAAGCGTTTTCTTTTATTTCCATTAGAAATATGAAAGTTAAAAGAAAAAGGAACGGAGCACATAGGACACAGAAGAATATTTTAGGAGAGAGGTGAGGGAAAAAAGGATTGAAAGGCTGTAATTATTTGAAATAGTCTGCTAATGTGTATTATCATGTCATTAAATGTAAATGAGATTGAGCTAAAAGACCCAATGCAGTGGAGTAGCTCTCGAGGGGAAAGGAGGAAAGGGAAAAAAAATCTGTGACAAAAAAAAAGAATGTCAACAAGACTTTGTTCATTTATCGGGACATAAACATTTAATAAGCTAACCAACCTATGACAATCTACAAGAGCATTGCCGTATGATGGCATGATACATTTACAAACAGCCACTGCAACTTACCAAACCTTTGAGGCTGAGGCTGACACAAATAAAGAGAGGGCGGATGGTGGGAGTGATTTAGTGGGAAGATCCTGATGCTGCCTGAAGTCCCAAACGCAACTGTGAGTGGGCATGTATAACTGTATGCATGTGTGTGTGTGTGCATATGTGTTTACTCTTGCATTTGATCCTTGATGTGAGCAAGCATCATTCCACTCCAGCTGCTTAATAAGGCTGTCTGGACCGGCAGCTCCTTGTGGCCCCCAGCCCTGTTATCAGAAACATTAAGCGGAATATTAATGGCCCGGCCTGAGACGCATGCCATTAAGCTTGGCTGGCCATTTCTCTCTGTCCTTTCCTTACCACTGTACAGGAATTAATGGATCGTGGATAAAACACGGTACACAAAAGAACAAGAGGGATAGAGAAAGTGAAAGAGAAATGGGGAGTTTGCTTGGTGCCTATTCCTCAAAAGCTAAAGATAAATATGAGCAGAGATGTAGCATATCATGTTTGGACAAAGGAGTAAGAGGAGAAAAAGAATAAGGTGGAAAAAGCTAAAAATAAATTCCCGGCTGCAGTTCCCTTTCTCTTTTTACATTAATAACACACCCATGACAGGCCTTTGTGTCTTATTCAAAGAAAGAAACAATGAAAAAATTATTTGATGATGATTTGTTCATCTTTATTTGCTCTGGCTACACAGGCACACAGGCTTACATTTGAAATGGAATGAAGAGAGGGGAAACACTTATTACTCCCTAAGTGCTGTGCTGTTGCAGCCTAAGCAAAGTGAGCTGTTAACGGATATAATTTGCACAGAATTGCTAGAGGAGAGCTTTTGATATGCAGAGGAGCTGACCTCTGGACGGCCACTTTAATTGGGTTTTTAATTTTCCAGGCCATCTGACAGTATCAAACATGATCCCTGAGCTTTGGCCCACTGATTGGAACCACCGTGACAAGAGGAGCTGACGTTCCTTTTGCTTTTCATGCGAGGGAGGACAGCAGAGAGAAAAAGCAAGAAAGAACCAAGAGAGAAGAAATAAAAGCATGCAAGCAAAAGAAGATGGGAGGGCTTGGAATGGAAATGTGCCCTAATAGTGAGGACCTGAGTGTAAAATTGTGTGGGGCTGAGACTGTGGCTGTGGTGGTGATGGGATACCACCCTCAGAGACAGGGAGGAAAGTGCAGGCTGCTGAAATATAGGCTGTCACTTCTGACTAGCAACAGCACACAAAAGACCAAATCAGACTTCACCACTTGGAAAGCTGCAGCAGTTCTAAAAGAAGAGGTTAGTTAATAGAGACAGATTCTAGCCTTGAGATATTTCAAGAGTTTTTATAAATGTATCTTTACAATATGTATTTTTTCTGTAATGCTAAATTCAGCCCAATCAGCGGGTGTAATGTAGAATAGAATTGAAAATATTTTATTCATGTGTAAATGTGTGTAAGTATTCATGAGTGGAGATGTCCAAATACACTTTGTCGCTTTGCAAGAAGACTTAAACTCTCATCTTGTAACGTCATATCAGCCAAATGACTTTCAAATGAGGTTACATGTTCAAATCCTTACATGGCCCATCAACACACCAGCCACTACAATTATCACCTGCGCCAGTCCATCTGGCTCGCTATCGTCTCACACACACAAGGGTCTGTCTTGTGGTTTTGGGATCGGGGTTATTGCCGGTGCCTGTTTGTTCAATCTGCAAGACCACACAAAGAGTTTCAGCCCTCTAATCTCCTAACCAAACAAGACAGCAGTTACACAGGCAGATAACTAGGGGACGTTTTCATCCACGGTGACAGTACCGCCACGGAAATGTGTCTGTTTCAGACAGAGGAGGAGAGACTCAGGGCGAGAGAAGTAGACCGTTGTGATGTTTGAAGAAAAGAAAGATTTACCTGCCAGTCAGAATACACATCTCCAACACCCACTGTACTTGTTAATGGACAGTTATCTCAAGGAGCCCTGGAGGAGGCTCAGCAGAAACCTCCCACTAGAATGTGAATGTTACCGAGCAGTATATGTTTTTTGCAATGTGATGGAATTTCAGCTTTTGCAGAGATGAAGCACAGAGCAAATTGGATTTCCTAAATAAACAATGGTATTTAACTCCATGTAACTAGCCATGAATATAAAGCCACATTTAATACTTGAAAGAAAATTACTCATGCCCTTGGTAAGTGTGAGAATGTGAATGAAATCAGTGGAAAGGGTCATCCTTCAGAATTTAGTCACTTCCATGACATGTATTAGACAAATGTAGCTATTTTTCACAAGTAGTGGAATACATTACAGTTGGGATTGAGAGTAATGTACCTTTCTTGGCGCCACAGAGATTCTTCAACCTTTCGTCATTAAAAAGTGGGAACTTTTCCACCTTTTTCTTAAAGTTCATGTTCTTATCGAAGCCAAATGACTTTGTCCTAAGATACTCGTAAAAAACCGAGGATGACAAAACCCTTTTAACGTGTCAGGAACGCAGAGCTGTTATATATTCGTACGCGTGAGCCTGTTAACCCGCACCGAGCAGCCAAATCTGCGTGCATAAGCACTCACTTGTGCACGACAGACACACTCAAAACAAGGCTCATAAAGTCACATTCACGCACACAATGACACAGGCACGCACACACACAGGCACACACACGCATACACAGAAATCTCATTAGAGCCTTTGTTAATTGCAGCAGACAAATGCTAATGGTTCAGGCAACAAAGCAGCTGTGTGTATGAAAAATGAGAATCCACAAAGTAATTATTACATCCAATATTAATTTAATTATACCGTTTTATGTGATACAGTAATTTAGGGTTTTTTTTCTAATCACACACACTCTTGAAATAAATTAGGAGTTACAGAGGCGCAGGGGAGCTGAAGATTTCTCCAAAGACTCACTAGGGGGGAAATAGCATCATTCTCCTTCAGAGCACTGGGATTTTCACATTTAAATTAAAACGCTACTGTTGCTCACTCATCAAATGTGAGACTGGAGGAAAAGAAGTGGGATATCAATGTGTTTTTGATATTCTATGCTAGAAAAACACAGCCTTTTTTTTCATGGTGGCCGTGCTTTGCTTTTGGCTGGGCTGATGAGAGAACTGGTGAGCTAGCTGTCAGTGTATTGACTGTGTCTGAACAAAAGTACGAATATTAATCATCTCTCCTGGGCCTGGTTTTGCCTCTTCGCCTCGTTCTTGTGAGCCCAGAAATGTAATTGCAGTTGTTTTCTATATAATCAGTAGCCAGAGACTTGGTGCTATTACAGACTGTCAACAAGGGAGCTTTTGTTTTAATCTTTTGATTCCAGAGTCAGGTTCTTTTTTTATCTGCTGTGGTGTACACAAAAGCAAGTTTGATTGGCGGGGAGTTTGCATCTTCTTTTTCCTCCCCTTCTTTTCCTCTCTGTCATGTAAATTGTTATTGTCTTTTACCTCGAATTGCCTGAGAAGTTTGTCAGATGAATGGATTCACACAACAGCATCCTTTCTTGTATGGATCTGTACGCTACAGAGCTGGAAAACTGGCCAGTTACATTACAAACATACCAAGACCAAGCCAGTGTTAGGCTCTATCTCAGCATGAACAAATTGGACAGATGTATGTTAACAGTCTCTGCCATTATCTCTTTTTTCTGCATGTATGTCTCAGTCTCTTCCCTACTCTCCTTTCTTTTTTTTTATTTTATTCACACTTTTTAATAAAGCAGAAAATCTCGCCTCTGGACGTCACACGGATGGACAGCTGTGCCGGTGGTCGAGGTGAAAATCAACCCCAGGACATGTCAAAGAGTGAGATTTCCCGTCCTAAAATTAGATGAGAAACCTGGGTGTCTGTGAAGGGTGGGAAAGAGAAAGAACAAGGGGGAGGGAAGGAGCACAGAGGAGTGAAATAAAGTGTCAGAGAAGCACGTCCACCCCTGCCCAGTTACTGTAAATCAGGTCTCCGAATGACTAAGGGTTACACCTCAGGAAGTAGCTTCCTGGAGTCAAAAGTGCAATGGTATTTATATAATAACACAATTCCATTCCAGCATTCCCCATAACAGAGTAATGGGGCCTCTGGCAGCAGTGGCTTTAATGCTCTAATGGAAGAATTAAAACTTAGGGACAGAAATGAGCGGATGTAAATTAACAATCACCTTGCAATCACCAGCGTCTCCTCACAAAAGATGCTCTGTCCTCCTCAAATAAGGAATTAGAGAAGCAAGGAATATCCACTGTTTTATTTCCTGCCTGGTTGACATTTAAAGTTTGACCTAACTTTTTAACTCTGGACTGGGTTATTAACCCTTCCGAAAAGTTATATCCAATCTTTTCTTTGTGGATAACATGCTGCAGTCTCAAAGAACAATTATTTGAATCCACAGCAGAAGTAGACTGGGTCTTCTTTAAGCATATCACACCTATCCACTGAGTTTTGTGAATTCCAGCCTGCAAAATTCCACCTTTCAAGGCTTGGCTTAGCCTTGCTTCCAAACATACAAACTGCATCTAGAAACTATTGGTGATGCAATACTGTTTTTGCTTTCTGACTAGCATGTATCCCTTGTGCAGTTTTAGAAAGTCTTCTTTTACTTTTTGCCTATCTCCCTTAATAGAGGTTTAGTCTAATCTGTATTTAGATGATTTCTCATCCAGCGTCCTGCTTGTCCTTGATAATTTATGACACAGAAGGTCAGGCGGTGTGTGCTGTTGAAATACTTTGTATATAATTAACTGCAAATGTTATTGTAATTAAAGGAAATCCACGCTCCGGGATTTTACCCTCCTTTCACCACAACAGCTTATGTTCTCTTCTGGGACGGGAAATGTTTGAGGGATCAAACTTAGTTCACATGTTACAGGTGGTTAAGATATAGCTTCAGTTCAAATGATATCCCTCTGGGGATACACGAACCCCTGAGTATTTACACTAACAATGGATCTGGCACACTGCCCATGTTAGTGCCACATAGCCATGTGTGAGTGTTTATGAAAGGGTGATATGGGGCTAAAAGGAAATAGACGTGGAGTATGCAGAGGTAGCACATAATATTAAAGATCTTAAGGACACCTTTTTTTGGGCTGTAAAGGTGTATAAAGAAAAACCCATCTGAAAAATTATGTCATTTCCTCAATAACTTATCTATACTCCCCAATGCTCCCTGCAAAGCTGATATTGCCCCATTATTCACCAAGCTAAGTAGGAATAAATTGATGGATTATCATTTGAGTTTATTCAATGGCTCAAACCTTATGGAAGGAGAAAAGAACAGTCCTTGCCATTTAGGATAATGGTTAAAAATGTGTATGAGTGTTTAATGTCCCTGCAGTGTTTGCTCTGCAGGGGTCTCGTGGGGAGTGGAAGATGGCTGTTCTGGGTCACTGGGGTAGGGATGGAGAGAGCTTAGTCGATTAGCAAAAGTCTTTTTAACCACATCAGACCCAACTGGCAGGCAGGAAGACTGCTAGTTTTGGGCACATTCAGGCTTTTTGTTGTCCCATTATTCCGCTCAATGATTGGGATAATAAGCAATCCTTTCTCTCGTACCCTTTACACCCATGACTTTATTCTGTCTCATTTCTTCTTTAAATATCCCGTTGTTCCTCTCTGTCATTTCCTGTTGCTATTTCGATTTTTCCTCTTTTTCTTTTTTTTCACATGTGAGGTCATTCATCGTTATTCAATCCCAAGTTTACTGTTTTAGCCCTTATAAATCACTACAAGACAGAAGTCCACAACACTTGATTTAAATTCCATTTCATTCACAAAAATTGTCATATGAGTACATGGTCAGGTTGTGGTTGAGTGACTCTGCTGACCTCTCATACTACTAGTAAACAGGATAAGCGAGTTAGTTCATTAAAATTGGCCCTAAGGTCAGCTCCTGTGTGTTCCTTTTAGCAGCAAAAAAGTATGCTTACACAAATCCACAGACTAAATCTACCAGCATTAGTTCACCAAAGGCTTTTCCTGGCATTCTAGCAACAGATGCACAGTGAAACCCAAACTGTAATTAACATGTGCTTTTCTTAAAGTGTTTGCCCTCTTTTCTCTAAATCCATCCATCCTTTAATACTTTAGTTAAGTCACTGACCCTAGATAGCTCCACATGGATATAAATATACAGCACTATCCATGAACCACTCAGTGGGGCACCCAAACCTCTTTACTGTAGCAGGAAACATGTTAACACTGGGCTAATAACATTATCGAAGTGTACACACTCAAACAAACTCTGACACAGATCTTAAGTTCAGACTACATATGTTGCCGGATTTAAATGTAAAGTACTTTAAGTGACTATCATCCACCACCTGTGCCACTACCCCTCCTACTTCCCCCTGCAATGCTTTGCATAAACCTGAATAAGGAGATTTAAGGAGATAAAATTAAAGTTTACTTAATTCTGCAAACACACTTACAGTATTGTGTCTGGTAAATTTCAGTTTGTCAAGCGTTTCTTTTTGCAGGACTAATAAGCTCTAACTTTTTAAAGTCTCATTAATAAAGTTATTTTTTTTCTGAAATGTCCATGCACATTGTTAGACACTGTGGAAATGTATTTTCTTTTGTGTGATGTTTAAAAATACATTTTGTAGGTAAAATGTAGTTTAGTAAAATACTACCTGTGGAGTTTGCAAGGCAAAAGTTCACAAACACTATAGTTCAAAGCCTGCTAAGGAGGCTTTAAAAAAGAGGTTAGTTTCTTTTTAGTTTTTTTTCAATAATTCATGAAGAAACAAACAATCAATGCCCCATACCAAAGAGTCTGTGTAAGCCTGAATTCTTACTCAGGTGATGATAACTAAGGGGACCCATTTTAATAAAAGTCCACTCTCTGGAATACCAGCAAAAGTCCCAGCAAAGCCTGCAGCTGTTATATTAGTTACAAAAGCTAAGACTTCTTATTTTCACAGTTCACATAGGTAAACTACTGTTTGCTGAGCTTGCCTATTGGCCTACTTTAAATATTTTCTTGTTTTCCTTCAGTTATTACAGAAAATGTATTTAAGCATTGTTGTTTTGAAGTATCTTTAACCTCTTTAATTCACATCTTCAGTGCCTTAAACTACAATGGCGATACACATAAAGTGAGAATCTCCATACTAATCAGCTTGGTCAAATTCAGCCAAGCTCCAATTTCGTAATCTTAGTAATTAGCTTAAAATAAGTGATGCACTGTTGGTAAACTCTTCACAGCACACTTACTGTTCCCTTTGAAATGAGCAATTCTGCTCCCAAGATTAGTTAGTGAGCACCCTGTGCAGTCCACGTAACAGGGAACAACTAGGTAATCAGAAAGTAGCCGAAGACCTGATCCTATTCCACTGAGTCTTTTTGTTATGTTTAATGTTGGAGTCTTTTCATCTAATAACTGATTTTACAGATTGATCCAGGTGAATAGATGATGCCAGGTCAGATAGAATAGTTGAAAGGTCATCTAAAGACAGGTGTTAAAGTCTGAGTCAAACCAGGCCCAGGAGATACAGATACCATCGCGTTTGGATGGGACCTTCATTTCACCCCAGCCTGCCATTTAAGACTACACAGATAGATGTCGTTATCTTACCCTGCAGCTTTCCCACAGTATACTGACAGAACTGGGAACTGTCAATAAGCACTGACATGCAATGTCTTACTCAACCAGAAGATGGGATACCACCGGTCCAATTCATGCAAGAAACAAATCATTGTTATGGTGGTTGTAAGCCACTGTTTTATCTTCACCCTATGACATGTTTGTCACCAACTTGGGAAAATGTCATTACTGAGGACTGATATTCATATATTAGCAGTAGACCTCTGCATTTATAAAGTTGGTTTTCACAAAAATGGCATAATTAGAAGGAAGATTAATTAAAGGGAAGCAATGATTATTCAGATCTTAATTGGTTGTTGTTTTCAATCTGCGATCCAAAGCATCTGTGACCTGTTTTTTTTGTTATTATTTTTTGGGGTTAATTTGTCATACTGGTTGATTCCTTATTTGGCAATAACTAATTATATATATATATATAGTAAAGTTTGCAATCAGCCTCTAAAATGGAGCATCAAGAGATACAAAAACCACCCCAATGGTCACCGAATCATTTCCAGAGTAAGTTTTGAGTATCAATTATTACTTCTATACTATACATTTTTTTTGTTTTATTACATTAAAGATAGTGCAACACTAACTCTAAAAACATTAAAAAGATTTTCCCCTTCAGCAGTCATACTACCTCATTAGAAACATACATAAATCATTCTCATTATTATGGAGACGGCCGTGGCAGTTAATACTCAGGACCACACAGTTAACCCTTCAATGCTGTATTTATAATATTTGTTACAATGATTTCTGAGACCTATTCCATCATCACATGGTCAAAATGACCAAAACTTTTCCTCATTGTCTTTTATGTTCTGGTGTTGCATTTATGCATTCAAATCAAAGAGGGCTCAGTTCTGTGGGGAAACTTCTGAATTTAAGTAGGAACTACATATGTTTTTTAGAAGGAATTGTACTAACTACAATCTGACAGATTTCCTGCGGGGGGGAAAAAGGACATTTTAATCAAGATTAATAACAACTATGATTAATTTCCTGTCAGCCTTAAATTAGATAAAAAATATCACACAACAAATGAACCGTAGAGAAACAATTACTATTTGCACAGACAGTACCCAGATTTATGGTGTGTATCACTTGGACCATTTGAAACTACCAATATTAACTAGTGACGACAGAAAGTCTGATATTATTGATGTTGATCTACTTAATGGGATGTGTTCTTGGTAACGTGTATCTAACATGTTTAAGGCCTTGTCTTATAAGGACGCAAGTTTAATATGATAACTATCATAAGGGAAAACAGCTTATCTCAGTGTTACATTTGAGAACAGGAGAACAAGACTGTGTTTTGTGTATGGCTGCCAATGGAAAGAGGACTAAAATCCCACTCTTGGACCTTTTGTTATCACTGTACACTTCATTCATTTTTGTGTAACTTTACAGTTCTACAGTTGTTTCCTTTTTTTCATTCAGCAAATGCCATGATCATAGAGACAATGACCAGTTGGCTGGCTGGCAGATTAGTTAGATGTTTTGGCGTGGTTTGTCCACCCAGAAGAACAAGAGTCAACCAAAGTGAGTTTCTAATTTGTCTTCTAACTTTATTGACTCATAGATATATTTTAGTCACGGTTATTTTTAAACTCAAAAGTACTCCTCAACTCCAAAGCAGGTTTAATTCATTATAAAAGCCTTCATATTCCAATCCTGTTCACATAAAGATTACACTGGAAGCAAGAAACCCAGGAGCTGCTGGTATTAGCAAGCCTAGGAAATACATCTTCTTTCCTCAGTGAGTGCCGGGAACTCTTAATCAGCCTGAATGTGAAACTATGGTCCACTTGTGACGCAAAAGCCTTTGAAAGTCTAGTCCACGTGTTTATCTCTGAAAGAAGTAAAGAGGCTAAAAGAGATGAGAATATGAGCAAGTTGCAAGGAGAAAAGCTCACTATCAGACTGAGTTCCCATGTATTTATATGAAAGATATTTATTCAATTTCAGAACTCGAGGGACGGCGGATGATAATCCGTTAAATGTCTGCACACACCATCCCTAGTGCTGGCACCTTATTAAAATATGTAGATTAATTTGCAAGTGGTTCTGCATATGATTAGAGCATAGGGACTGGGTGCTCGAGATTCAGCTCATATTTGTAATCTTCCAAATTTAACAGAGAGTGAGAGCTTGTCAATTACATGGGATGAAATGATGGGGAAGAGCGAGATTCATCTTCATCTCCTTGTTTTATGCTTGAGCGGTCACAGAGTTATCATTTACAGGGCTTCAGATAATTGGCAGCAGTTTTGTCGAGCACCTTCGGTTTCAGGATGAATTTGTATTCTTCAACCAGACAGCAGCTCAATGCTCTTTGGCAAAGTGTAGCCAGGCTTTGTCAATTACAGCTTGTGTCACACCAAAGAAAAAAAAATCATGTCACTCCAGATGAGAGAAAGGCATTAAGAGCAGAGTTAGGTGAAATAAGGTTTTATGGAATTTAACAGTATTTATGTCGATTTTGTTTTAAGCTTATTGATTTGTACTTTTCTTCTTCGTGTGTCAAAATTTCACCCATTTTACTTGGTACAGGAACCCTATTTTAAAATAGGGCGTCCTTATGTGAGTGGCCAGTCGGAACTGTGTAACTCCTAGAAACTATGTCTTGTTATTCTGCAGCATCATGACCTGGAATCCAAACGAGATATTTAATGTTTAGTGTCAGAAGTTGTGATTGAAAGTAGTAGTTTATTTTAATGTTGGTCTGTGGTCAATATCTGCTGCTGTTTAGCTTTTTTCAACCTTGAAGTGAACTGAGTGAAGCAAGAATACAATGATCTGACAATGAGGTTCCCACACAGAAATCCCTTTGTCATCATGCACACTAACGCAATTTGGGTGAATTAAATCTAAGCTAATAGACAGTGATTGAGCCCCACATTTGACTCAAATCAAATTAGCTATACCTTCAGACAATGCCGGTGCTCCATGACTGTGGCATGGTGAGGTTGTGTCGGTCTCAGAAAAGGTTTGAATTGATTTGCCCACAGGAAACGCTCCTCTGCTCAAACTGCAATCAGTACAGGGAATAACACAGTACAAGAGTAGTAAAGATGACGTTTTATTTCTTGTTCTTTTCTTTGGAGTTCTATATTGACACACACCCTGTTCTGTAACTACCCGGATAACAGCTATCAAACTTACCTGCACCAAGCAAAGTTTTCAAGTGAACTTAAAGTTGACCTGTTGTTCTCTGTGGCAGATATAGCCATGGGGCTCCCCTTGTCTTTGACCAGACCTCAGTCAAGACCCTGGGGCTCAAGAGAGACTCACACTCAAACATACACACACAGACAGAACTGTCTTGACACTGTCTTGCTTCACCTTCGCTAAGCACTTTTCCTTCCCTCCGGCAGGATTTTGCAAAGCCACTTTTCACCACTTTTGTGGTAAAAAGTTTTGGTTGAATAAAAAAAAACTCTTCTGCTGCAACTGTTCTGTTGGTCTCCTGATGGTTCTGTAAAGTTTTCAGGTGAGTTAATTGAGAGGCTCTCTCTCCATAAAGAACAGTTTAGCTCTCTGAAGTTGCTCTATAGGTAGATTGGTCTGAAAAGTGAAAAAAGTGAGAATTGACAGCCATGCAAAGATTAAAAGCTGACATCTGGCACTCTGGGAAAAAGAGTAAATCAAACACACGGGTTTGAGCACAGTTCGCATCACTGAAATGTAAATACATTTTGGTCACATATTACACAAGTCGCAGATGTTTCCTTACAGTAAAACAGAAATCTGAGAAATAATTTTACAAAACGTCTGAGCCCGTCACTGACAGTGTATCTGACCCTCTCTACTTATATTAATGTTCCTGAAGTGATCTTCAATTTTTGTTATGTCACCCTTGACATGAGTTGTATGTTGTTATTCTTGAAACATTAAGTTTCTAAGTCGTGTTTATTCCATTGATATATGGTTAGTTCTCTCCATAAATAGAGCACTTAGTTCCTAATCTCCTGTATAACAGTGTTATTTCTCATTGAAAGAAAAACACAAGACACTGAAAGAAAATGCACTGCTTATGTAGTGTGTGCGTGTGTGTATATTAGTGTGTCTCACAGTTGGGTGTGTGATAGGTTCAAAGCTGGAACGGCAGGGCCTCCGTGGTCCTTCAGTCAGTCACTTCCTCTTGCTTGACTGCTTTGCTCAGCCAGGCTGAAAGCTGCTCCGTTGTCAGGTTTGAGTGTGCTAATTAGGCTCCAGTTTAATTTTCCAGGATGCTCTACTGCCCTTTAAATGGCCATTTCAAATTCAAAGTGATAGTAATTGTACCGTGGCACGCTGATCTTGTAATCACCCTGGGATTTTATCCTTTCTTAAGTTTTTTCTAACCATTTTTCTGTCACATTCTATTTGAGTTTGTTTAATTTATTTTGCTTTTTGTGGACCTTTGTTGCCTTCTGATAAGACAGTAAGTAAAGCATCCCCTGATTCTCCTCAGACTGAAGAGGAAATTCAGAATTAAAAATAAGTTGATTTAAAAGCCAATTATATATCTTCTTTTAAAATGTTGTAAACATGGTTAAAACTATTAACCATTAGAACCATGAAATAGAAGATGTGTGACAGTTGTCCTTGTCTTCTTATTTTTGGGATAATTCCCACAGGTCACCGAGTCATAAACTGGCTATGTAGAGGGAATGTCTAACTTTTAATGACACGTTTTATGAAGTCGGAGCATGTGAAAAGTAATGTCTCACAAAAGGGAGAAAATTGACAAATTACATGCACGGAAACTGCATTTAATGTAATTAACCTCATGTTACATTTTTTCATTTGGCTTATATCCCAGTCTAACTTAGTCAGATTAAAGTGGCTGATGAGCGGGCCAGCTGGAATTATTAGAACACTGGGGGGAAAAAAGAATGATTTTGCTGGCTTCCTAGAAGAGTAATTGGGGTTAATGGGTAGTACTATATTAGAGAAAATTATTACATTTTGTCAAACTTTGAAAAATGTCAGTGGCAAATACTGTACAGAAAACCAAAGGCAGCAATCCCTGATGTTACAAGATTTGAAAAATGCAGAAGTGTGCATTAGCCCCTAGATACAATCCCTTGCACTTCAATAATGCACCTGTTCGTCACTGAAATCTGCTCAATCTTTCACTTTCACAGTAGATTGCCTGCTTTCCACATTTCTTTTAACTCAGTTTTTTTCTGTTTTGAGTTTCTTTTCAATGCACAATAAATCACACAGAGTAGCTATACATTCCTGTAGGAAAACATCATTTTAATGGCATAATCAATTTCCTTTCTCGAACCTTAATTCATTGCAGCCTGTGTGCTTCCTTTTGTTGAAAGTGGAAATACCCTTGCTGTTTGATGCTATTTACTCTTGTCCTGGACTACCTTTGCTTTGTCAGGTGAGGTTTTATTTCTTCTTAAAAGGGATTCCTTGAAGTGACTCGGGTGTCAGGTTTGTGACGCTTCTTCTTTTCAATTGTCTTTGCAGTCTGCAGAGATGTGAGGACGGGTGGCTCCTCAACCGTCACAATATTGATACTGTACGATGGCTGTCAAGGCACCATTCCCTGCATCTAATCTGCCCTGACAGACCATGCAACACATGAATGATAGCAGGCGTGACATCACAAATAAGAGAGAAATCAAATGAAGTCAATAAAGGAAAAGAAAATGAATAAGAATGAGAAAAAGTTGGGGTGCTATGTTGTTGCTCTTCTTTTAGTTTAATTTTGTTTTCTTTCTTTGCAAAGATGGACAGATTGGGAAAGAGATGCTCGTGTGTCTGATTAAAAAATCATTTATCCTTTTCTCTTTCTGTTCTGAGTTGGAAGAGATGGTTGATGGGACAGTGGCCTAGGCCATTCATTGTGCCAATGTCAGCAACGGATTTATTTTCTCTTTAGTGTGCAGTGGGAGACACTGGACGGGGCACTTAAGACTGTAGAACAAAGGCAAACAATAGACTTCTTCAAAGACACCTTGAAGACACTGATTCATCAGTCAGACAAGAAGCCTGTGGGCAGGTGTCTGGCTACAATGGGTCAGTCACAGATCTGCACATGCACAACCAGTCGCACAAAGAAAAGGTATAGAATGAAAACACACATTGTAACTAAATCAAATCCTTCTTTTCACCGTTATGCTGTAAGATAAATGGGTCCTGGATGGCACCTTTGTCCTAGAATGAAATAGGTCTAACAGCTCTTTGTCCTGGTTACAACTTATCCAATACCTCCATTTTCTTTGGAATGGGACAGAAGTGATTAAATATTGTGATAACAGGCAAATGTTGAGAGATGTTTTGACTCTCATCATCTCATCATCATTAACTCATCAGTAGCTCTGTTATTCAGTATTGTTAAATTTATAGTACCAAAATATTAAAGTAGCTGAAAAGTATTTGGTCCAAAGAGCTCAAGAAGCCTATCTTTGTTCATGGTGTCCCCAAATAATAAAATCAACTTGTGTGTTAACTACTAACTAAAGTGTGAGCCAGCAAACTTTATGGGTTCAACTTCTTTTGAAACCGCAATGGTGCCCTAATCACTTACTTCAATAGCAAATATGCAGACATATAATGTAATTTTACTGGCCAAATCATCTCCAGAAAAAAAAGGTTGTTTTCCTCTTACTTTTGTCTCGTTGCCAGTCCCTCCCACTTTGTCCCACAGGAAAGACTCTTGAAATGGTTCATTTACTGAAAGGAAGAAGTTGAAGGCCAGGACATTCCTTTTTTCTGTCAGATTTGTAAAGATTATTACCATCATGATCCTATTAGCTACAAGGAGAATGTGACTACTTAAGATGGATTTATGGAAAACAGTTATCCCCAAAAAAACATTGGTCGGTGGATGAATCTATCCCACTCCTTTCACAGAACTTATTTCCTCTACAAATTCAAGTCAAGAGGCAACATTTGTGTTCACAAGGCCAACAAGTCTGAAAGTCATAATCCCAAACCACAAGTACCACTCAACGTTCCCAGCAGGCTATTTTCCAGGAACTTTAAGATTGCTGAGGCGGAGCTGATTTGGCAAGGGATTAATGTGCCCCAGCACCTGCAGTCTCTGTAACTGCCTGTAAGACCCCCAAAAAAGTTCAATACCCGATGTAAAGAGATACATTCACACCACCTACAATCTATAAAAATGTAAGTTAATAAATAAACTTTACTGTTTTTTTTTATGTCTGTAAATCCAACAATTGTTTCTAGAAACCACATATCTGACCCTTATCCCTGAAAAGTTTATTTGGGATTTCTTAATGAATGGAATTCTCATCCACTCATCCTAATGAGTGAGGCTTACCTTCCCCTGCCCTTCAACAGTTTATTTTCCTCAGGTCAGAACCCCAGCTCAAGGACCTCATGGCTGGCGCCATATGTGAGCAAAGCAGGGGGTGGTGCAGTGGAAGCCTGCTGGTCATGCTCGTGAGCTCAGGTAGGTTCCCCGAGCCGGATCCCCCCCACCCGGGCACCCGGGGGAGAGGAGGTGTTAAAACCTGAAGGCCTTTGCATGGTCCCCCTGCGCATCCAACCATCTGCTCCCCGCCCCCGCCCAGCTGGCCACCTTTGATCCCACCAAATTTGAGCTAAAATGAGGATGATGACTGAGGTCTTCCAGTTTGCTCTGTAGATGAGAGGGAAGAGGAGACGAGAGGAAGAGCAGAGGTTCAGGGACTCGAGATGAAGAGAAACTTGGCTTAGCATTTTAAAAATGTTGCTATTTCACGGATGTGTTTTTTATCTGAGAGCTCCAAATGTTGTGAACATGCAGGCGGACCGCAGGCATTCATTCTCAGCCTGTTAACATACCAGCACAAAGTTTTTAGCTCCCAAAGTTACAGGTCTGACACTACACAATAAAAATTGCAAAATAATAGGTAGGTTTTCCATTAATTCGTCAAAACAAGTGAGATTGAACCACTTATCTCTGGCTTATCTAATGGCCAGGGCCACACAATGACAGAGGTAATGTGATAACAACATCTCATAGCCTTAATTAAAACATGTCTCTTGAAACGATGTAATCTGTGACCCGCTTTCATTTAAAAATGATATCAAAATGATAAAAATGACTTTCCCAGATGAAAACATATGGATCTGAGCCAAATGGCTTATACTCCCCATGATTAAAAGAGGATTTTAAGCTGAATGACCAATTCAGCGATAAATCGGTGAGGGAGCACACAATCAGCATTTTGCTCCAGTAACCCAGGACCAAATTGATTCCACAGAAAATATCTTGTGAATAATTAAACGCATTGATTAAACAGAGAGATAATATTTAATTAAGGGGGCTCATTAGAACTCCTCATGCACCACCATTAATGGGTCATTAACACAATTAATTAATTAAGCACCCACTAACTACAAAAAGGAATTTGATTTGTAATGAGTACACGTTTTTGAAGAAGTTAATTAGGTAATCCCAGCTCGGAAAAGTCCTGCAAATAGAATCCACAGTTACCCATTAAAACTTGCAGCAGCAGAATTTTGGCTTGCAGGTACATTATTATTTATATTTAACTAGTTGTCTCGTGTAGGTCATTGTGAACAACCCTTAGAGTTTACAACCTGTGTGTTGCATCTTATTTGAGTTGAAAATTGAGTTAACAAATGTGACACTTGAAGTTGCAAGTGTCACATTTGTTATTTTTAAAAGACTTGATCATAGCCATTGTTTTACAGAAAATACATTCACATGTTTAGGTCTCAATTTATTTGGTTATTTTTTTCTTGAGATGAGTGAAAATTATGATGGGTTTCTTGTGATGTCAAACAAATCTTTTTAAAAGTTGTTTTGCTTTTGATCCATAATAAAAAACTGCAATTGCACTAGTTCACTGTGGCAAAAAAAACTTAAAACATATAAATACAATAGAGATCTTTGACATGCAGTTCTATCTGTTAATCCTAAATGTGAAATATTTTGGGAATGCTTGATTTCTTCTACAAAGGTAGGAAGGCAAGGTGTAGAAGTGACAGGCAAAGCAGTCCTGTGTGTGATCAGGAGTGAGCCCCCCCTGGTGAGATTCCTCACCCCCGTAGCGTGAACAATCCTCAGACGTGATCTGCCAAGCTAACCGGCTTGCATAAATAAAATCGGTTATCTCCCCATCCTTTTGCCTCCCTGTCCGCACCCGGGCTGTATTTAATCACGCAGAAGCCGATGGGATAGGGCCGTTTTTCTGCTGGAATAATCAGGGAGCCTCCATGTGTCCTGGTCATATGTATTAATCCTGCCTTCCTATGGCTGGCCTTATCAGCTCCAAAAGCTCTCCTCTCATGGGATCTGAGCTGCTGTCTCAGCGCCCTCTAATCTGCCCTGAGAAATTGTTAACAGGATGTAAATGCGTCCAGGGATGATATATGGCTTCTTGTACAACATACATGTTATTGTTAAGCATTTTGCATGCAGGTTCTGAGATTATACACACAGAGAATAGGAGAGATGGTATTGATTGATGGAATAACAAATGTCGAATATCGTTTTAGATGCAAATGATCATACAGGGTGAAGGGACACATTTTTTTTTTCTCGTTCTTATAGATACAGACAAGCCTGAAATGGTAGAAGGGCTGGAGAACCTTTCTAAGGTACATGTTTAAGCTTAATGGAATGCACTGTACAAAGTAAAATGAAGAAAGATGATCTAAACACTGAAAGTGTTTTTTTATGGGAATGTGGGTTTTTTTTTGGCCTCGTAGAAATACAATTTTCATCTTTTAGTTTTGAGCCCATCTTAAGGTGTCATCTGAAATTAGCATTTGGGAAGCAGAGTGACTACATGCTTTGTTTTATATCTCTGATTTGGACATTTTCCCATGTTTTTCTTTTTTTTTTTTAATCCTGTGTTTGAGATTTCTTTTGACAAGAATGCTGTGCTTGCTCATCAGTCAGTTTGATTTGAGGAAAAGTCAGCTTCAACTCACATTCTGATTTATTTGTGTTTTGATCTATATTTTTGTCAGCACAAACCCCAAATCTCAAATAAGGATTGGAAATCTTCACACAAAGCTGTTGACAGCAGTGTTTTGAAAACTTTCATCAAGTGTTTGTGCTGTATATTCTGTCAACTGTAAGCAGTGCAATCTATCAGATAAGTGCTGGTAGTTGTGTATTGTTTTGTGTGTTTTGCGTTAAAATGCATTTTTGTTAGCCTCCGGTCTGAATAACAAGTCATCCTTAAAAAACCCCCTTCGGTTGTCTTTAACTTTTCTGTGAGTAGCAGAGCTCAAAATTGGGAAAATATTTCATGTTCCTTCCTGTCAATGTTAGTTATGACAAAAATTTTGAAGAAGCCTTCTGATTTTTTTTAGAATGGTGTAATTGGACTCCTATGAGGTCAGTTCCCCACAAATGCAGTGCAGAACATTTCAAAAGTACCATCTTCCATTGTTAGATACTTCTCATTATCTGTGCCTTCTCTTTGCCTTTTTAAAGAGCCATTGGTTACTATCTAGAAGCCCAAAATAGCCTGCATTCTATTTATCTGATTTCAATTCAATCGACAGTTGGATGTATAATTTTAATTCTTCTCTTACGATTTCTTTGATCATTTCCTTCCTGATTGACAGTGAACATCTTCATAATATCAAGCCAAACATAATGCCTCAAAGGAGCGCAGGGAGAAAAACGTATTCACAGCATGCAATGCTACACTGGGAGACACTGACAGCATCCTGAGGCAGGCCACCTGAGGGATTTAACAGAAAAGCAGCGAGACGAAGGATCTCCACAGACATTTAGAGACTCCAAAAGGCTGAGTGATACATTTGTCCACCATCTATAATTATCAAAATTCAAATGCTGGGCAGATCTGCATGGTGGCAACCTTTAATGGAAATGTTACAAATGAAGCCCTCAAATAATGAATAATTTCTGTCCACTCTCAGCGGCATCTCCCAGCAAGACAGAGACAAAATGCAGACATTTCTCAAGCTGGGGACTGATTAGGCTGAGGATGGGACTCGGCTGGAGGACAGACGTCGCAGCGCTTCCCCAGAGAACAAATTTGCACCTGCCCCATCCACAACAATAGCCCCTGTGCCTTCACCGTGAGCACTGGGCTTAATTAAAAAACATGGCTAATTTGCACACTTTACTTTGATTCAAAATTGGAATCTAGTTCACCACTGAGTCTGTTAATTTACACAGGAAACTACCGACTGAGAGGAGATGGGACCTTGATGGACTTGACAGCAGACTGGACAAAGAGCGGATACAGTGAAAACATGCACACGCCAGGTCCGGATGTCTCGTTCACTCTTCCTATCTCTGTCACCACACAGTGTTTGAATAAGTAAAAGAACTATGATTTAACATACCAGAGGAATAATCCTAACTGCTGCGTAGTATGGGATAATCTCCATAAAGTGAAATCAAAGAAGGGCGGATAGCAGGACAGGAATCCTTACATGTCTTTTCTGACAGGTGACCGGATTGATGATTCCACGGGAAAATGTACAGCGCTGAAAAGGCGGATGAATTATGACAGTTTTCATATTAAGCAGACTTATCTGAAGCAAAGAGCATTAAGGAGTGCCAAGTACATGGACCGATATCATCACAAATTGACCTGCCAATCACCTCACTTGGGCTTCAAAGGTATAGATAAGGTATTTGAGGTCACTGAGAGCTGAAACCACTGTCTGTTTGGGCCTTCTTCTTTCCTATTATCACAGGCATGTTTTTGCTTCCAACAAGAAACCACTGCGGTTACTCTACATAAAAGAGATCTTGGATAATTCACCAAGGCACAAAAATAGAGACCGTTTCACAGCTGGGGTTTTACATGCTAACTGAAATAGCCTTTTAATACCTCCTCCGTGTCTGAAGGCTGGGTAGCAGTGGGGTCGCCGGGTCGATCTTCCCGAGGCTTATGAGGTAATCTCGTTGATATTTATTCATCTAATGATGACAAAGAATGTAAACTAATGGCTACATTCATTCCAAGATGACCCCAATGAGTCGCTCATATTAAAGTAATGAATTGTACATAAAGGGAGCTCCAAATCTTCAAGTCCGACTCATACTAAGCTTTCATGCAGAGCAATTCCAGCAAGGTATTAAAGTTAGCAAATGGTAGATAATACCACAAAATTCAAAAAGTATGTCTAACAATGATCTTGTGAGTGTGAATGTAAGCTCCGGGAAAATTGGATGTACGTAAGACTTAAATAAAGACTCATGATCTGATATTTACACTGCTGTCCTGAATGTTCCTTATTCGACGAGTCTCATGTGAAATATTGCTAGAGACTAAAGACCAAATCCATCTTCAAATGGTTCACGTGATGATTAGATAGCTAGAATTTCATAGCAACGTAGATAAAGGAAACGATGGCGAGAGTGAAGCTGAAATCGTTTCTTGGGGGGTGAGGAAGCAGAGGAAAGACAGTCGGGGGGCCGGAGACAGAGAGCCGGGGACAGGGACAGTGTTACTGTTCAGGGGAGATCACTCCTCACGTTGAGCCGGAGCTGTCGTACCTGTCGCTGTGGTGCTGACAGGCGGTTTGTTTGAATGAGGGGTCAAGCAACGAGCAAAGGAAGTAAAAGAATGCTAAGGACAATCAAAGTTACTGATAGCAAGGAGGGATCGGGCAGCAAAGGTGACACTGTGATTTATTGACTTTTTAGGGGGTCATTGTGACCTAAGTTTGAGGTCACTGGATCAGCCATGGATAATAGAAGCTGTTCTGTCCCTTTCTACATATTTCACAAACTGTATATTACACATTATAAAAAAAAAAAAAAACATTTAGGAAATAACTCTTAATCTCTCTCTCAAGATGCAGTATTTTTTCAACAGTTATATTTATAATGTCAGAATAAAAAGGACTGGTAATCACATCTCCCTCTCTTCATCTGCGGTATGGTGCTCCAAAGCTATTGTTTTTGGCTTGTTTACTCAGCATTCACCGACATCCAAGTTGTCATCACCTGTGAAATGACTAAGGCTAGAGCATAGAGCTCTGAGAACATACACAAAAGCACTCGTTTGCTATCGCAGCATTACACAGAGATGCTGTATGAACCAAATCCCCGCAGCTATGCAAACATGTAGCTTTTCATACAGCCTGTTGTTGCCAGCCGTTTGGCTTGCGTGGCCATGGGGGCAGCTGTTGACACTGTTACCACTGCATTTCCTGTTAAGTCTACCAGCTGCCTCTCTTCTATTCTCCACGGCCCCCTGGAAGGGTGGATGAAACAAGTGTTACCAGCCATCTTGACGACAGACAGCTCCTTTCTGCCTCTGGCTGTTACTGTATCCTCAGGCTTTTATGGTACAAAGAAAACCAGCAAGCATGGAGACCACAATGGCCTCACAACAAACCTCACCAAGCCCTCTCTTATCAACACACACTATACGTGTTGCAGGTTCAAACTACAAGAGGAAAGGGGCAAAGGTAGGGGGGACTTTATGCCACAAGTACAAGTACAATGATAGCATGGCCCTAGATAAGTATATTATCCAGCAGCAAAGCTGAACACAATTGAGTTGCGGCTGAATACACAGAGGTTCATTAAGCTAGGATGAGTAGGGCACTGGTTAATGGTGAATCCATTGGAAAACCACACGTCTATCAGAACTTCAGTTTTGCCTGAATGTACTAAATAAAAACACAACTGGGATTCCAAAAATTGAATCTGCATTACGGTACTGCATCTTCATATGCACATGTGCATGCGTATATATTTGTGCTTCCATCATCAGAACTTCTACTTATAGTGACCACCAGATAGAGTGAAAACTATTAAAATATATAGTTTACATCCATAAGAAAGACTGTAGAAACCTTGTGAAATAAATTTGCACTTGCTTTGTTATAAATGTGTGTATTGCTTTTCAACAAAGCCAAAAAAAACATTGCTGGAACTACAAGAGAGTCTCTTTTTACAGTACACTATCGATAATGAAATCTGACCATTTTGATGGGACAGGGCTTTTAAGAGCACACCATGAAAAAGTTCTTTTCGTCATTGACGACAGCAGTTTTCTCTAGTGGATGGAAGAAGGAAGATTGTTGTGAAGGTGTCAAATGATTAAAGCAGAGATTGGAGATAGCAAGATCGGTGGGGCTTGGGCAGAGATAAGAGGAGAGTAACCATGTTTAAAGTGGGCTGTGATCAGCCATTGCATTGAGGGAAAGCAATGACAGGTGCATTGCAGACAGAGCCGTGGAGAGGAAAACAAGAATGGGTGACTCCTACTAGGCTCTGCCACTAAAATTAGAATATTCTAGAATATGTGAAGAATAAGCCTTTAGATCGGGGAACAAAGATTCAAGAAAGGTATTTTTATTCCAAGCTTTAATGACCCTGCATGCTTCTGCATAATCGTAATTCAATAACAGTGGAATTTATTGCCATAACAAGATGAAGGGCCTGGTCTGTCTTTCTTTGGAATGACAAAAGTGGGCCTCAGCAACACTGGAGGACAAGGCCAGCCATGAGGTGGAGTAAGTGCAGAAAGCAACGTTTACTTCATATTTTATAGAGCCGGAATGTCAGCATATCAAGCCAAAGTCTCCAACATGAAGCTGCGGTGCAAGACACCTCAACACGTGACAACATTCAATAAATATAATAAACATCCTTGTGAAACAAATTGTTCATAAGCTACCTGTTTAATTTTTCAGATCTCCTTGAACCATATATTTCCTTATTAGTTTGGAGACATTCGCTTGGCTTGAGTGGATGGATGATGCTGTCACGGGTCTGGGCATTATGGCGGCTCTGTGTGAGTGATTTCTACCAAGGAAAGCCTATTAGGCCTGACAGGGGGATGATGATATTAGGCCATCATCATTCAGGAGACACCGCCCCCACCAACCCCACTACACCCTCATCCATCAGACAGCCCAAAACACCCAGCTATGCTCCCTCCTTTTCTTGCTCCCCCTCACTCCCTTCCTCACTTATTCTCCCTCAATACTCCCCCACATCTGCCCCTTGTACACTCACTTTTTCTTTTACGGTCTCCCCCTCATATTCTGTTGTTTCTTATTTTTATTGTTTCATATATATCTATCCTAGTCCCTTTCTTCACTTTTCCTCTTTACTATCTCTCTCTCTCTGATGCCAAACACACAAGACAAATTTTGCCCTTTTCTTAGCCCATGAAACATTTAACATTTCATTCCAGCTCTGGCAGACGCAAGTAAAAAATGACCTAATGAATCTTACTTATTGTCTACCTTGAGTGCAATCACGAGCTAAATATGAGATCCCTGTCCCCTGGCCTGTATCCATTGTCTTCTTGGCCTTCCCTGCTCTTACTCATTCCCGGAAGATTGAGCTTCTTTACCTTTAAGCAACAAAGAAAAAAAACTGCTCAAGCCAGATCAGCATTTCAGTAGATTAAAAAACGTCTACGGTAGGCACGTAGCAAGAACTTTGGGGAGGAAATGTTCCACTTTTTTGTTCCTAAAATATGTCATCCCTTCTTCGAGACGTACAGTCTCCATAAAAAAAGAGAGTGGTAACAGGAATTTTTAGTGGTTGATTAAAGAGTTCATTTGTGAAACTTTGGACATAGCTGCCATGGTTACGACCCAAACAACATTCAGCTCTTCAGAAAGTATCTACACACTGAGTGATGGGGAACCTTAAAACTATCTGGGGCTGTTTGTGTTTCCCTTCAGCAAATTTCAAATGTGAAATATAGATATGGAGAGATTATATCATTTGAAGAAATGTTTCACTGTCATCTGACAAACCTATACAAACCCGCAATGCAAAGGTTCTGCTTAGAACATAGAAAAGAGGTTATATTATTTATATATTATCTAGATTCAGTAAAGTGATGGTAAGGTATTGTATTTGGATTTGAATTCCCTGACTCAAAGGTATTGAAAGCACAACATTCCCCGCAGTGGAATAATTCTGCATTAAAGAAAATGTCTATTAAATGTCTTTAATGTTATTTTGTATTTCAACCAAGTGATAACCTTAACTATGACACATTAAAACTTGAGGAAAAAACAGCTTAGAATGTGTTAAATTCAACATTGTAGTTTGCCAAAAACATTTAAATGTGTTGTCAAATTAAATCATGGGATCTCATTAAACTGAATTATTGGATAGTTTTAATTTAATGGATGGCTAACATGTGGCAATTCTTTCCATATAACCACCATGGCTGTCACCTCATCCTTTTTGTTCCATTGTTAACGTTCATGCACCGAGTCGCCGCACTTCATTGAATTTTTTTCAACAACAGACATGACCCATTCAGAGCTTCTGTCTATGAGGTAAGTGGTGGGGCAGGTTTGGGGTGTATAGTTGACTGGAACGTGTTGCTGCAGGAAACACCATGATCCCAGTCTTTGTCATTTACATCATGGACTTGAATTAATTCAATTATCTGTCTCCTTTCTTGGCTTGAAAGAAAGAAACTTATGAGTTGTGATGTAAGTGTTATTGTCATCGACAAAAAATTCTATTTCAAATTCCAAAGTTAAAAAGTTTCAAGCATTTTGCAAAACAAGTTTCCTCTGTTTGGAGACTTCCCTAAAGTTTAAACAACAAATGGAGTCCTTCTCTCTACAAACACACTCTTTTGTTGGATCATAAACCAACTGACCTTTGCTTTGGAATAGAAGGCCTTTGGTTGTGACCCCTGAGACACAGAATCCAGCAGCAAACAGCAACTGCAACTGATAAGAAAGTTTGACTGGACTTTCTCTCTGACCTCGTTGGATAACCCTCCAGCAACACTGACCTTGACAATGCACAACATAATGTCAAATAGTGTCAGCCAACGTTTCCTCATTCACCTTTTATCTTTAGCCATTTTGAGAAATTTTGACAAATGTTCACTTGTAAATCTAAATGTATCCATCTGGTAGAATTTGAGATCAATATACTGTAAATTGACTTTTTATTCCATATCGTTTATTTGCACAAGTAAAAGGATCTTAGAGGAAAGAACCTCTTGATTGGAGATCATTATGAAGCATATATGCATGAATTTGAAATTATAATTTAAAAATATTCAGACCAATTTAAGTCTCTATGAGTGGTGTTTGGTAGGAAAGGTCTACCTCTAAGACAGCCTTATCCCAGGAGAGCACTAAACATCTTCAAAAAGCATTCATGGTTTACTGCTTTCCATCATGCTCTTATTGTACACTGTCTAAACTTTCATTACATGACAGGGATCACTATGCAGATACAGGTCACCTGCTTTTTAAGAAGCTCCACCCACCAATTCTTTGTTTTTGTCAGTAATCCCCAGAGAAATGACTGCTCTGAAAATACACTATTTCACTCATTAGTTAGGTGGACTCCTGACGTCTTCATGCACTCTCATTGTCCCTCAGGCCATCACAAGGGAGATGCGAGCAACTGACAGCATTCTATTGGCCACTGTTTTAAAGACATAAAAGAATATTTGAACATTTTTATCCTTAATGCTTAATGACAATTTTATCTCACAAATGAAAAAAATATATATATTTGTTCTGGTTGTTGAGATTTGTAACTAAGCTAACAAATTATTTTCAAATGTCTTTTCCCTAACCAAATAAAAATATGCTCTAGACTTTTACAGACACTGATCATTCTCAGTCACAGCCCCAGAATAGATTGGGGATTACCTCGGACGTGAACATGTCATTGTGATAAAAATGACAGAGGTAGACCATTGTGTGAAGCAGTGGCTTTAAAGGTTTTATGCAAAATATTAAATCTCTACCTTGCTTTCGATTAAACTGCTACACACTGAATTATTTAATAAGGCACAAATGTTAATTAAAGGATTATTTTGGAATAAATCACACTAGCTATTTGCTGTTGTGAACATATATTCTGTTTCAGAATATATGTCCACAACAAGGGGAAAAAAGCAATCCTAATGATGCTTTGTTGCTATTTCAAAACACTAAAAGAATGAAAAAGACAGAAGAAATTGAATTTTAGGAGTAAATAATGCTGTGGCCTTTCCAGACAAAGTGACAACAGAATTTGGAGACTGCAAACAGCTTAATTTGATCAGCTTTATGTAAAACAGTCATTTGAGTTGGAGGTATGGTCGGGGGGTGCAGTTAAAAGATTAATTGCAAATGTTTACAGTGGAATTTGGACAGTGTGTTTAACAGGATAATCCTGCCCAGAACCAAACACAGGAGAAACAACGAATTAATGGCTATGGAAGTCACTGCTTATCACAGGCCCACTGTCTGTTTGGTGTGTGAGAAATCCCTGCTTATGCCAGTTCTCAACATTTGGACTCATAGTGTTTTCATTTATTCAGGACCAATCCATGGTGACTCAATCTATGCTACAAAATCTTCCTTTTTTAAAGCCAGAAGTCACTGACTGCTGCATTTGCTTCATTTCTACCTCATGTTTGTCTCAACGATGTTTTATTTAGCTAAAAACACTGCCAGACAGAATTATTCCTGGCAAAAGTCAGGCAAAAGCATTTACAAAGGATAGAGACTGTCATGTGGAAAATCAGCTGTTGGCTAACTCAGATGAAATAATTAGTGAATGTTGTATGGAAAGTAAACACAGCTCAGAAAGCATTAAACCAACAATCCTCATTGCCAACTTCTGCCTTGACCTCGGAAAAAAAATGTGTCTCAAGCTGTGTCTGCAGTTATTTTATGTACAGTGTGAATGATTTTGTGTTATTTTGTGTGTGTGAGTTTGATTTCACACTGTTAATTGTCACTATAGGTTGTTTTTTTGGTGCCATTGTGAAAATCAAGTTGTGTCTTTGTCTTTTTTTTTGCTTTGGTTTTGCAGTTTTTCAGTCACTGAAACATAGTGAAAAGATTTTTTTTCCCTCATTAGATAAACACACATGCACTCACATGCATACAACAGATGTATTCAAATTATTCCGCCGTGACCCTTTATTGAAAATCTGTGTGTGCGTTTGCATGTGCTCTTGTGCTTGTGTCACGGACAGAAGATGGTGTCAGTCTTTAGCCAACCCCCAACCTCTTCAGCTCGCCCTAATGCCCCTTTTACCTCCCCATTTTCTCAAGCCTATTCAAAACGTGTCACTCACTACGATGAATTCCATTAAACCTTAAGGGTGCCAGCCACCTGAAAGAAAAGAAAATATACACCAGTAGTTTCTGTGGATTTGTGAAACGAAAGTTTAAATGTGTTGTCTCTATGCTTGCTTTCAATTGCAAATCTAAAAAGCAGTCTCTTGCTGTACTGTCTGCTATTTCTTCACCTGAGCCGAAAACCGAAAATCCCTGT
Source organism: Menidia menidia (assembly GCA_907169785.1). Taxonomy (NCBI): domain Eukaryota; kingdom Metazoa; phylum Chordata; class Actinopteri; order Atheriniformes; family Atherinopsidae; genus Menidia; species Menidia menidia. The sequence goes on along the minus strand of CAJRST010002224.1, from coordinate 10,084,882 downwards.
GTAGGGTCACATATTAAACAGGAGCAGAAGTGAGGACTCAGCAGAGCCGGCTGGGAGAGAAATGAGCGTCTGGATCTGAATGTGCTGAATGAATGAGTGCAGGTCATGATTTATCAGGCCCAGAGAGCCACTCTCTGCCTGTCCTGCTGAGTCCTTATGGCTGCAGCCTTTATGTAAAACAAACCCAACCTTTTCATTCTGCCGCTCCCATCACTTCTCTTCTCTGTAGCTAGAAAACCAGATCCTGCATTCCCAAAAGTACTCCGACAGCCCTGGAATGACCACAGGTCTCGACTTTATTGACGTATGAACTAAAAATGAGCTCCACATGAGAGAAAGTTATTGCTCAGTAAAGAACCATTTAGATTATGGAGAAGGCACGGAGTCGTGATTAAAAACAAAGGGATGGTTCATTCCGAGCACTATAACTGGAGGGGGTTGGTGGATTTAGCTGACTTGCACGGATGTTCCGCAGGTATCTGTCATTGATCACGATTCGGGTAATATTTTAATACTTTCCCTACAGCTTAACATTTGTAAAGTTGAGTTTATGTGCAGTAAAATTAGAGGCAACTGAAATCTTAATACTTTGATAGCCATTTTTGTTCCATAAATAAAAAAGTTCTACTTTAAAAAGTAAAAAATTCTCAGTCATCAGTATTATGTATTGTTTTAAATATTCCATGTTAATAAATCACTGCTTTCAGATACCTGAGCCAGTCCTCTCATTAAGACCAATCTGCAAAAACCTTCCAACTCTCCCCTTAAACTTAAGAACCTCAAAGCCTGAACTGAAAATGACCCCTTTCAATTTAATTGCAAGGAATCTCATTGACCCGACACATCCTTTTTTTGTCCAGCAAGGGGAGGAGTGTCAGTTTGACCCACTATTGGTGCTCTAGGTTGCAGTGCTAACCCTATGGCCACAGAGTGTGTCCCCACACTGGTCTGTAGTGTCTAAGGGATTGACAAGTGAACAGGACAAAAGCGCTCAGTCAACAAGCTGTTTAATATCCATTATTATGAAGTGAACATTGTGCCTTTGGACAGGTAAACACATCTCCATTGATCCACTGATGGCAAGATAGAAATATTTTCTCTCACCACTCACCACCATAAAGTGCCCCCTTTCACAAAGACAGGGAGCAAACAAAGAAGACAAAAAAAGGTATAAAGGAGGCCTGACATTCTGCTCCATTGGTAAATAATAGCACTGGCAGGCTGGCCTATCTATAACCTCTGAAGCCACAGTCTGCCAAGATAAAATGTTGGGCCTGCTTCTCCAGAGCCTTGGAAAAGATCAACACGGCTGATGGAGTTTTATTTGTCTTTAATGTCACACTCAGTCTGGGCGCTCTGAAAAACAGTCTCGAGTAAACACTAATGACAAGAATACTCTTAGACACTTCAAATTGGACGTTAAGCACAGAGCTGAAAAGCCATTGCACCCCAGTGGATCGCTAATCTGTTGAACCTCTGAAGTGGATAAGACTGTGATGAAAAAAACCTCAGGAGCTCTTCACAATAGAGATTGATGATGCGTGGGGGCAACCCAATGTCTGCTCACACAGAAAAAAAGGTAACCAAATTGTATTTGTTTTGTTGTTTTTTTCCACACACTTTGTCTCTCATTGTATAACTGAAATAAATAAATCTTGCATGTGTGCTATTTTTCCATTGAAATAGATCAAATTGCATGTTTAACTAGCATAACTGCTCATTTTATGTCTTGTTGACATGCTTTCTTCGTCTGCTATCTTTTAACTGCGCACTATTGTGGCTTCTCTGTTGTAAACTGTGAATTAGGTGCCTGCTTTTAAGTTTAAATGGAGGTGGATCCTTTTCCATGTGCTCTATATATGAGCCCTCTTTCAAAGAGAGGGGGACGGATGCTTGGTATGCTGTTATTTTGTGAACTACTCCGCTTAGTGTGAAAGCAGAGGGCATCTCTTCCCAGCAGGAAGTGGACAGCTCTTCCCCCTGTAATGATGCATAACGAGTACACTTCCATTCACTCTTGTGAGCCTCAATGAGGATGGACCCTCAAACCTATCTATTATAGTCTGGCTAATGTCAGAGAGTCAGCTGCATTCAATGTTATATTTTGGTCTTTTCTGCAGTTTGATTATTCTTCTTTACAAACACTCATACCCCCAACCACGCCCACAGTTTCATCCATTCACTTCCATTTTCCTGCCCATCTCCAAACTGACCTCAGTTAGATACCACCTTTAACTTTTTCTTGCTTGTAACTGATTTTTCAATCTTTTTCAGGTGGCATAATCAAGCTCAGCATGTAATTCCCACCATACTAAGAACCGCAACAAAGAGTTACACCCAACAGAGAGCTGCATGAGCAAATTATTATAGCTACATTAAAATCCTAAGCACAGAGTAGATAGTAATAATGTTGTAGATCTTTTTGAGCAACCACAGTCTGGGTGCTTAACTTTATCTATTTCTCTCAAGGCAGCCAATCAGGCAGTGTTATAGGCTATAACAGCTGCATGGAAACATCTATATTACAGTGTACATAATATAAGTAATGCAGATTACTGTCTGTTGAACCATATGGATGAGCACATGTGCATGTGAGGTCTTTGATTTTGTTTAGAACCCATATTATTTGCATGAATTATGACAAAATAGCAACAATAATGATTCTCCTGGCCTGTTATATGTTCAAAATTCTAGACTTAGTCACTTCCTTAGCTGTTTGTCAACATTGTGCTGCAACATTAAAATCCCATTACTAGGGCTCTCATTTTAGTGTGTAATGGGGTTCATATTTCTTAATATTTCTTTGTTTCCACAACTGTTGATTGTTATTCATGCAATGCAAAATAAAAACTCCATTTTCCATGCAAAGCCAACAATGATTTGTATTGAGGATTCCTGTTTACCTCCCACCTTTCAAATCATATCTTAATGTGAAAGCATCCGGATTATTTCATTCTTAAACGTATGTTATCAGAAATAGGCGGAAAATGGGCATTAGCATAAAAAACATCTCCCAGGTCCAGAGGACTTCAATCATATCTAGAGTTCTTTTTTATGCTTATTTTTCTCAGTAAACATGAAAAGAACTGTATTTTACTGAGGCTTAATGATTATGTGAATGCATATTTTCAAGTGCTTAGTCAAACAGATGTTCAAGTTGTTTAAATGTGGTCACTGTGAGCAAAGGGGCATATTTCCGATGGGAAGACGATCACATTTTGATGTTCCACAAGCACACACCCGCACTGTACCCCTTTCAGCAGTGGGCCGCCTGAATTCAAGCCGATTATGGATAACAACCACATTACAGCACGATACATCAAAGACCTAGCTTACCGCTCAGTAGGGAGCCACTCAGGCACATTTAAAAAAGCTACCCATTCAAGAGCTCTCACATGAAGCATGTTATGCATTAAATGTGTCACACAGGAAAGCTTCTTCTGAGCTATCTGTTTCTGCCACTGCTTTGTCGGTGTGCTGTTTTTATTAGAAAACATTAAATCAACAAGGAGAAAGAAACAACAGCAGCTTCAACAAAGAGGAGCAACTTAAAAATATGGCAAAAACTTTTTTTTTTATGTACTGTATTTATGTTTAACATATTTCTTCGTCAAATTCTGGTATTTTGTCGTAAGTGTTCTGCATATTGTTTGGAAATTTGATGTTATTCTCAAAAATCATAAAAATGTATCACTGCAAAAAATGTAGCAGTGACGCTAAAACAAATCTAAAAATGGATGAACATTGAACTGAGCAGGATATTTACTCACCTTTTTCCATTCAATGCAATCAAATCAGATTCCTCTAAAGTAATTGCAGGGTTGTTAAGTTTAATAAGCAGCTGTTTTATCCATGCAGGTGTGAGAACGGTGGGCTACCAGGGTGTATTTATGTATTTGCATAGCTTCACACCTGTTAATGACTGTGCTTGTTTTGCCAATGAATTTCCATGTTCTTCTAATAAGACTCTGTGTCCTCCCACGGCTATCCCTAATGACTGTTATCACACCACCTTCCAGAGCTGCAGCGCTCAAGTTTTAATAACCTGCATACTGTAGCACTGCTTTGTGTATGAATTGAAATTCGCACAGGTGACACATTCAAGGGGGTGACACAAAATGAGCAGATATGTGTGTAAGACCAGAGAAGGATCTTTTAAAAAAAACTTAGAGCACTTCAGACTCAAACTTGTGCAAGTCTTTGCATCCAAGTAGAAAAAATATATATATATAAAAAGGGGTGGGCGGGAATTAAATTGTGCTATGTGTTTTACATTATTAACGTTTTTTCCCCTTTCTCTATACCTTGGTATTATTTTATGATAATCCAACCCCAAGCCTGACACTGACACATTTTGCAAGAGCAGGTGAGAGCCTGCCAGACCCTTACCATTACCCATCAACTTTCTTTGAGAGCTGAAGACATGCCAAGGCTCCCTCGGATAACAAGCGGAAGATGTGGAGATTCTCCTTGGAGCACAGACAGAAGTCTGTTTCTCGGTCAAGAAAAATTTCCTCCCTTTCTCTGCTGCCCCTCAGCTCCTCGCATACAGCCATGCCTGGAACTGTAGATATTTCCTATGAGCAGACTCCCCCATTACTGAGAGCTAAATTAACAGTACTTAAGTGTCTATTAAAACACAAATGCTTTGCTGCCTCCGGCTGACTGTGCCTTGCCCCTTCTCCATCCATGGCAGCTCATTAAAATGGCGTAATTGCAGGTAAGCATCCTGCACCATCAACAAGCTTAATTACCACAGCAAAAGAGGTTCATAGAGGCACATTTGCCAAAATAAACCTGAGAGGCAGCCAAATAAATAACAGTTATCATTAACAGTCCAGGCCTGTTTTATTACTGAGGGCAGGGCCTGGAGCAGTCTTATTAGCAAAAGAGAATTTTAAAAATCGTATCATTCCTTCAACAGCTAATAACAATTTGTCTAATAATATATATTTCAAATTTATGGGTTGATAAATCATCTTTTTTGTGTCAGAAAAGTAACTTCTTTCAGTATTTGGTCAGTAAAAGACACATAAAGTGATACTGAAAAGCAGAAACTTGTTTATCTAGTATGGTGCACATATCACAAAACTTATACAGGCATCCACAATTTCCTCTTTCCAACATTGCATATATTCTGGTAGTTTTAATAAAAGATATAGAATGACTGAGCTTCATGTATGTAAATATATACATTTCATACATTTTCCTTTACTTGTTAAACAAGTAATTTCCAAGGTTTTTTATTTTCTCTTTGCCTTTAATCCACTGAGTAAAATCCATTTTACCCTTCAAGGAAAGGTGCAAAGTGTGGTACCTTATTTACCCTCCACTCATGTGAAGATTTAACTACAGGACTAATCGGCTCTTAGATTCCCTCTTTTGTCATCTGCCATCTTCTAATATGCTCTAACTAGATATTTATTGTATGGGAATGTTCTTACTTTTTAACCTGCCCCTGAACCGTCAAATTTCTGCTCGCTCTTGATCCCACCATTTTATACATTTTAGGGCCTTTAAACCCCCTCAAAGCTTCTTAGTAACAGTCGGTCGATCAAAGCCACCCCAGCCCTTCCATCCTCTCCTGAACTGAAGCACAAGTTTAAGATTGCTCAAAAGGGGACTTGGAGTCAAATTAAACGGTATTGTTTGTCGCCGTAAACCAAAATGTTCCATATTTCAGCCGACGGATGTCTTGTTGAAATCTATAAGTGCTATTTTTTAACAAAATTAAATGAAAGGTGTAGTTTTAACAGTGGTTGGCTAGAATCCAAAATCAAGCACTGTAAGTGTTACACTGAACGGTGGGAACAGAGCAGTGGTGTTACAGTGCCACCTCGATGTGCATGCAACAGCCGTGGATAGGAAGAAAGAATCCTTTTTGCAAGAATTTTACTTTCTCCACCATGTCATTATACTCTCCTACATCCATGTGCAGACCCATAACTCTCAAGATAAAGCTTGATGCCTTTCTCTGTTTGCGCATATAAAAGAATCGAGACATTGCTTGTGCATAGACAGCGGCTGCATGTGTGAGGCACCACATGTGAATATGTGAGAATGCAGAGCTCATGGTTTTTCTATGTGTGTGTGCGAGGTAAGATTTGTCAGCCGTGGTCAGAAAAGGAGCAAGGTATCAAAGATCACAAAAAGTGTATGACAGCTGACAATTTCAGGCTTTTGATTAAGATTTGTTGATATGACCAATCCCCGGGTCTCTCCCGAGCTCACTCCAGGGATTCTCAGCTACCTCAGACAGTGCAACTCGTCAGTTGACAGAATCAGGTGCCTTCTCCTCATCGTCTGCCTTAGCTCCCCGCTGAAACCCCAGTAATTAGAGTCTGGGCCACATGCAGAAAAAAAAACACCTACAGAGAGCAAAGTGTCATGGGCATCTCCAATTATGCAGCCATTTTGCTCATGGATGCAACCAGCTCTGGCTGTAATGACACATGCGCACACACCCACACACTCATGGGCATGCGAGAAGAAGTGTGTGTGTGCGGCTGCAGTGAGATCATTACAGGACCAAATCGGTTTAATCTTGACACATGCTTATTATTTAGTCCTGTCAGCAGTAAACATATGTTGCTTATTACTGCTATTTTGTCTTCTTAGAGATACGAAGGCTCTCACCTTTAAACCTTGTTTACACCTGAGATTCATTTTACAATTTGCTCTCATTCAGTGACACTGTAGTGTAACTATGTTAAAATGGCTGCATAGCCGTGTGTGGTAAAAGCTTGGAATTGTCAACCACTGCAGAGAGAAACTTGCAGAAAGTTGAGAACATGATTAAGGTCTATTGGCCATCCTCTCTTAGATTTTTGCGTTAAATCAACCCTGAATAATATAACATAAGTGGTCTATTATCTTCCAGTGTAATATTAAGTACTGCGGGGGAAAAAAGGAAGACAGACTAAATTTAGCACTAGCCTGAAGATGCTGTTGACTATGGGCTAATGTCTTTAAAACACCTTCTCCTCCCAGAAAAAGAAGGGAAAGTTAATTGCAGCATTTGCTCATCGGGGAGACAGAGGACCACTCAAAATGTCCCCTCATTTGTGAATTAGAGACACACATTTAGCCACAGGAAACGTAAAGTGGGATTGCTCTCCATGAAGAGGAGGTTAAGTGCACTAATGGAAAGCGGTTAAGTGTTTGTTATTGTTGATCCGTTATTTCTTTTTCTCTTTTTCTGTATTTATAGCTGGTAATTGTAGATGTAAATTTCTTGAATGTTTTAATGGTGATTCTTTAATTCATCCAACCAATGATAAATAGTGCTGTATAGTAAATGCTAAGTGCTTTGGACTGTCTTGATTGCTACCTTATCCTTGATTTTGTACAACCCAGTACATAAATTCAAATCGTGTTAAGATGGCATATACCACATCCCCAAAATGAGAGCCTTGGGTTATCCATCGAACTTAAACAAAAATAAAACATGTAACTGCGCTATATATTAACTTGTCAGTTACATGAATTAAATATTTATCGTTTGGTTCCCTGGAATACAGTGTTGTATATCTGTAATAGAAGGCTAACTAAGTTACAGACCTGTCAGTCGGTTATACTTTGCTCATTCCTCATCTTTGTGTTCCGTACATGCAACACGCACCACTCTCGTAAGTGTTCATTAATTCATTGCTCCCCACCTCCTCTGCATGTTTGGCCTTTGAGGAATTTGAGAAACAGACTTTCAGTAATTGTTTGTGCAACTCCCGCCAGTGTAACTTGACACATATTGTGAACCTAATCCTGCTGATGATGTGTGGTGAAATTAGTATTTCGGTATTTTATTTGACATGGTTAATAGTGTTTCCCTTCGCAGAGACTTCTGAGAGGAGGGAATTATTGGGTGTATTGTGAATGCTATTGTTAGCTACTGCGAACCACATGGACATAGTAAAATGCTTGAAATTGTATTTGTCATGTTCAAACTAAGTCAGTGGCGTGTAGAAAAGTAGGTGTCAGAGGAGAGAAAATCCTCAGTATTGCTCTGAGCTGGCTTTGACACAGATATTAGTCATAACATACTGCCTCCTCCAGAATAAAACAACCCTGGCAAAGCTGACCGACTTCTGGAGCAAGCCCTTCTAATGAGAATTTGGTGTAATTGATGTCATGCTATGGCAAGATTGGGATCACTTCTCAGTTTCTTCTCTTTGTTTGCTGCCATTTCAGAAATACGCACTCTGAACTTTACCAGTCATTTATTCTTTCATTTCCTTCTCTAAACAAAAGCGAGACCCTCTTTCTGCTCATCACCATGCCAATACGGGAGAAACACCATCTTGTCGCGCAATGTAACAAAACCATTAAATGTGCAGCATTAAAGGGAGACGAGATGCAATTAGCCAAGAAATTACTCTGATCTTGGTGACATTTGGGGGAAATTGTAACACAATATGCGAGGCCGGGGCTTGATTGACAGACTAATCCAAGTTTGATGGGTGCAGGTCCACGTTCACCGAGCAGAGCGGGTCGTCGGCAGATAACGAGTACAGCTGCACAACCCTGATAGCTGTGTCCGCTAGGATTCGTCACCGGGCAAATTCCTCTGGTTTAAAAGATGATGAAAGTATCGACCATTAATGACAGGATCATCTCCCTGCCTGAAATAAATGCTCTAATCCCTTTTGCCAGGTCCATGAATTCCTAATATAAGTTATACAAACTGGAGCAATAAATCAGTGTTAGCTCAGTTGTGTTTGGAAAACTGTACCAAGGCTCTTTGCCCCCTGTTTAAAATGCAAGACAGGCAACTGAGGACATCTTTGCTTAAGCTGTAACATCCAATGAGTTATTGCTGGAGATAGATTAGCTCTCTCACAGCAATAAGAATTGCAAATATGTAAAGAATAAGGTGGATTTTAACATAGCTATTGTCAGGCAAGAAGTGTATTTGACTGTCAGTAAATTTTGATGAATATCATAACCTTTCATCTGCTGGTTCTTCGACGGGTTGATGAGATCATCGTACTCATTGTGCTGAGAAGGAAGTCTAAGACAAACAAGAATATAGGAAATTAGTTTGTTAGTAGGTTATATGAGACTCTAATTGGAGACACCAACAAATGTATTCCTATTGATACAATTTTGCAAAGTGTTACAATCATCGCTCAAGACAGTGTGTTAATTAGAGCGCCTGGAAAACTCTGCTGAAAATGTAAAGAAACCATCTTTAAAAAGGGGAATTCTATCGGCAGGCATTTTTATACTACACAAAAAGTCCACCCTTGGGATGTCTGCCATAAAAGCTGAAGCACGTTCACTAATTCTCGTCCCCTTCAGCAGGATGATTGTAGCTATTTTTTCTTTTCATTTTTTAAGAAGTGTGACACAATGCTGCCTCAATGTAATGATTATGTTGAGTGGAAAGCAAAAGGCAATGGGTGATGAATATTTCATAAATGTTAGCAGCACTTACTGGACACAAGGCCTGATTGATGGCAGAGTGGCTGAAAAGGCTTTGACGCTGAAGGGCCGCAGACTCCTTTCAGACCCGAGCTTACCTCAAGCACCATCGTTAATCGCATAATAAAGATGCATTTATCTGAAGAGCTCTTCATTATTGTCAAACCGTTAAACAAAAGTAGTGGCATAGAATTTGTTTTATTACAGACAAAAACCCACTCAACTAATGTGATACGAAAAAATAACACATATGGAAAGAACAAAAGATTGGCCTATATTATTTTTTTACAAGTACGTAGAGTGGCCAGCATGCCCGTATTTGCATGTATTGTTTTCATCATAGATCACAGAGAGGTTATCTTTTAACCTGCCTACATCACAGGTGTTACTACTAAACAGGTAGCACAGCACATTCTCAAAGACTATTTGGAAACATTAGAGAAAGTCTACATGAATGGATTTTTGTATTCTTCATGCCTTGCATTTCTGACAACCTGCCGCTGTATTTGCATGTAGAGCTAGAGCTGTATATCAGGAATCACTGTGGGAGCTCAAAAGAAAGGAACTCACTCCTCTGGGTAAATGCATAGAACATAAGCTAAACAGACTTCTTTGTGCATCTATTCCATGCTTCATTTTGCAGTTACTATAATTATTTTAATCAGTCTTTTTCTGAAGTCATGCATTTACATCTCCTGTGATGTACTCCGATAAATGGGTGTACCCCTACAGATGTGGTGAAACACCAAGATCCACTCTGGATCCACTTGTCCAGATCCTTTTAATTAAAGCCGGAGCATTATTCTATTACCGACAAGTCCATTTGCAGATAACCATCCATCACACATGTGCCCCCTTTCTCCTGGAACATAATGAATTGAAGCAGAGCGAGGTGTGGTGATAATTTTTCAAAGAAACTGAATGGAATGTGTAAGCATTTCATGTTTGTTTTTTTTTAGACTCATCTCCCTTTCTTTCACTTAGAAGAAATGACCCCCACAGGCAATGGTATCATATAGACGAGAATGAACATTATATTGACCAAGGTTTTGGTGTGAGTGCTATGTATTTTTAATAACTAAAGCCTCAAGAATTGACCTCCATCTCATTTTTCATTAAGCCTCGGTGCCCCTTACATGGAGTTCTCTTCCCATTCATAAGCTTTTCCGTGACGCTACTAATAACTTAAATCTTGGTCAGAAAATGATGGGGATTTGAGCGGTCATAAATAAGATATTAATGTATAGAAGGTGGAAGGCAATTGCAATTTGCCATAAAAACTGTCATCGAGATGTGCTCCACAACATATATATATATATATATATATATATATATATATATATAAAAGAAACTTGTGATTTTCTATGTTGAATTTCTTGAGAAGCTGATTGTTTTCAAACCTCTGAAATTTTAAGAAAGACATTAAAAAAAGTACAATAAAAGTGTGGTCTCAAAGTATAATATCCTTTTTATATCAATTTAAAGGATATTCCTTTTGCTATTGTCATTGGTAGGTGTTGCTTGACTATTGATATTTAGTTACTAAGATCTAAAAGCCTGTCAAGGGAAGTTTAAAAGACACAAACTGCTTCACCTCTTTGAGGAAATTATATGCTCATCACAATTTAGTTAATTGCCTTTAGAATGGGAAAATATGACAATGTAAATATTAAACATTTTAAATCAAAGTCCTATTGTTGATGTGTTGGAATGCAAAAAATAATGCCAATGCGAATTCAACAGAACACAAGTGAGAATGACAAAAAAGACCCACTAAACATAATCCAGAGTACAAGTAAAAGTGTAGTGTTTCAACATGGTTTTCGATACATTAATTTGTTCAAAACGCCACAGTTTTTCAAAACTTTATGATTGCGTTTACAGTAGTTTGGATGACAAGGGTCAATTTGATAGCATGGTCAAATTCCTGAAACTGATGCTAACTGCATGTGTCTTAAGACTTAAGTTATTTTTTAATACAAGGGACAACACGCCTGCAGAGCTACTCATATGTGACCCAACTGATAAGTATACAATTCCACAAATCTGACTTGTGCAGGCATTGTTTTTCACATTACTAAGATTATGCTGTAATTTGATTAAGGCTCAATTGTTTTTATCCAGTTGGTAAGAATTAGACACTGTTTTCCTGCACATACAGACATACTGTGAAGTATGTCCTAATTTACTATAGCCACCAGCTACTATTGTTTCAGGTTACTCATATATTGCTATAAGCCCAAAAGCACTTTTTGTTTCAAATGTGAATCTTTTAGATCGCTGATGTATTTTTAATGATGTACTTACAGGGGTGTTGGAATCACCCTTGGCAAATATTATATTTAGCATGTTTTTTAACAGTTTATATGAATTAGAATTGTACTGCAACTGTGCTCTTCAACATACTATGTGAATTCATCATAAACTCCTTGGAAACCAACTTGTTGTGTGTTTGTGAATCACTCTTCCTCGTTCTCCTTGTGAAAGAACACCTGTGGCCCTGGAGAGTTTGGGGTCACAACTGCATCCCTTAGTGGCCAGCCTTCGACATGCCCAGCCCTGCTATGTCCCTCAGGCCCTCCTGTTAGCTAGGTGCCCCTCACCACTGTCACTAAATCTATGTGTGTGCGTAGTGTCGCGCATGTGTGTGTGTCCTGCCGCAGAACAAGACCCAATTTGATTTGCTTCACTGGCCTGTGAAGCTCGGCTGTGAGACTGCACCTCTCTTTATTCCCTAATGGCTTCCTTTCCCCGTTACTCCTTACCCTTCCCTAGATACCAGTTATGTGCCCTCTTGGAATTATACATATACATGATGGGGAGAGAAAGAGAGGTAACAGCTATGAGGTACAGAACCAAAGTCAGTTTGTGGCGAGAGAGGAAATGGGTTTGAAATAAAAATGAGACAATGCACAAGATGAAGAGTCAGTGGTTCCCTCTGCTGCTGACCTTGGGCTGAGGATGTGTGGATATTAGAGTATTGAAATGGGTCGGAATGATGTTGGAGTGCCGGGACCTGCCAGTCAAAAATGGGACAACAAACACCAGAAATAGTTAGTTTCCAGGGCTGGGGTACGAGGTGGGTTTATCATTTTGTCTTCAGCTCAGTCTGAATGGTGTTCAGGGCCAATGGAGGTTAAGCTTTCTGCTGCTGTTGCCACCCACCCAATATCACAGCAGAACATACATACATACAAATGGTATAATACCAATGCTGTGATCTCCTTCCCCTCCCCCACGAGTGATCCAAATGGTCTTGTGACTTGAACCATATAAGTGAATGTCATGGAAAGACATGTAAATTGCATTGCATAAGACATGCAATCGGCTCAGGCTGTAGTTAGCTAACAGCATCGCTCTGCTCAAATAGGTTCTCAAAGCATCCATGCGTGACTTTGAGTCTAAATGGGTCATGCCATACAGGTACAATTCAATCTCATTTGAAATGAGTTTGCTATAAGTAAACTTTGGAAATAATTTTCTTTGTCAAGTCTAATATGTTGAGTTGAGTCGGGGGGTTTTGAGTAGTTGGGGGTCTTGAAAAAAGGTGAGGGTGATGTGGGAGGGGGCACTAATTTAAGAGGCTTAATAATGACCCCCTACTACTCTCTGCAGGAACTGCCTTCATTCGCCCATCACATCACATGCATGGCATGGCATGGAAGCAAGAGATGCATGTCATTTTCGACACAGCTTGGCACTTAGTGGCTGCAAGGGAAACTTTATTCTCTTGCAGGAGTACCTGCCTGTTCCGACGAGAAGAGAGGAATATGACCAATTTCTGTATTTACTTGCTCTTTTCTTTAAATGCTGAAACAAACAACACAATCTCGGAAATTTTCGCTTTCGACACAGAAAACAGCACTCACCAGAATCCCCAGTGAAGGGATGGCCACAATGAATGTATGATAATTATTGTGATTTTTAAACATATAGATGATAGAATTATTGTTTACATTTTTTTTTTCTGTACACTCTACAAAATAATTGTGGATTGAATTTACAGTTTTTCTTCCCAATTGACCAATCCTATACAAGCAGTTGGAGCACACCAAATTTGATTAGAATTTAGTATTTCCATGTTAACACTGCTCAATAAAAATGCTGCGTGACCACATTTTTTCTGGCGATCTTCACTGCTATTAAACAACTGCTTTGAGTCGTTACGTATTCAGTGCGATAAATAAGCAATAAAATAGACAGACAACGTGAACACAAGCTTGAGGTGTAAGTCAAATAGGTTGCACAAAAGCAAAAGTTATGAACACACCTGTGTGTTTTCACCTTTTTGACTCCTTCTCAAATACAAAATCATAAACTTTTAAATAGGTTAATATTCCAGTGATTCCACTGATAGTTCCATTAATTAATTAAGTATACATTCATTTCTATGACATCAGTGGACAGCTCTAGCCTTAATGTAGTTGATTTCCTTTTGCCAAAGGACCAAGAACCCCGTGGTGTTCTGAAAAAAAAAAGGGTAAAAAAGCTGGGCCCCTTTGCACTTCTCCTTGATGCAACAGTCACTATAATGCAAGTGGCATGGTGTGTCCGAGGTTGAGCAATTCACATGAAAACCCCTCCCTCCATCTTCCCTCTGTTTATCTCAGGTCTATAGTCTTCCTCTCTTTGACCCATGTAGAATCTCGCTTCCCATTTAGGCTTCCATGCGTCCAGTCATTTACATTTCAGCACAATCAAACTCTTCCTAATTGGATCTGAAAGCGTGGCATCACAGCAACCGTCCAGATATGCAGGCCTTGTAATTTTACTTAAATTTTGTAGTTTTCCTTTTTATTCAGTTCATGGGGATTTTCTGAATAAACTGTTGGCTCAAAATGTTCATGTAAATCAGAGCTGTGTAGCAACTAACAGTCTGATTGAAACTAAATGGAATAAACAGGACCCTTTTCTGTTCTGTTTTCTGAAAACCACTTTACTTTATCATAAATGTATAATTGCTGATGTATAACCAATAGTTTTATAGACAGCTAACTAAAAAGACGTTTTCTGAATGACTCTAACACTACCATTTCTGCAAAGGCCAGTGAGAGGAGGTTTGGTCCCTCACTTACAGTTTTGTGACAGTTTTCTTTCCAACAAAAAGTTGCCAAACTTTGCTAATAAGAAGACCATTACAGTTGAACACTTACACACAAAGACACACACACACACATTCCCCTTTGATGATATTCTGAAATTAGCTCTCTTTAATCAAATGCATAACGATGCTCAGGTGTTACAAAGTGCTTTTTCCCCTCATCTTCTCGAGGATGTTGTTGCTGGAAAAGACTTTTGTGGATTACACTGGCAAGCCACCCCTAAACTTTCTGACTCTGTAATCCAAGGGTGAAGCATGTTTTTAAATCAGAGAGCTCAAAAGATAAACAATAATAATACATTTCAGCTAATGAAACAGACCAGGATGTATGGAGAGCTTACCTTTAAGCCAAGCGCCTCAACCTCTTCGCCATTTGTTTCAAACTGTTTGTTTTTAACTGCCTGCTTTTGTTACTGTTTTTAATCCGAAAGAAATAAATTTATTTGAATGCTCCACGGATTAAAGGCACAGTGATTTTCCACTTCAAACACATGCAGCGTGTTGTGTGATAAAACGACTACAGCTCGGTGTTTCATTGTCCTTTTTCTTCAGGCACGAAATGCTGTTTATTCAAACTGTAGCCTTTCTTTTTTAGTGACTGGGTGTCTATGTAAGGATTGTTTTTTTTTTTCAGTCAGAGGTTTTGTTTACTTCTTCAAAAGATGGTTTGAATAATCCCAGAGCCCAACTGCTCAATGCAAACTGCTCCCTAAAATCTTGTTTTAAAAGCAAAAGACAACATAGGTTTGTACATGTCTTATCAGCATGAATGCTTTGAGGAAATATCAAACATAACAAAAACATAGAGTGATTCTAATTTAAATAAAATAAGAAAAGCCAGAAAGTCTATAAAGTACATATATATATATATATATATATATATATAAATTAAAGGAAATAGACCCTACTAGGATTAAGTGGTATGGATAATGGATGGATACTTTTAATGAGAAAATCAGAGCAAATGTGGCAGATTTTGTGTGAATTCGTCTCTGTTTTCTATGGTAACTATGCAGACTTTAATAAAAAAGGAAAAAAACTGAACATTCTGACAGTCAACTAATCCCCCCTATTCTCACTAACACCACAGCCACTATTTCGGCCAGGGGCATTTTAATTGGCCCACTTCCGAAGTGTAATTTTTCTAATTGCTTGGAGGCACTCTCCTCTCTTTAAAAGAATCAATGCAGATGTAATAATATCTGTAATTGTCTGCCACGCTCCAGGGACACCACAAAAGCCTTGGATCAATGGTGGAAAGCAAGGAAGCTGGTAGGGGTTAATTTTTCCCTTTCTATAGGTAATGACAGGGAGGCAATGCTTGGCTCCTGGCATCGAGGTACAACTTGTGCTTTTCCTATTGTCTCTACAGTGCCTAATTGGGCCAAATGCAGTTAGTTCCCCTTGGCAGAGGCTGTCGAGGTGGTGATTAATGAAGCCTCCAGTCACGTAACCTGATAAAAAAGAAAAGAAGAAAGAAAAAATATTGTGTGTATTTTTCCTGTTTTGTGCCTTTTCACCACCTTTGTCTATTCTGTAGAGGGGATCTTTTTTTTTTTCAAAGTAAACAGGTGAGGTAGTTTAAGCATTCTCAGGTTTATTTTTTCTTCAGGGAATGAAAGGGGCAGGCCCATTGTGGCAGTAATTAAACAAAGACAAGTAGAGTAACAGCGGGTTGTTCTGCTTGGGTCCAAAGTTTCCTTTCCAGAAGTGGAAAATCACACATTCTTTGCAAAAACCGATTGGGGTGTCAGGCTACGGAGGCTGATCGAATTTTGTGGCCTCTTTTTTCCTGTACAGTCTCCAGAGATGTGTGTCAGGAATCCAGGATCAAGAGGTCACAGGTATTAGCCTTCCAGGATCGTCATGGCCTTTGACTAATTACCTCATTAAGCTGCACTCCAATACTTTCCATGGTTCAGCTTTGTTGCTTGGTGTAAAGAGGACGGAGTGGACACAGAACCATCTACAGTGACCAGGATGAACTGCGACTGCAGCTTGTTGCTGCCTGGTGGGTGGGTCGTAGGAGGGAAATCAATCTTTTGTAAATATATTAAATGCAATTATATCCGGCTGGACTTTGCCTAACACATTTATGAAAACATTAGGCAAAGTCTTCCTTTATCAACTCCCCCTAGGTCATTAGGACATTGACATGTAATTTTCACATGTAGGACCTGTTGGGAGGGGTTTGGAAAGAAGAGCACTGAAGAGAAGTTTTGATTACATCTGAGCAGTGTGTCTTTTCCATGTGTTTTATTACGTTGATGACACTTTCCCATATGTTCTTATCATAACAAGGTTAGAGGAGCCACACTTTTATTGTGTTACCTACAGTAAAAGATGTAATTTAGTTCCAGTAGCCAGACTCACGAACATTTGACGATGTTGTTGTTACTTTTACGGCTTGTGCACTTAGGCATGAATATATATCCAAATCCAAATACATATCATCATTCACAGAAATGAATCAACAAAATGGCCTTTCAGTTTCCCACAAATTTCATTCAAATTTCATTTTTCATCACTGTACTTTTTTGTGATCATCGGCTGCAGTTGCATTATTTCAAGGATTTGATTAATGCTAGTGTTTACAGTGTTTATGTTTCTATGGTATTACAGAGGCATCTTTATCTATCTGTGGTAAAAAAAACAAAAAAACAACTCCAATTACCATGAAATGTCTGAATGATAATTGTGGAAAAATGTAATGTCAATAGCCCTCTGATTAATCCTCCCGAATCTGGCCAAATGGCTGGCACAGTAACTCAGTAAGTGATAACCAATTTAATTTGTTCCTAATTACTAAGAAGCCTATTTTGACAATGTCATATGGAGATTTCTAAACCTGCTTAACCAGCCAAGCTTTATAGTTTTATTAAAGCATTTCAGTTCTTTCCCTTTTGGAAGATATTCAAGTTTAATTACTCACAAGAGGGCACATGTGCTTGCTGTAGCACAAGAGGTGCTTGACATTGGAGCTAATCCCAAACAGCTATGAGTAGAAATGCAATAATGCACTTTGGGAAAGAAAATAACTGTTTTTTTAATAGGTAAAGTTGTGTATACGTGTGTTTCATAAACTGTGTACCAATACACGTGATCATCCATGAAACTGCCTTGAACCTTGATGGAAAAGATTCTTCAAATAGTCTAACTATTCTCCACCTTTCCCTATTTTTTAGCAGTGAACTGGTAGGAAGGCCCGCTCAGATGCATTCAACTACAGCATCACATATTTTCACCTCTGAGCTTCCTAGCTGTCACCCAACAGCACCCTCAAAATCACTATTCTCCCTCTTATCCTAGACCTGAATTCTTCATTTGGTCACACTGCTTGATCCTGAATAGTCACCTCTGAGGAGATTAACCCTTTCATTAAAAATGCCTGGCTAGGGTCAAACTTATGCCTGGCTTTGCTGTCCCAGTGCTTTGCTTTGATCTATCAGCTATGGTGAAATTATTAGCAATCTCTAAGCCATGGCATGTGATTTGTTTTTGTAAATTTGTAGAAATTATTCATAATCCTATTATGTGGCCAAGGGGCAAACCTGCATAAAATGTATAAGTCCTTTGTTATCATGGGGAAGAAAGAGAGAAGAATGGTTGAATTTGGCCATAGTAGAGATATGGGAAACAAAGGTGTAATGGGTTATGTCCTAAGCTACTGGTCCTGAACTTATACTTAAAATAACTGCGTCTGGGAGCAGATTTTGATCACCTTAACACAGAGGAACTCATTTTTAACCCAATCCCAAACTCGATCCCAATCCTGAATTGTACTCTTTTACTGCAGACAAGGAATAATTGTGACATTACAAACCTTAGTCCCAACAGTATGCATTATCAGAAGGGTAATGTATTTCACATAACCAGGAGAAGAGGGGAAATCACATTTTTACACCGCCCATCTCCCTGTCAGGGGCCAATACTTTGCAGAACAAAAGTCAATGTCTCAGCCCAAATCTTGTCTGACAATGCGTAGCAGCCCGTGCTATTTTGGGCTCTTTGTGGTGCCAATCTCCTATCTCCCCTGTGACATTTTTTCAAAGAAAGAGTAGATTTCCTAGAGACTCTGCCCTTTGCAACTTCCACAGTGTATTCTTGCACATAGAGTGAGGACCCTCCTCCTCACTCTTGTGCCACTGTTCTCCACAGTGACCCGAGAAAGGGAAAATTAAGACAGCGTATCGCCCTAAGAGCCCTATCCTTAGCTGCTGGACTGAAAAGGCGTTAGGCAGATGCTTAATTCCCAGTAACACTTTTGGGAAAAAAACATGCAGAACCTGGGAAAATTCTGTCCATCAACTAAGCTGTAAACAAGAACCAAAAATATTCAAAGCACTGAATAGCTTCTGAGAAGAGTCTGCTGCTTTTTTCCCCGATAAAAACCTATTTCCAGTTTATAATTGTTACTAAACTTAATCACAAGCCCACCTTTTAATCACTGTGTGCTCTGCTTCGCACATGATTTACAGCTTATATAAAAAAAATTGCCTTTATGCTTTTAATGTCCTCATTTTAGCTCGACTGGCAGGCCACCAACTTCACATTAATTTTCTACAGTGTGTGAGTGTATAGGTCTTATCTGGGCCTGCTTTTATTCAGGGTGAAAAGCTGAGTCGTTCTTAATAACGCAGGTCTAATTGGCTATGTTTTGCTGTTAATTTCCATAAAGAGTCTGAGAGACTGTCACCTCAGCTCGGGAACACAAGGTGCTGGAGCTTGGGCTATGCTGCTCAGTCAGCCGTTAATCAGGAAACACACTTTCGCCTGTTTCATAAAGGCCAAAGGTCAAGGAGGAGGGGCCAACACCATATCTGCACAAGAGCGCTATAATTGTGGGAGTGTAAATTGCTGCAGAAAAATGTCCTGCCTCTGAAATTCAGTGATAATACATGGCAATAATTCATCTAAAGGGTGAAATGAAAGACAAAATGTGTTTTCTTTCAAGCAGAAAAGTAATACTTTAAAAACTTTTGTCTTTTGGCATAATTATAGCTCAAAACAAAACTTAATGTGCAAGAAGAACCATTACTTCCTCTTATTTAACATTTAACAATATAATATTCCCCCAAAAAATCTATTATATATATCTATTATCTAATAAGTCTGATATCTAAAACTGATCTCTGAACTACAATATTGTTACATCAAGAAACTAAATAAATCATGACAATTTTACAATAATGACACAAATCAGTGGGAGCACTGCTGGTGCCTCAACAGGAGCCGATCTACTCAGTGGAGATCCGTTTTCCTTTGATACTCCATTTCTTCTGTATGATATTCTTGTTTGGGGGGCAGACTCTTTCGCCTAATGTGGCGTGCTCTATCCCACAGCTGTGATTTTTCGGCTGCCACTTAGCATCCAGTGGCTCCAGGGCCATGAATGGAGGTGGTCTCGACAGAGTTAGGCCCCCTCATTTTATGGCTGCCTGCTTGTGGTCAACAGTCCTCTAGATCACAACAGGACCCCGAAAAGGGGGAGAAACTATGAGCAAGAGTTGCTGCTGATATATCACAGTAACATGAGGAGTTACTGGTACAGATTTTGATGCTGTGCCCAAATATCCCGTCAGATAGGCCCATAGTGAACTCTGCATTCCTTATTAGATGCATGCAAAAAAGTTAATTGGCCATGAACTAAATACTTATGGAGGCAAAATCCATTTGTAAAAAACAGATCTCATGCAGTGAAAATGGATCTGCAGTGAACACACTGGTTTGTTAGGTTATTTTATAATACAAACTATTAAAAACAACTAATTACCATTTCATCTTTATATTCTGAAAAAACAATGAATTTTTATTTCAAGGAACAAAAAACCTCAACATAACATATTGAGTGTAGACATTAGTCTTGACAGCCATAGCTAAATAATAGCTGGACAATACTTGAAATCAAATCTGTACAGGAAAACACTTAATGTGAAAGGTTTCCACCAAATTCAGTTTATTATTGACATTTTGATGAATGGTTTGATTGCACTCCTACCCTGCCTTTGTGATCCCCATTCCCTGCTTAATATGTCAGTTATGTGGCCAGAGCTATAAATCAAGTGGGGTAATCCGAAAGAGCCTTACAGGAAACATGATAAAGTGGCGAAATTTGTGCCTTTCTAACCAAATGCTGATTTCTTTTGTCCATAGATTATTCAATAGAACACAACATACCTGTTGGGAGAAAATGCCTTTAATTTAAGATGATATTCTTTGAATTGTACTCCCAGTGACATGACTAGCAATGTCATGTCAATTTCAGCATTGGCCAGATGGAATAGTAAGGTAGGTAGCCTACATACCCTTTAATGTTGTTCCGTTTAGTTTAAAACATGATGCTGATGGCTTTCAGGATTTGAATGGCTGAGATCAGTGTTAAGCGTAACAAACAACAGTAGAAAACTGACTGCTTTAACAGCCTCTGTTGAGAAAACTTTTGTTACATCCTATGCTGCCTTTCAACTGAAAACAAAAAAAAAAAATTTGTTCCATGATCTGGACTTAAATCAATTTCTTTATGAGGTCAGTGCCAGCAAAGATGTTACCTTAAGGAAATGGTAACCGTCCAGCTATGACGTTTTACACAATTGTCTAGGCCGGATGTACAGTACACATAAAGGTAGTCATTGTCACTTTAAGATCTATGACAAAAATTGCAGCTAATATGAAATGAATGCACGTAAAAGACACCACATCAAAACAGATCTAATGTTCAACAACTTCCCAGCAACATTAACACGAGAACCCACAAAATCCAAGAACTGTTTCAATAATGCTTCTCCTCTTTGCCCAAAAAGGCACATTCTAACTAAATGATCTTATCAATTCAGTTAAAAGCATCTTTAAGAGTTCTTTAGAACACAATAACCCCCAGTGGTATATTTGAGTGGCTCGCAAAGAGATGTAGAGAATGGTGCTGCCAAGTGTGGCTTTTATAGGGACAATTTAACATAATGGTCAAATAAATACTGACATAAAAAAACACCTGTGAACAGTGGTGGCAGGTTGGCGCCCATTACTATATTTTTTGTGTGACAGCTCAGCAGTGTTCAACAGATTTTCTTCCCATTCTTTTCAAGTGTAGACAGAGGCATTCTGCTTTTATACACTGAATCAGTAACATAGCAGAAGAAGTCTAAAGATCATTGAACACGATGAGCTTAGGGTGCACTGAGCATTCCAAAGATATGCGTGAATAATATCAGCCTCTACTTCAAACCTCAACGTAACCTCTTCTTTACATCCACTGATCTCCAGCTGATTCCTCAGCATTCTCAATTTTAAATGCGAAATGAAAACATCAAGTTATTGTGCTTTCGTATTGCCCTGCTGGTTCAATAGTACTTCCCCCTGGCCTGGTGTCAGTGCAGACATAAACAACACTAAAGTTTACTTATTGGTGGAAATTAAGGAGATTTTTCACTATATTTGGTCTATTGTCCAACTCATACACCAACTTTTTGGTAGTGACCTGCATTTGCAACTTGGGATGTTATTAAGAGCCTGAGCTGGTGTTTGAGGTGGATGGCTCTGGAGCCAAACTCCTGTAGAAGAGCTAGATTCTTTAAACAAGATATTTTTTCAAACAGGTGGATTTTGGTGCATCATCAGGCCGCCCATTTGTAAGAAGTGTGAAGCAGAGCTTTCAACAGATCACCACAGCTGGATCCATTGGAGGGAAACTGCTGGACAGATCTGGATGGCCAAGCTCAAGTGAAATGCAGCTACAATATATTTTCATAGTTTTAGCAATTTCCCAAACATTAAAATCTGCTGACTTCTTAGCATGGTATGTTGCCTTGAATCTCTTTTAATTGTTTGTGTGTTTGACAATGCTTACTGAGAGATAACTCACTGAGAAAATTGTGGATTGCTACATGTCTGACAGTCAAAATTGTTTAACCATTACAACCTTGTTAAGCATGTCATGGAATAAAACTTACTGTAAACCATTTAGAGGTACAGATCTTCCATTGCAACTCCGACTGATACTTCAATTTTATTTCTGTCACACAATAGCGTTACATAAACTTGACTTTGGAGGTGAGCTATATAAAGACGTGTACCAAAAGCCTGATATTTCCTCCTGGTCTCCTTCCTCCCACCTCTCTGTTGCACTTCTCTCTCTATGCATAGGAGAGATGACCCCTGCTTCAACCCTTGCTCAGGGTGTGAGTTGGGTATCACAGTTGGACCTGTCCTATTGAATGCCTTGTGACAGGTTGTTTGTGAAACTCTTGTGTTCTGTTTGTTCCAGCTCCCCACCCTATCCTCACTGACGTTGTGCCCATTGTGAATGTAAAGGACTCTGCTTTGTTTTGTCCACCTCGTTGGAGACACTGTTTGTCCAGAGTTTTTGTACGCACACTTCCGACCAGTCTGTGAGATCATCCATTAATTTACCTGCCTATTATTTCATTCTGTTTGTCCATTATATTCATATTCACAAAGGTTTTTGGAATGATTAACATGCCACATATTTTTGTTTGTGTTTTTATTATGCTTTAAATATATACATTTAAATGTCATTTGTAACTGTACAACGGACATACTTTCAACATATTGGTTCAATATTTTATAGATCACAAAAGAATACGTAGACAGAATTACCAGAAATTTTAATTCAGCATACATAAAAATGCCATGTTGGTCCTCTAGTGTTAGCACACTCCATTTGGTTATTTTACATGCACTCACCGAAATACATGATTGTAGGGGGAAGGGGGCATTAAATAAAAATCCTGCACAATCAAATACAGTCTCATGTCTACATCCAGTCATCTACCTAATACCCCCACCTCAGTCTTCTGTTCCCCAGTTCTGCAGGGAGCGTGGCTAATTTACGAGCGTGGGCAATGCCAACGTACTCTCAGAGGAGGGCCTGTTTTAACACCTCCAAATGCTGTAATGCATCCCAGCTGACCTTAATTATAAAAGCATGTGGCTCTCCCCTGTGCTTCCCCCACCCACTTTCTCTCTCTTATATACAATAGGAAGGGGCTCAGGGTGTGAGCCAGTGGTCTTACCTGCAGAGTACAGCACAGCAGCAGCTACCGTGGCAGCTCAATGTTAATAGTTGCATCCTGAGAGGAAATCAATAAAGCTATAAAGGGTGATATCACAGTGTCTGGGCCCCCCCCACACACATTCTTCCCATCTCACTCCCTGCCTCCCTCAGTGGGACCTGTTTATGAGAGGTAGTGATGTTTGGTGGGGGCAACCAAAAGGTCAGAAGCATGAGGTTTTGATCCATGGATGAGACACCCTCCTTGGGAGCATGGGGTAAATGGCGGAGTGGGACCCCTGACTCATATGGAGAAAAGTGGATCTTTTAGAGGGCTTATGAGCTGCTGTGTGTTGTCAAGGTAGCAAAGCATTAGTGCGTGTTAAGGTCCACCAATGCCGCCTGGTTACGATCAGAGAAGAATCCCGGGAGGTAAAACGAAGTCTTGCTAAACTGCTGATGAACTGAGGGAGATATTAAAAGACAGACTCTCTCATCTTCTGTCTGTATTGCAGATTTTTGCCCATAATATTGATATACGCACAGCACGGGGCTCTAGCATCATTGGGCTGATAAACTGCTCATACAATAGATAATCTTTTATGTACCTCCCGTGCACAGCACAAATATTATGACTATTAGTACATTAATTAACTCACTGGCCTCAGGGTCCTCTATCCAGCCAAGGTTAAGAGCTTCTTTAATTAAAGATCAATATGGTTTTGCAGTATATTCCTAAAACACCAAAAAAAATGCTCAGAGATCTTTACCATCTCCATGTCATAATGATATAGAAATTCACTTAAAATGTATCAAGGTAAATTAAAAATGCAAAATGAGACCATTTGCTAGTAAAACTGTAAGATAAGATATGTTAAACACAAAAGTGATGAAAGTGTGAAAGTACAAATAACTTCTTAATGGACTGAATTATATCCATGGCCAAAGTGGACCGAGAGAAGCTTTTAGCCTCTCCTGAATTCACCTAATATTGCTTTTTTAATAAACCTGTGTACCACAAAGTTAATTTAGATCAAAGGCCAGAACACGTTTTACTGTCACCCAAAAATATAAATCTCAGGAATTGGCTCTTGCTTGTTGAAGGTAACGAAATGTGAACAAAGGGCTCAGAAGATCCCATCAGGTCATTTTAATTAATCTGGATTATGTCTGATATCACAGGACCCTGGTTATTCTGGACCACAGCCCACAAAGTATGGCAAAAGCCAAACCTCGAGCACCAAACCAATCACTATTCTGCTTCCACACATCAGCCACTGACAAAATTGACTTTTACAGATCCGGAACTCTCACGTTCTTTACGTGGCTGATTG
This sequence comes from Menidia menidia, assembly GCA_907169785.1. Taxonomy (NCBI): domain Eukaryota; kingdom Metazoa; phylum Chordata; class Actinopteri; order Atheriniformes; family Atherinopsidae; genus Menidia; species Menidia menidia. The sequence continues at coordinate 10,060,020 of CAJRST010002224.1, read as the reverse complement.
TACTGATTAAGGCATCGACCTGTGTAAACATCTAAATGCAACGTCCAGATAACAGAAACTGAAACGTTAACAGAATTACATTGGTTGCATATCGGATCAGAATTTGGGTGGTTTATGAAGTTGATGCAATATGATTCAGATGTTCTGGTCTACGATGCTCAGGAGGCTACAGAGCCTCTTGTATACTCTCAGCCACCACCTCTTATGTACACTGTTGTAGTCCACTGGCCGTATGATGGGTGTGTCAGCCTCAATTATCAATGCAGCCGTGCTCAGGCTTAACCCACCTTGGTCTCTCTGGGCATGTTGACCAGTATCTCTTAAAACCCCACTTCCTCTCCCTCTAACAATTGCCCAGACCCTTTTGCCACACAAGAGTAAGATAGGTTAAACAGTTAAACACCAGCAAATCCAGCACTGCCCTGTGGGAAATTTGCTTCTAATCCCTAACTTATAGGGAAAGAATCAAAGCCAAAAAGCCGGAGCAACAAATCTGATCCTCCCCCTAACAATCTTAGGCCTCTCGGGAGGGCACAGAGAAGCTCCACAGACAAGGCTGAGATGGATAAATACCTAAATGATGAGACAGTCTGGGGACAGAGGAGTAGTGTCTGGCAATGGCCGTTCACCTCCAATTTGGCATCCACGCAATGAAAGGCAATTGGGCGGCAGCCCCCACACAGCAGCCAGTCCTTATTATTATACGTTGAAGTGTGGCTTGGGCAATGATTAATGACAGTGTCGGGGTGAAAACAAAGCACAGCGCAAGTTATCTCCAATCCACCTGCTCCTGTGGCCCGATTGAAAGAGAATGGGAAAGAGTGTAAGCAGAGGTTTGATAATGGGAAAGAAAAGAGGAAGAGAATGGAAAGGAAAAAGAAGAAGATGAGCCAGAGAGGGAGCAGACAGGATGGCATAGAAGGCATTGTGAAGGGGACCTATTGTCCACCACAAGGTGAAATAAAAAGAAACGCTGAAAGCACAAAATATAAAAATAGAATATAAAAATTCTGCACAACCAATGTGTAGGTCTGTCCACTCGACATTACAAACACCATTTGCATTCAAGATTTTTAGAAAATCTTAACAGCCTTACAATGATATATTTCTTTATGTCAACGAGCCAAATGCCAACTTGCAGGTAGTTTCAGTGTGAGGTGTGAACATGTTGCTTGTAGCTTGCCTGGGTGATTGATTTGACAGACAGAATGGACTTTCATGGCGTCTGTGTTTGTTACATCCAGGCCCACTGTCCCCTGCTGTATTGGTGTTGACATTTATGAGACATGTCGGAGGGGCCCTGCTAGACCTCACTAATGAGAGCGGGCTGGGGCTGACAGCTGTTAACACAGCCTGACACTGCCATCCAGAGGACAAATGTGAGAAAACATCTATGATACCCGCATCAATTACCACGTTTACTCATGCCCCACTTCAGAGTCCTTTGACGGTGTTATAAATGGCCATATCTTAAAGATAATCCCATTTGAACCAAGCAGAAAGTAACATGTTTTAGTGAACTCTATGGACTAGGTGGGTTTACTAAAGCATTTTGATAACTAAATAGATACAGTGCATAGATAATCCTATGTACTGATCACACTGTCAATTGCAAAAGTCCACATAAGGTCACTGTGATGTGTTCCTAAATATGGCCAACAGCATAAACATTCATCTAACTAAAAGAATTTGAACTCTTTCTGGTAGCTTTAATTTTTTCAATATTCAATGACAGTTATCTTTGACATTTTAACTATTTTCTGAAACCTAAAAATATATAATGTCCAATAATAACTATAACAGCAAGAAAAAAAATAGATCTCTCACTTCCTTAACAGAAGCCTAAAACCTACATAAACCCATTAGTTAAAGCGTAGTTTGACTTATATGTGAATCCTAAAACTTTCCATTAAAATCAGGATATGAGCCCCGTGCTCCATTAATAAATGTCAGTGCTCTCCTTGGAGAACTTCAAACAAGATATGAACTGTACCAAATAGGCACAATTCACTGGTTAAGGTACTTGCAAACATTCCATACCACCCCTTTACCAATAGTAATTTACAGAAGTGGTAGCAAGTACAGACTCTTACCGTATTTCTGTATTTGTCAAATATAAGAGTATGTTATTCTGCACAGAAAGATGTCCGTGGGTTCGGACAGCACAGTGTACAATGCTTGTTCCATACAAAGGTTTTGACTATTTTGGCCTTTTTGTTCAAAGGCTCTGTCCTGCTGTACAGCAAAACGGGCTAAAAGTGTGAAACCCTCACAAAAAGTTAAAAGTCTCTTAACATCAATAAAAAATCAGATTTCTCTGTTAACCATATGTCAATCATTTGTATTAAAAATGTTTTTTTTTCTCTTTTTTGTTTTGAGACTCCTCCGACTGTGTGCTTTATTTGACAGTTCCAATCATGTAACACAGCATCTTCCAGCACCAGAAGTGGCAAGGGTGTCTTCCCTGTGTAGTTTTTCCCCAGCACTGTAATCTGTGGAGGAAACAGTGGTGTTTTTTAATGAGAAGCCGTGGTCTTCATAACAGCTCCAGTCTGTCTGTAGTACAGTGCAGCACAGCATGGCATGCTCCGCTGCAGTGCTGTCTATGTGGGATTGCAGGGGCCACTTTGAAGTGCTGAGCTGCGGCTGTTTCCTTTGTGTCTAACAACCGAAAATCAAACCTAAAACTAAAACACCCATAAGATTACCTGAAAGGGGTACAATATAAAGAGCCATATGTATATGATGCTTTACACATCGTGTATTTGTTTCATCCCATCCCCTCTGCCATGATTATGCATGTCTACTGTGAAGAGCGGCGCTGCGTCTGGAGAGCCCCTTGAATGGAAACTGTGCGGTACAGAGAGGCACATTAAAATCCTCTAACGCTCTCAAACGAACAACCCAGGGACAAAACATGAATTCCGTGCGGTTTCTCTCCTTGTAGTGCTGAAGCTCAGACAAGCTCACATTTAGAGCGGGCTGCCATCTCAGACAGTGGGTCCAGTGGGATGTGTCACTATGTGTTTATCAGAGGATGAACTTCCTCTTTTAATGTGGCGCTCCCCCACCCCCAGCCCGCCTCAACCATCTCCTCCCTCCTCTCCTTGTATTTCCTCCCCCTCCCACTCCTCTTATGACTGTAGTTGAAGGTGAATCACCAGAGTTCAGAGAGCAAGAGGGGAAACCATTGTCTGAGTTATCTGGAGCTCTGCTCTTTGGGAGCTGAGGGTTTCGTCCCTGTGTAGTTAGTTGCTGTGGCACACTTTCAGGAGTGGGAACGCAGGATGACTGAACGTAGAGTTTATACAGTTGTGGCCTACATAACATCTGTGTTTTGCAAATCAGCCACAAAAATCATAATGGTAACTTGATAATGACCTTAATAGTTTTCCTCCCAGCGAGTAAATTAAAGGCACGAAGTTCAGTCTTTAATTGCACAACTCTATGTCAGCAATTCCACATGAACGTGCCAACAGCAAATGTTTCTTTGTTATATTTGGCTGCACCGCATGGAAAAAGAGAAAAATAAAACAATGTGTGCAACAGATACGTATACGGAGAATAAGAACTGTACTTTAGCAAATTATTTTTGTTGACTCTGCATAAACCCCGTTTGGGCTGCATGTAAATGTCTGTAAACCCAGAGTTGGGCAGATGCTTGCTTTTCTTTATACAACAGAATTCCTACACTACAAGCAATTTAGAGCTAGGTCACAGCCTTTCTCAAAAACAATGAATTTTTTCCCCTTTTTTCATGCTAATGTGTGTTTGTTTGTTTTTTTCAAAAAGGCCACAAATCCACCACTGCTGTCTGGAAATTCAAAGATCCTTGTTGCTTTGAATTTAGAAATTTGGTTAAATGGGCCAAATATAAGTCATTTATTGTTTCGAAAATTTTGATATTTTTTAATGCTGGCTTTGATAGAAAGATGTGTCTGGAGCTGAGAGGCACTGCTGATCAAGCAGCATTCTGATCAAACCCCACTCTCCTCTTTTTGGTAAATAACATTTCTGACTTTGAGATAAGGCCAATTTCTATTTACATTTTATTCGTATGATTTCTAAATCAAGGACTATAAGTGACTCCAACTGCAAACTTACAGTGCAGTTTAGTAACAAAACTCATGGTATTGTGCAAAATTAAGGGAATTCAGACAACACTGACTGTTAAGACAGAGCATGCCGGTACAAACGGATTATAAAAGCATGGCTTTTAATTAACAAAGTAATAAGCAAATAAAAGAATGCATGAGCTTGGCCGGTTACCAATAGCTGATAAATGTAATGCATTGTAATGCACACATTTCCTGAGCAGCCTCTTGTCCTTTCACCATGACACTGTGATTCAATTTAGTTCCAATGGCGCTCTCAAGTGGACATTTTGCATTACTGCAAACATTCATATCATAATATAGATACACAAACACTCACAGATTAGGACACAGTAAGACCACCTTACAATATACTGCAAGTATCACAAGTATTATGAGCTCCCAGTCAAAAGCACTCAAAAAACAAAAACGCACACAGCCAGTAGTAAAGGAAGCAACAACCCTCAACAACCCACTGATAAAGTTTGGTTAAATTCCTAAAAAAACTATCAAGCCAACCGGAAATGTTATTGATAAGTCAACTGGAATTTTCTTTTCAGAATTAAGTTACTTTGGATTTGGATATCCAAATATATTTTCTTTTTTAATTGATTTAAAAATCCTTTATCCAGAAAGATTGAGCTGAAGTAAATAAACATAAATTACTGTTTTTGAATCAAGCACAAAATCAGTTCTTACATTATGTGTTTGAATGAATTAAGCTTGCTTGACATCAGGTGTCCCCCTTCTGAGGTGACAGCTTTACATGAAAAAATAATCTGCATATTTACCAGCAGCATGCCATACCACATGAAATTTAAAACTGAAGTAATCAGCCTGCTATCCAGTCCAGTCATGTGCTGATATTATTCAGGTTATTGCAAGGCAAAACAAAAGAATAACTTGCCAAAGAACTGCTATAATGCATAAAGCAACATGGAAAAATATTACTTTATAAGCATAAGCAACTGATTTTGTGTGTCGGTAAATAATCTTGTTCTAGTTCTGTGTTTACACAGAGAATTCAAAACCTAAAGGCAGGCTCTCAGTTCAAAATAAAAAATGCAAACCTTATTGGACAACCTTTAAATATATTTCCCTTTCTATTCCATTATGAGGCCTTTGTGATATAAATTTCGTCCTCGACCCTCTACGAGGATCCAGGATTTGAGCACAGATTACACTTAACAGCCCTTCAGTTCCAGACTAAATTGTTCCCCTGGTCACATTTTTGCCATATGCTTTCAAACTATCAGAGAGTCTTGTTGATGTCTGACTTTCTCTCCTTCTGCTTTCCCAAAGACCAGAATGATCAAGCTCCAAGAAAACCAAGTATGTTCATGCATCGCACCATCACAGTGTAGGTAGAGCAAACACACAGCACAAAGGAAGGTTTTGATGCCAAATAAAGGACACGTTTTGCCAAATAAATGCCAAGAACAAACAGACTTGAGGGTAGATTCATAGCTTCTGTGTGTGTACATTTGGGATATGTACTGCTGAGAATCTTGGCACGGTAGTGTGTTAAATGACAGTGACACTCATCCCTTAATGGCAACAGGAAGCAGACATCACGGTGATCAAAGCTGCTGAGGTGCCTCAAGGAAGCATTTGCAAACTTTACATGTTGGTGTGTGGGATTGGTTTTTCTCAATGAATTCAAGCAAACTTTTCCTCACCACTTTTAACCATGTGCTTGTCTCTGATAACGTCATCCACCTGTCCCTCTGTCACAATTCCTTCTTCCCAATACTAACTCAATGGCCTTAAAGTCACCATGACGGTGATGATTGTTCATTAAATTAATTAATTAATTCGTGCAGTTGGTTTCAATACCTGCTTCATCCTATTTAGGTTCAAATACAGGTGAGAGAAAATATACGCCAGCCTCCATTGTGCAGGAAGCATGGGGCCGGCATCTGACCAGGCAATTTGTGATATCATTGTCCCATAATATCCCACTGCTAGTCAAATAGTTGGGCTAATACTTCTTTTTGGAGTTGTGGAAAAGGTGAAAATGACAAAACATGGGGGAAAATGCATCTGCATCTGGATTGAAAGTTTAACACATTAATGTTCATTGTCAATTAAGAGCAGGGTTCATTGACATGTTAACAAAATCACAGAATAAATATTACATATAAAAATAAACAGTAACTCCCAAATACAAAGAGAGTGATCCTTTAATTGGTTAAAGAAAATTGTTGCACCTAACTAGTATGCACCAATGAGATGCATAAACATAAGCAATAAATAAAGTATCAACTGAAATATAACAGTGACCACTTTAAAGGAATTCATGGCATTTTAAATGGGTTGTATTTACTGTTCAGTTTTACTATTCGGTGTGATCAACCTAATACTGAGCGGTGAGGATGAACACCCACAGGACATGACGTGGGTGTGTGTTGTTTGTTTTTGCTGTGTTTTTTTGTTTTAGTTTTTTTAAATGATTGTGAAAACGGAGCCGTTTTCCCCCTCTGTTTTCTGTTGAGTTGGGCTTTCCCAATTAGGTGTAGATTGGTGGGCCTATTTAAGGGGCAGACTCACAATGCCAGGGAGGCAGCTTGCAGGGAGGCTGCTGGAGGAAGCTGCTGGTGGTTGGTTGGTGAGAGTGCTCTAAAAAAACTATAGTTGATGTCAGCTTGCAGTGAGGCTGTAATTTCTTTGTATTGCCTGCAATGGCCGGTTTTGTTTTCTTTGTTTGAAAGTATTTTTTTTGTTTTGTTTTTTTGTCTTCACCATCGCACCTGTAAATAAACCACAACACGTTTTCACTGGAACTGTCGTCATCTGGTTCTTACCACCTTTTTGTAAGTCCTCTACGTACTCCTCCTCTAACGTGAGACGGGGGCTGGCGAGCCGCTTTCTCACAATGATCATCTCAGCCATCTGCTCCACACAGTCTAGAACCATGCCAATGATGGCGCTTGCCTTTTCAAACATTTTACTGAGTCTGTTTCTGCCATCTTTACAGGAAGTGCAAGGCTTAATTTACTTCCTAAGGTGGGAGGTTTTGTTTAACATCTGCAGGAAGTCTCTGCAGATGTTGCACCTCTGCAGGCAGTGTCCAGTTCAGTCTGCTGTGGTGTGCTGGGCAAGTAGCATCAGGAAGTTTAATAGACAAACAGACCAGGTAGGTCATCTTTGTGATCCTAGAAGGTTTTTGTACAAACTGTACAAATTACCAATCACCCTGTTCACAGTGTCATCATCTCTGAGAGGAGCATGTTCAGTGGGAGACAGCTCTCCCTGAACTGTTGCATAAACACACTTCTGCACCTAAAATGGTGAGCTTTTGGCTGTGAGCTCCTGTCCATGTCAGTTCCCTGTGTTCCCTGCTAACACTGCGTGACAGTGCCAGGTAAATAGTTACAAGGTGACAAAAACAACACACTCATTCATTGGTCTTCAAATGTGCAGGAATTTGCTGCACCATGGAACAAATTCTTAACAATGCAAATCTCAAAATATTTGTTTGACCATTCTCTGCAACACTGCAATTTTCTAAATGCTCTTATGCTCTAATGCTATTTTTGCTGATTTTACTGGATTATTTTTGTCATCCAAAATGTTTTTAATTATTTCAGTTTGGGGGGCGGGGCATCACAATTTAATTAAATGGCCTGTTTGCTATCCATTTCCATTCTTAAATGTCTACTACTGGAAATGGGCCTGACTTTGCTCTCTGCATGGTGAAAAGATCTACTTTAGAATGAAAACAGCAAGTTTTTGTTCTCTATTTATTTACATTTTGCATCCCATTAAATTTTGGATTTGAGGTTTATCAGTAATACTGTATATGAGTGCTTTTGAGACGCAAGCTAGAAAATGGGACAAAACTATTCCATAAGTCAGTATTTCCCAACCCTGGTCCTCATGACATACCGCCCCAAATGTCCTCCATGTTTCCCTGCTCCAGTAAAGCTGATTCATAGCTTGAGGAGCTGAAGAGCTGTTCCATTTATTTGAATTGGGTGTGCTTGAGCAGGGAACCTTGAAAAAAATGCAGGTTAGTGTGCCTTGAGGACCAGGGTTGAGATATACTGCCTTAAGTAGTATGATGGCTGGGCAAGCAGCAGTTCTGCTTGGGATAGTTTCTTCCACAGTTCAGTGACAATTTGTAGTCCTGATGTTTTTTCATGCAATTTTGAATATATATTTTTTTATCTTTTTATACTTACTATTGCACCAGGTTACAAAGTCCCTAACATTGCTTCTAATTTCAATCCATGTCCTCTACAAATACCTTTTACATTATCTAAGTAAATGGAACATCTTGGATGATAACAGTTGTCAAAACTGTATTGGAGTTTGTGCAAAAATAAAATACTGAAAAATTATTTCTAAGGGCAAGCTGTGTTTGTTATACAAAAATCATCATTCAGCACAGGTTTTTTCACCTCATGTTAAATCGCGTCATATCACAAGAAATACTGTCCTTTACTATAAGATTGACTTTAAAATGAACTTTAACTACAATAGCTTTATGATTTCATTGACCTTCTGTTTTAAAAAACTCTTTATTTGTTCTACATGCATTTTAATGGCAAAATGTGTTCATTTCGCTGGTGAAATAAGTATATTTTTTCAAATGTATGGTTATACAGGTAAAGGCAAAGTAAATCCAATAACCATTTTCTTCTGAATAGTTTACTTATGATTATCTATTAAGGAAACACCATCCATCCATCCATTTTCTGAACCGCTTATTCCCAAATGGGGTCACGGGGGGACTGGAGCCTATCCCAGTAATCAATGGGCGAGAGGCAGGGTACACCCTGGACGGTCCCCCAATCCATCACAGGGCCATATTTAGAAGATTGATATACCAAAGCTTTAAGCTCAGTGTTCCTTTATTTTTTAGACACAAATATCTTGTTTCCAAGTTGCATGAGAAAAGTGTAAGTTGTTGTATCCTACACAGAGTTAGAAAATGTGATATTCAAATATTATCAATTTGCTCGTCTTCTAATACAAGACTTTTTAGAGTTATTATTTATCCACATCTTAGACAAGAGATGAAGTAAAACAGTATCTCATGTGGCATTGGATTTTTTTATGCACAATAGGGAACTTTTGTAATAATATTAGCAGCCACTTGGTGGCGGTATAAGTCAAAAGGAAGAACTAATTATGAAAATATTCATGTTTCACCTAGCAACAGCATTGCTGATTATTCATTCAAACACCTACATAGTTACACGTGATCTCCTTCCACTTTCACATGTACAAACGATTAATCACAAGACCATTCAACTAAACTACAACTGCGTAAAAACAATACACAAACAAGCTATTTATGATTTCCCCCAAAAAAAACCCCCCCCCCCCCCAAAAAAAAAAGCACACACAGAACTAAACTGTGAGCCAGCACACAATTAACATACAAAATAAATTTAGGCAGATTATACATAACAGATAAATAAGGGCGTCAGTGATAAGAAAAGCTGTCACACAGCTCAGTGCTACAGTCAGCCCACATGAAGCCACTTTCATTGTGAATGGAAACACTTTGATTTGGTTTTCAGGCCACATTCAAAGTCAATGCAGCAGTCTTTAATGCATGGAGTAGAATTACTCCAGCTGCTTTAACCACTTCATCATCCCTTTTCTCTTATACATTGTCACTCATCTACTTGTAACATTTCTTACACGTACTCTATTTATTTGTCCGAATCCAGAAGTCCTGGTGCTGTGCAGGAAATCAAAAAAGTAATGCTAAAATCAATTGGCTCTGCAGGTCTCAAGACTGCCATGCAGTAAATCGGCTCTGAATGACAGCACTATGTGGACTTTTTTTTCTTACTTACTGTTTTTTAATCATAGTTCCTCTTTCAGAAAAAGATAGATACACAAAAACAAACTCTGTTGGATTCTGAGCACACAACAGCTGCTTTCCTTTCTCTAAAACCATGTCAAGGGACTTTTGATGCCATGTTGCTATGAAAGCATGTGATTGGCTTTGTGGTATTATCATTCCTTTGTGGCCAAACTTACAGAAAATATAGCTGTGTTTTTTGTTAACACTACTGGAAACACAGACACATGCTGTTAAACTGCATTCCACTTTCTGGGCAGCACAACCCAAACATCATTTCTGACATCTTGACCCCACATCGTGATAGTCACATTTGTCAAGATCCTGTGATAAACCATACCCACGATAGGAAACACACTAATTAGTCTCACTCAATTAAGAGACCAAGTTTTCCAGTCTGCATGTGAGCTGGTGGATGACAGACATACATACCTTAAAGGCTGACTCCCATACTTCCTCTGCACTTTCATTAACTCTTTGATCTGAGTGCCATATAGAGAGCTCAGACCAGACGCAACTTTGAGGGTCAAGTAAAGAATGGATATTGGATTACATGTACAGCACATCAGAGCTGGATATCAACGAATGAAGCCAACTGAGTTACACTGATAAAAAAGTTTAGATCACATGTTGTTTAAAATTTTCATTTAATATCTGTGAAATCGTTACATCTCATTTAAGCTTCTGTGTTACTGAATAAAACGTCCCAAGATTCTGTGTTGAAAACTTGACCATCAGCTAAATGTATTGGGATGTTAGAGGGTTCAAATTCAGGGGTAGTGAGCTTTCTTTGTCGGTAGGAATTTGCAGCACCATGGCACGACTTAATAACAATGCATGAAACAATGAAAATTACACAGCGCCTGCCAGAGAGGAAAAAATGAATTGCTCTCAGGTTGCACTCTAAGAAGTTTGTTAATTCAGGCACTTGTATGGGCAGATACACAGACACACTGAAGACAAAGCAGGAAAGCAAAGTTGTTCCCCTAAACTTGTACTGTAGGCACGTAGATACACATGTGCACGTGGAACCTTGACTATGAGCAAAAGCAGGCCTTGGGACTGGATGTGCATCCATGTGTGCGTGTGAACCTGCAGCTCTTCAGTGCTGTGCAGTGAAGAGAAGAATTAGAGCCTGGGCCACATTCCAGCCCAACCTCCCTGGGTGAGAGACAGTATTCAGCATTCCTCTGCCTGCCTATCAGGCCAGGTGGATTCCAGACTACACATACAAGCAGCCATTTAGACAAACTCCACAGTTAAACAACACACGTTTAGGCTAATTCACAAATAAATCATATGTATGCATTAGCACACATGGTTATGTGTTCACAGTAAGAGTACAGAGTACCTATGTGTGTAGTTTGACTCATAAACCAAACAAAGAAAAACCTTGTGTGACAGATCATACTGTTCTCTATTTATTCATATATGTCCCACCTTGCTTACATAAGCTTTAAAATTAAAGCAGCATCATCAGTGTTGTGTAGTTGTTTTTCAACAGATTATGTGAAAACATGATCCCTGCCTCTTTAATTCTTGTATGTTTCAATCATTTTTAATGCATGATCTTTTTTTTGTATGGAGGAGGCTGAGCTATTTAAAGAGCAGGGGTTGAATACACTGTGAATGTACAGCCAGTTTCTTTTTGAAGTTCGTACGGTGCTGCACGGTGAGTCACTCATGACAGTACAGACGGGGGTGGAGAGTGTGTGCGTGTGTGTGCGTGTGTATGTGTGACCATACGGGTCTTTTCTTTCATTTATGATTTTTTTTTTTTTGGACATGATCTCTTTATGCTTTACAAAAATAAAATGCGAAATGCAGAATGTCTTTTGGTGAACAAACTCGACATGGACAAGATGTGTGTGACTAAATCATCTGTTCTATGGGGTAAGGTATGACAACTCCACTGGGTAGAATACAGATATGTGAGAGGAAATTGAACCTGTGCTCATACTTTGCGTTACAGTCTAAAGACAAATAAAGAAGTAAAACCCAATCAAAAGCAATATTCTGTGTAAACAGGTGGCCCTCCTTTGACATATTCCTCCTTCAGACACTTCTTTCTACTCTAGTGCTTGGCGGACCATGAATCATTCAATCTTTGTCATTCCTCCCTCACTGTTACGCTTGCTTCCCCCATTCTTACATTACCCATCTCCTTTCCTGTGTCTCATCCTTCAGCCCCCTCCCTTTCTTCCTTCTTTGCATCCTGGTTCATGTCTACTGGTTGCCAGCCAATTCCCGCCCATCTCTCACACAGCACCCCACTATAACCCCCATCAATCCACCTCTCATCCATTTCCATGTGGTGACTTTTCATCAGCGAAGTGCCTTCCTGGCCTGACCACCTCCACCCCACCTACTCCCTCTGCCACTCACTAAATGGATGCAGCATTAAGGCAACAGAGAGAACTGAAACCATGCTTCCCTCTTCCTTTAAGTGCCACCCCTTTAGCTCTCACAGAAGTGGTATGTTCCACAGAGGACTGCAGAAGTTGAGAGAGCACATTGTTCGTAATCTGGCGTTGCAAGGGTCACTTCCTGACTCATGTGTCCGTTCCCTTCTCCCCCTCCCTTCTTGCCCCCTCCCTCCTCCTCCCTGTGTGTCCATCAGTTGGCTAAGTAGCCTAGGGGTTTTGGACAAACCCTGTCCTTCCCCTTTGTGTAGGAATGCTCAGACATCTGAAAACAATCAAATAATCTGGGCACAATATGTCTCTTTGTGGAGGGGTGCTGGTGGTTCCCAGATGAGCGGGAAGATTAAGTGAAGAAGGCCATAAGGGAGAAAAAGAAGGATGCAGATGGGGGCCACACAGCTGAGGAGGATTGGGATGCTGCTGGTGGCGGCGTGCGTGGGTGTGTGGGGTTGAGAGGCTTTATATATAAATTTATAGCAAAATGCGTGAGTATGACTTTGACTGTTTGTGCTTTTGTTAACGATCACATCTTTTTAGTGAAGGAACAGATTACGTCGCAAACTACTTGTTCATTTGTCACTCCATTCTTAAATTTACATTCCTTTTTGCTAATTTCTATAATCCCTCTGACTTTTTAAATATCTTGATCAAGTTCCACGTGAATGATTTCAACTTTGAAAAAGGCAATTAGGGACTAAAAGTGTTAAAGAAAGGTTGAGATGGAGTGCATAGAACTGATCTTTCCCATCTGATCAAATAATAAACAACATATTTTATTCCACTGGTTAGAATTAGTTTGATTCAGTGACATGGAAATCACATTTCCGGGTTTCGTTGAACATACTGAAGACCCGAACTCCACGTCGAAAAATTATGGAGGCTTTTTTTATGACAGCATACTAATTTGCCTGTTTTGTGGAGTCCTCAACACCACTGAGTTTGCCTCACAGCAAAAGGGTTCCCAGTTCTCTATGGAAACTCTGGCTCCCTCCCATAGTGCCAAAACATGCATGTTAGATCAATTGGACACTCCAAATTGCCCCTAGGAGTGAATATGAGTGTGTGTGGTTGTTTGTCTCTGTGTGGCTCTGCAATGGACTAGTGACCTGGCCAGGGTGTACCCTGCCTCTGGCCTGTAGTCAGCTGGGATAGGCTCCAGCCCCCCCGCGACCCAGTAGGGAATAAGCGCTATAGAAAATAGATGGATGGATTTGCAGTCCTTTAAATGACTGGGATATTTCAGTGTCACTCATGTAACCACACTGACAAAAAATAAATTCTCATTTTATGACAATACAACCAAAAATTTCCTTCCAACAATTTTAATACACCATCTGTGCAATGAATTTTACTATAGTTACATCTACAAGGATATTTCACAGAAGAAGTTAGAAGCCGCAGAATGTTTTCGGGGTTTTTGTTCCCCCCACAATCCACAGCTTTAAAACATAAAGCTTCTTTTTTCTCTTGTGCATGTATTTACATCTACAATGAGAGTTGACCACTAAAATATCCAAGACAAACTCTAAATATAGATTGGCTAAGTGGTGTTTGTGTGTATAATCGTGCCGAGTGGTATTTGAGCGAACGTCAACTTTATCAAGTAAGTGTAATGTTAACGATGGAGCCTGATAATTAAGAGCCTACAAGTTGGAATAAGGGTAAAATATTTTCTATTGATATATTTTCTCTTTTTTTCAATTGAATAATTTGAATTTACGGCCAAGTTCCTGGGGGACAGTTAAAGTTACTGCTCTGTTGGTATGTAACCCAAAACACCAAGAATTACTGGTAGAGGCTGGAAAAAAATCCCACTTCATTAGTTAGTATAGGAAAAAAAATCTACCTTTCATACTACCCATCTTAAACACAAAAACACATTAATGCTTATGCACGCTCTCCAAACTTCTTTTGTCTCTCATGTTGTCCCCTTCTCATCCCCATGAGAATGGTAAACAGTCATCTGTTACTTCCTCTCCAACATATTCATTAATCCCTTCTATCCTGTGGGGCTGGATGATGATTACAGGGAAGCCAACTGAAGCCGCCCAAATAAACACCCCTCAGGCAGTAACAAAGGCCTGTCCACCTCACCCTAAACACAGCTTCCCCAACAAGATCAGGTTTCAATCAAGCCCACGCACAACATACAAACAATGGGAAGTAACTGAGTCTCGAGCATTGAAAAAGCCAACTGTGCCTGAAAATACCCCAGTTTCCCATTTTTGTAGTTCAGACATTAGCACCTCATTTGAATTTATTGCACAGCAGGTTTTGAGTAATAATTGTAATCAAGGTCAATTATCAGCCTAACCTATGATAAATTAGATTATTGAATTGGCTTAAAAAATGTAATGTTGAACATCTATAAAACAAACAATGCAATGTAAAATGAGTATTTTTTTTGTTTCTGCTTATGTTGAGCATGAGACGATCATATGATTTCCTATAGCACATTCTCTCCAGCAGTTTGCAGAACTCTAGAAAAGCAGTGCTTGCATTCAACGCCATATTGACCTTCGATCTGAACCAACATCCTTGTGCGTGCACGGTCACAAGACCGGCTCTTTAAGCTCGACACAGTTTGCTCATCTACTTATCCACATCCATCTCACTTGAAAGACATTCTTGAAACAATATCCTGAAAAAGTCAATTCCCTTCAGCAACTTCAGTCAGAACTTTTGAGAGCACTATCAGGGAACAGTTAACATACGTGCAGTCAGAAAGTCAGAGGATGAAGGCTCGTTCACTGCACATCAAACATGCCTGAAGGCCCTCACACTTCCTTTCCCTCTAACCACTACACCTTTTCAACTCACCACCCGGCAATTAGCCTCCCTAAAAGCTGCAGGCTTCCGAGGCTTGGCCCACACTAATCATAGGTATGCATTGTTGTATTCAGCTGCCAGGTCTTTAAAAATCAGAACTTCTTGTTTAAGCCACACCTCTTGGCCAAGACTGCCAGGACTTCACTGTTCTTCTAGAGTTGGGGAACAACCTTGGTAACACTTGGGAGGTTGCTCTTTTGAAACTATCTTTTTTTTTTTTAAAGACAGACAAGATTTTACAACTTTGAAATCCAGACCTCACACAGCTAAAGCTACAGTGACAAGTACCTTACCAGAAATGCATTTTAGGGGAAATTGTACCAAGACAAGGCTATTTTCCAAGAGCTGTCATCAGTTATTTTAGGTTGGTTTTTTTTGGAGAAGCCCTGAGGTCTTTGCCAACACAGATGCTGTATTCCTTTCCCATGGTTACTGCACTATGAGTATTTCACCTCTCCTCTCTTGCACTCAGAGCTTACTTATGCTGTTGGTTGTTGATGATCGTGTCACTCTCCTGTCCAAAGTTATGTCACACTCTCCCGCTGTTGTTGCTCTTTACTGACAGGACATCTTTTAAAATGCAACTAAAGACATTTCTATAGAGATGCATTTTACTATTTTTTAACTGTAAATCGCTTTTTCCTGTATTTTCATGTAATTTTTATGGACAGAATGTTTGCCATCTCTAGTTATTGATAATACCCTTTTTTAAACATCCAAATGGGTCAAATGTTTCCTAGTTTTAATGCCACTTCCAGTTATCAACATACCTTATGATATGATTGTCCATGTTCTGAGTTTTATCATGGTGCATTTATTAAATTTGCATCGGTTTTCGCAGGCCACTGAAAAAACATGAAACAGGTCATGTCAAACTAAAATCAGGATATCATCTCAACTATCTTCTGTAAAAGTCAAGTAAAGTCCTGCTCTGAATGAGGTTTGTGTTAAGCTGAGTGCATCCCTTTTCCTGTAGTTGCTTGTTGGCGGTGGAATGTTGGCTTGTTTACAGCCTTAAGGAGAATTTTGACTCTGATTGCACTTGGGAGTTAAGTGAAGAGATGCCTCCGTAAGCTAAACATCCTGTTGCCTTGTTTAAGTACAAAACATTGTGTGGTGTTAAGTGTGTGAAAAACACAGGAAATGCATGAGGGTCATCCGCATTTGTGAGATGAGAAAGCAGGCTGACTTCCTGAACTGAGAATACTCTAAAGGATAAAAGCATGCAAGTGGGGAAGCTCGTGGTCAATGCTTTTTTCTGCTCTGCTTCAAACAAGAGACACTTTATTTGGGCTTGCATGCTTGATCAATGTAAATGGTAACCCAATTTCAAAAGGAAGAAGTGAAAGAAAGGGGCCACGGTTTATAAAACACAGTCAGTCTTCTGTATCTTCATTACCTAATGTAAGCCTTCATGGACACACAGACTGTGTGAGTAAATAAGTGCAGGCAACATTCATATGTCATCCTGAAATCTGCTTTTTTCTGTAAGAAAACAACTTGAAGAGATTATCCACCTTTGCTCTTGGTCAGTCGACCACAAAGAAGCACAGCTCAAACAGAAAAATGAACAGAGTCAAAAGGAAGTCCGCATTATGTGCAGGTTGTCTACATATAGTGACACGGAAAATAGTTCTATATGACTTCAACAGGCTGTTGCACAAGCTGTATGAAAGTCAGAGAAATACAAAGAAACTTCTCACACAACATGTTGTTGCTATGACAACCAGGCAGAATCATTTAGCCTGATCTCTTGCCTTTCCACATAGCACAGAAATCCAATAGCATTTAAGTCTTACGTAACCAAGCTATTCACTCTGAGAGGCTTTTAACACATTTGCAAATAAGGTCTATAGATCCAAACATGGATTTTCCAAGTAACTTCCACAGCTAGTTTTATTCTTTGCTCGACCTGTCAAAAGAAAATGCTTTAAGTGACAGGTGGGACAGTTTTTAGATGGTGCTCGAACTACTTTGAGTCTTTAATAGAAGGCATACTCCCCCCCCCCCCAACAAAAAAAATCAGTAAGAAGTCAAAACTCTTCTCAATGAATATGTTATCTCATAAAAACATACTGAAAAACACAACCCTGTGACACACACACTGATGAATTACCCCTTTTTCATAAAATATTTAAATTGACTGAATTCTCGTTCAACCATTCACTATAAACTCTGGCATATTTTCCTGTGAGTTTGATTTCTTCGCAATAAATAAATAACGACTGAGACAGACTAACTTGGATTTAGCTATATTAATCGTGACGGGTGTCTGATGTAATTCCACGTGCTGTGGCGGTCTCGCTTGTGTACCTCAACGGCACTTCCACACAATTCTGCATTAGGATTTTTTTAAAGGCCAGGTGTCGCATATCACGATTCATTTTCGTTCACGAAAGGAAAGAGCAAAAATTGTTAATGGCTGAGCGCCTGTGTCAGCCTGAGTCCTTCCTCCAGATTATTTTCTACGTCGCGTGCTATCACACACAGACGCTTCCCTCTTGTATCAATGCGTGATTGAAGGGAAACTTCTTTTGGGAAGTGTGGGGACTAGTTTAGGCTAACTTTGGAAAGAAACATTTCATATTTCACACACATGACTGAGAGGAAATGTAATTTTGCACATTATGTGTTACTCTTTATGCAGACTGAAATATTTCAGCACTGGGTCGAGCATTTATTTTGCGAAAGTATTATGTTTTCACTACGCCGCGGAAGGATCTGATTTTTTCAAGCGAGGGTCGACACATCCGCCCAGTTTTCCGATGTTTCATTCCCCCCGAGTTGAAAATGGAGTTCGATTAAAGCAGATGTCCACAAGCTTCTCACGGAAATTTCATGCCTAAATGCTTTTGCTTAACACATCAGCATCTGTACTGAAATCATTTTAAGCCCTTTCCCCCCTCTTCGGATGCCTTTACTGCAAATTACTCGGACACGTTGACGGAGCAACGCTGCCTGCACAGAGCTTTTTCAAGTGTTGTCCTGGACCTGAAGTTGGCGAATGGATGCTCGACAGTCAGCCATAAATAACCTCCCAAACGTTACTGTCTACAACATTTTCTGAATATTTTTAAGGATCTATTCATATATTTTTTTCTCCAAAGCAAGGATTTGTGATTGTTGACGAAGATGATACCGTTGGCTCGGTTGTTCTGGTCGGATTTTACTTCCAGGGAGGATAAAATGAATCAACGATTGTCATTCCTCCTCGCGATTTAACTTTAGTCCCAGCCAGCAGAGCTAAGCTAGCCTCACTTGGTGTTCACGGGGACGCTTAGTTAGGCATGCACCTTTGTACATCGTCTATTTATTATCCTAACTCGGGGTAATTTCTGCTTGTGAAGGAAAATGGTGATTTTTGTGGCATTTTATCCTGCCGTCACTGCGTCGTCGATGCTATTGCTAGGATTTGGATCCCCATGAGGAAGAAAATGAGTGAAGATTCAACAAATCCAAACAACGAGTGAGTATCGTTCATAGATATTTACACACATGTTCACTGTTGACGTTTATAAGATGCCATTCAGTAATGAGCGCTCACATATTTGAAAATACTAGCACACACTTTACATGTTGTGCAGTGCACTAACACAGTCCCAGTGACATTTCCAGCCGAGCTACGCTGGTATTTCACCTCACTCCACTAATATTAGTGATAAAAGCCTCTCCATAGTTTGTTTGTAAGCTAATACAAAGTGTTATGAGATAACCAATAACCATATTAAGGGGCAAGGGGATAAATATATCATAATAATGGTAATACAGTCGATCTCACCCTTATTATTTGTGGTCTTATGATATAACTAACTAACTAACCTAAATGTTGGGGGGATCTTAGGCCGCAGCATTGGAGGTATTGAAGGTAAATTTGCTAATGCTGGATTTAGTTAGGTTTGGAAGGATATTCTCGGGAGATGTATTATTGAGCTGAGGGATTTTTTTTTTAGACAGTTAAGGTATCACTCGAAGTAGACTGTAATAATCCAGCCTAAAAATATTAGATATCCACGCCAGTTCCGAACATCACGATCAGGCGGCGGTATATTGACAGTCAGTCTGGATCCGTGTGGAGCTGCTGTCCGCCATGATTTCGACACATAACCATCGGTTTAAATCGTGCCGTTCCCCCTATGTATTTCCGTCCAGACTTTGTTTAGTGAAAGGTCTTCGTGCTTACTGCGGCAACGAAAAGCCGATGATCCCATTTTTTTTTCTCAATCACACTCATTTACATATCACAATCCCCATTCATAAAAAAAACCCCTTGAAAACGACATCGCATTCACGCCCTAATCCTGACAGCACACGGCCAGAAATAGCGATCGGTACATTTCGTGCCGTAATGCTCTTCGGGGCCCGTTTCTCGTCGCGTTTTGGCTTTTGTTTTAATGGGCCGATTCCTTGTGAGCGCTTGTTGACAGTCAGTGAGAAATATCTGCTTCGGGAGGTGCTGCGGTCACATGATCCCCTCCATTCATAAAGTACCTGCCTGCCCATTCACAGCACTGTACACTGTTTCGCATTGCACCGCCGATCACACAATGATCACATTCTCTTCAAATACCGAACATCCCCGCGTAATCGCTTCCAAACATCGGCCAACCTTTATCCTGCGCAAACGTATTCAAGTAGCATTCCTCCGTTCGAGCATTTTCTTTCATAAGATATTTGTCACAGACTAAGTCATATGCCCTTTCCAGCCATGTACAGTGTCATGGCGTGATGTTCGAAACACACCCATGTTTTCTATCCACCATTCCATCTATCTTGTTTGTGTGAGGTTGATTTTCATATGAGGTTTTTATACTTTAAGGGCATATGTTGTTATTATGTAACGTATGTTACACAGTCCTTTTTTCTTATTATATGGAGGTTAGAATTAAACCTCACACGTTTTGTTGAATAAGAATCCATCTGAACTCATTTGTGTAGTAAATTGTGTAATAACCTTCCACGTAATGTACTAACAGTAATGGCCAGACTCTCTTACTGAGCAGACATCGCTTATATTTTCTAGTGTTTTAACCTGTTGAAGAAGAAAAAACATGCTGTGGAAAACCCTCAGGGCGCTACGCGTTTCACTTTATGGAACAACAGTCACAGGCCCACATTTTATCAGCGGGGTTTAAAGTACAATGTATGCCGAGTTTGTTCACTGTATGATGGCGGCAGCTAAGATTGCAACGTGATCCAAACATCGGTGCTATGATTCCACCACCTTTCTGGAAAATGTATGATGATTTTAATCGATTAGAGCAGCTTTTATGTCCTTTTAATGAAGGCACAACACAAAATCTGATAATTAAGCCTATTGCATCAAGGATGATAATAAAGATTTATTTTGTTTATTTAGCTACAGAAAGATGTCCCTCTCTCTGTGTTATCTTTCACTGATATATTTTAATTTAGCTGTATAACATTGTGTTTAAATACTGATTTTTCTAACCATATCCAAGCCTAGTCTTGGGGTTTAAAAAAAGAATTTGTTATCCTTTAGCCTGCATTTTTACATTTAGTTTGAACATTTCCTCAAGATTTACAAAGAGATAGCCCTGAAGTGGTTTAGTCTGAATGATAGGTGGTAAGCCAAGGTGGTGTACATAGAGCACACCCTCGGCTGAGAACATGCTACTTGGCCTTGCTGCAGTGGTGTTCACAAGGCTGAAATGACAAGAACGTGCTTAAAACCTTGTAAAATTTTGGTTTGTGTCTTGTCTGGTATGTGTGCTGGTGTGGGGACAGTGGTGTGATGTGAGGCTAAGGAGAATATTGCACACAAAGGCTATGGTAATGCTGGAAAAAATGGGAGCTGTTATGAAAGTCTGTTCAGGCACCGTCTCTGAATGTCACACTGAAATATTTTTCTCTACTTAGACAGTTTCATGTTGAAGTGCAGGGTGTTTTATATCTGTTATCTGTCTTCGTGCATTATCAGTATGCTTTACTGTTTGTTCTGACAACTCACTGCTAAATGGCATGTTTTTAAATAAAAACAGTTTTTATAAGAAAACATTTAAACAATTAAAAATGTCAAATGTTAAAGTATATTTTCACTAGTCTAAGCCAATAAACTGACCGTGTGAAAATTGCACAGTGAAGCTCATATGCCTCTACACTTGATTTAACATGCATCTGCTGAGTATGGCCCCATTGTTTCATCGATTTCTGTTGTGTTGTGGCATTGTCTTTTGCCAGTCAGGTGATCCTCTGATTCTTTTTTCTATGCCCTCATTCTTTCTGTGTGATTAATTTGACAGGTTAGCGTCTTATCTGCCAATGTGGGTGTCTCGATCTTATCACCTGTGGCCTGTTTTTTGCTGCCATTCCTGTTGCTGAGCTTTCCAAACATTCCTCACAAACAGCCCCCATCATGTCCTGAAACGACAGGGGGAGATGGCTATTTCAGCTGTTAGAGCCTGTGCTTTATGGCCTTTGTAATTGCCTATATCCTGCAGCCCTTACGTTAAGCTAAATAATTTCCTGGACCTTTTTATAGATGCTTTTATTTGGGGTTACTGGCAGTTGTTGGATATGACCTCCTCCAACCTTTAGCCTTTCTAGCTGGTTGAGTTTAAGCCTCAGACTCATCTCTGACAAACTCTGATGAGCTGAATGCGTCTTTAGTTTTGCTTCCGTGTTATTTTGAGGAAGTGTTTTGGCAGTGGTTTACAGAATCTAATGAAATGTGTGATTTGATTAATGTAAATAAGGCCACTTATAACAAGATGTACTCATCTGCTTCCTGGATATTGTTATTTTGGAAAAGTGTAACTTCTTATAGTTAGTTTTGTTCACGCAGACAAAGTGTATGTTCCTACCTTCTCTTTAAAAACACAGTTACACTGTTTGTAAGATTAAGGATAACTATGTTTTACTTAATTGGATGACTTGGGAAGTCTTTCATTTATACAGGCTAATATTGTGCAACAGGGCTTGTGTAGTGGTGCTCTCTTCAATTCCCCCGGCCCGTTTGGGACTTGGATTCTATGCACTTTAACGAGCCACTTCTCTCTTATGATTTTCATTTCCTCTTCAAGTATTTTAGGAGCGCACAAACTGGTGTAAATGTCAGCAGTGTATTTCAAACCAGTTTCTTTATTTGTAATACAAAGTCCTGATCTGGATGTAAGCTTGGTATGTGGACTGTTTAGTCAACAGTAGACTTTTCCCCCTATTCTTTTTTTTTGTGTGTATCTCTATTATAACATCCACATAGCAGGGCTTGTCTTTGTTTCTTTATCAAGGAGGGCTCTGATGTTCACAGACCATATCTTAATGCCTCTAAGAAGTTCTTTTAGCACTAAGTGTCTGAATCGTGGATATTGTTTTCAGTTGTGCTGCATGCGGGAGCATGAAGGCTGGGCCTTGTTGGGAGCATTTTGCTGCAGCTGGGCTAAGATGGTTCTTTCCTGTTAGGCCACAGACATAAAAGGGCACAGATGTATATCCTAAATCTTGTGTCTTTGATTGAGTTTCCAAAACTCTTTGAAAGCAGGAAGGGGTTTGTGTGTGTGTGTCTCTGCGCACACACAGACTTGTGTGTTTATATCTCTGGAAACATTTGGCGAGTGTATGTGCTTCTGGAAAAGATACGGCCAAATCCTAGATGAGTGCATTCAAGCAAACACAACACAGAATTACTTTATAAGTCAAGATCAAAAAAAAAAAACTTGACTTAAAAAAAGTGAGGGGATTGTTGGGGCATGTATTTTTATCTGCTTTGTAAACTTCTGATCACATTTTGTCCTCTCCAGTGTCTATGTTTAGGACTTGAAAGAGGCTTTTATTGGTTGGTTAGAGAGTTTCTTGATTCCTCAAATTCCAAGAGACAGCGGTTGAGCTTAGGGCTACTCAAATGAGGATTTAATTCCTTTTCAAGATGTCTAATAGGTTGGTGTTTGACACAGATACTGGTACTGATGTTATGTATCTATGTCAAATTGTCATAGAAGTTTCTCTTAACATCCGTGGGCCAACATCTTGGTTTGGTGGTTTATTGTTCCTAAGTAGCTCCTGAGATGTATCGATGGTTTTCTCCCACAGCTACTCCACCGGGTCCCCGAGGACTACTCTTACATCAAAGCAGACCAGAGATGCCGCAGCAGTCGAATTTGGTGGTTGCTCTTTTTGTAATGGCAAGCGTAAGGTTTTAATTTTCCAAATGCTTGTGGTTCAAATTAAGATAATCTCAGTATGTGGCTCTGATTGATGTTTGAGAATAGTCTTTTGGCATTTGATACACATGTGGGGTTCTTTGATTTATAGTACAACAGCCCAGCAGGACATAGAACACTGGTGTTGGGGTTGCAGGCCCAATCCAGTAATGGAGGGTTTGGTTTGAAAATGAGTGTTAGAAATGTCGTCTTAGTGAACATTTCTGACATTGGTGTTCTCGTTAGAGCTACTTCTCATTCGGACTCCAGAGTAATTGAACCGAGGAAACATTGCAACAGATGCCACCAGAGGTGGCTAGAACCAGAAGAATTATTGTCATACTAGGTGGTATTTTTGTCAAAGGACAGTATTGCATTTGAAGTTGAGATCCACTGTGTCGTGCAGCAGCAGCAGCAGAGTAGGTTTATTCTGTTTTTTTTTCTCTTTCCCTGAGTCAGTTGGTAGCAAAGCTGAATGTTCTTGTGAGGGAGATGACTCATCAGCAGCCTGAGGTGTTGAGAGGAGATAGGGCAAATTTCTCTTTCACTTCTCCTTCTATAGCCAGTATATTAGTTTCCACTGTAGCAAATGTAAGTAAGGAGGCTCGTGATGCTGGCCTAGCGTTTCTCTTTGTCCCATAATTGTCTCTGTTTTTATTAATGACTAACAGACAGCCCCCTTAAGAGCATTGTGCTTGTACCGTATGGTGTAATTTGCGCTGCATCCATGGTATGCCATGTTGGTGTTTGTTTTGGGTATGTTTTTGCCCTTGAGTTTGCCCCTGGTTATTTAGGGGATTTGAACTGTGGCTAATTTGTTAGCTTGTTTGCACCATTTAGATTAGATGCACTGCTGGAATCGATGGCCGAGGCCCAGATTGCATGTTATTTCTCCAATGAGGCATAGCCGCATTCAAAGAACTTTCACAGCTTTATCCTCTTACCGTTCCAATTCTTTACTTAACATTGTGTGTGTTACCTAAGTTACCATTCTTTGTGTTCAAGTGAAATGATTAGATTTATTCAATTTCTATTAATTCCTGACAACAGTTGTATTCAATAAAATCCTATTTTGGTCTACAAGCTGTGGATGGATGTACTATGGATGAACTATGGGCATATTGGTTTACATGACATACTTTTAAGGCTCACTCTATTTTTGGTATGGCTATTTGTAAAGGGGTTTATTGATCTTTGATATATTAAAAAAGAAATTCCAATATAGCTGCTTAGCAGCCGTTATTGGTCATATATTAGCAAGCAATAAGTATGAGTGGCACTCAAAGTAGCTTTTCACGCCATCTTCCATGTTCCACCTACTTTACTGGTGATTGCTTTCCTGTCAGAGGATAATCTATAGAATCGGATTGGGATAAGTAGCTTGTGTTTATTTTCTCCAATGACATTTTAATGATTTTCCCCAGCTCAAAAGTCCTAGAATCCAAGTGGAGCTTGACCAAGCTTGACAGCACTCCTCTGGTTTTGATACAGGGGAGAGATGGGGAGGAAAAGGGGAGATGGATGGAGAAAAAAGGAGAGGTGGTGAAAGGGGGGACTATTCTTTCCTTTTCAGATGCTAATGAAAGGAGGAATAGTTTTCCAGCTTTTAGCTTGCAGAGTGTGTCTCCCTTGCAGCATGCTCCGCTGCCTGGACATTGTGGGAGGACAAAACTCCAGGCCCGGGATCCAATAACGTGAAATTTCAGCAGAGAAGCGGCCATTGTGTACAGAGAGGCAGCCGGGGAGGGGCTGGGTAGAAGGGGGAGACGGAGTGGAGGAAAGGGAGGGTGACTTGGCCAGCAACCAGGGCTCAGGCTACATCCTTTCTCTTTTCCCTCTCCTCCTGCTGCTGCTCCCCCTCCCTCTCCTCCTCCCTCTCCGCCCTCCTCTCCACCACTCCCCTTTGGGGTGGAAAGCCCAAGGCTGAGACAGGAGCAAAGCATGATTGCATACTGGAACCCAGTGAGCCATGGCCCAGAGCAGCAGACAAACGGCCACTTTGTCCACTTAGGAAATGGTTGTCCCAGGATCCCCCTTCTCCACCACACACTGGAGCAACCAGCCCCGAGGCCTACAAGTGCCTGCTCTGCACATGCTCCTCTCTTCTCCTCCTTTCAGAAATATGTAATTGGCAGTTCATTATCTCTGTGTACTGCAAGTTTACAGATTTGTTCAGGTATATCTGAAGTGAAGGAAATATGGTAGCCAGTTTCTATCTTTTTAAGCTAATGCACAATTCTGATACATATTTACAGATTCAGTCATCATCTGAACAATCACACTCCTTTTAAGGATTTGTGCTCACTTTGACAAATTACAAAGAGACCAGTCACACAAAGATACAGATTGATTAAATATTTCTAACGTGCAACTCTCTTCCCTGTAATCTTGCTACAATTTGGAAGATGAATTGTTGACATTGTGATTTTGAGCCTACAAGTCTGAGCGCATTATATTTACAATAGAAGCCTATAACTGGTTTTCACACGTTTTGGATTAGAAATAAATCATTCAAAATTGTCACCTTTCTTCCATCCTCAGCCACTTCCCCCACAGTCCTCCACTGCACTCCTACCCCTCCCTCTGTCTTTCTCTCCTACTTTGCTCGGAAATGAAGTCAGTCATCCAGCAGAATAACTTGGAATAATTCGGAATTGGGGGCTCCTTTCTTTCCTCCCACCCCCCAGCCTCTTGCATGCCAAGGCCAGCTGATCAGCTTCCGCTGGCAATTGTGTGTCCACTCGACTGTGTGCTCCCAGCAAGAGGCGTGAAAACCAGCTTTTCCCTCCACCAACCCACTCTTAACTTTGCACGTGCAATTTTGTGCGTATGTGTGTGTCCGTTTGCACAAAAATACATTTTTTTTTGGCCGTTGTAGATCTTAAGAAAGTAGCCACTCCTATTTGAGGCAGATATGGAACTCGTCAAACCCATCTGCTCTTTGTTGGGCTTCAGTGCCTTCTTGACTTTTAACAGATAGTTAATAGATAGTTATAAGTAACATATCTATGTATTTGTCACTTAACTTCCTCTTCGGGCCTTTGCCCCCCTCCCTGTGAGTGACATTATTGCTGGCATGTGTGTGAGGGTAGGCCTGAAGGGTCAGGCCCTGGTCATTGTGCCCTGGTCATGGCTGAGCGACACCACCGCCTGCCTTCTGTTCACCCCAGAGACCCCTGCCTGACTGACAGCCCCTTCTGCACCCATCATCCTTTATTGGGGTCCAGGAAGGGGTGTAAAAGCAGCAGCAGTTCCCTCTTTCATGCTTGCTATACTTCTCAAAAGCACCTTTTTCTGCTTTGGCTGAAGTTCTTGTGGTGTGTTTTTTTTTTTTTGTTTTTTTTTTTAGTGACACCATAGTCATAAGGTGTCACCAGGGAGGATGTTAATGCTTTTTTGCAAAGAGGAAGTTGGTTTTGTATGTATAGATTTGTCATTCTCCCATGCCCTGTAAGTAATCTGGTGTTTGGACATTTTAGAGTGTAATATTAAGCTGTTGAGAGTGTTAAAAGCTGAATGATTGTTTGCTGAATGATAACATCCTTGGAATTCTAATGTTGAAAATCACAACTTTTGATCAGCTAAGCTTTTTGACAGCTGAGTTTGCTTCAGGTTCAAATGTAAGCATGGGACGGTATGTTGTTCTTAGCTGCCTTATTGGTTTGATTACATGACTGACTACATTGCTTTAATTTGAAGTGGTATTAGCACAGATAAGTCAGCAGGAAGATGGACTTGGGATTTCAGCTGCTCATTACTCTCATTATGCACACCAGCCAGTTTCTAACTGTCTGCTCGTTTTGTGCATGGCAGAAAAAAGGGCCAGTAATGTTCAGTAAAGTCTAAATTTGGGTTGGTTTCAGTTAACTACAAAGCTCAGAGCATGGTCTGATTGTACAAAATATTAACGATGCACATGCCACAGACGTGAACCATGGTAAACTTCCTGTTTTTCTAAGTTCTTTTTTTGTGTGTGTGTGTGTGTGCGCGCAACTGTGTTGGTCTGTTTCTTAGTTAGTCATTGCTGTCAAGCTTAACAGTCATCTTAGATAACTTCTGTCATCTTTACAGGCTGCCAGGAGCTTTCTTATGAAGAAAATGGCTTTAGAATTAATACCCACTGACTCTTAGATTAATTACTAACCAAGAATCTGTATACTGAGGCTTGCCAAGCGTGTGGAAGGTAGGAGACCAAGGGTCAGTCTTATTGACTAAGACGAGGCAATAAGAGCAGCAACTTAATTATTTTATGCATGGTGTGTTCCTTATATCCCCTTCCCGTATTCCCCGCGTCAGATTTGCCCACAGCTTTAGAAGACTTTCTTGACAAACATGGGGCACACTTTGATGTTATCTTTATCGGTTAACCTGACCGGGGAACAGTGAGTCACAGAAAGACATCCGGCTGTCACATTGTTGAGCTCTTTTCTGGAAGATCTCTGATCTTTCCCCGTCTTTAATACGTGACCAGCAGCCTGTGCAAAGCGCTGCCCTAAGCACACCTTAACCTTTGCCGTTCCCGGTGGCCTGATGTAGTGTTGCCTAATCAGGGAAACGTCTGACTCCAGGTGAGGGAGCAGGGAGAAAGACCACTTGGTTTCTAATTTCGTCTCCCTCATCAGTAGTTGGGTTTTGGTGTTTGATAAATAGTTAAAATTCTGTATCCTTTCATAATTAACATCAATAAGCTGGCACGCTTATTTGATAGCTGTGATTCTCCCAGAAGCACTTTCAGTAACATATTTAGCTATATATAGTTTTGACAGCCAAAAAGAAGAAAAGACCTGGACACATATAGATCAGCCTGATGTCTCCAGACTTTGTGTACATGAACTGGAGTCCAATACATGTTATGTTCACAGTGACACAAACACATCCACACATGCTTGTTCTCATCTCAAGATCTTTACCATGAGTTATTTACATTTTGTTTTGGCAGTTTGGTTACGTGCACCAGATAAGTTACAGAGTACAGAGAGCCGCATAACTGTCAATCTTTAGAAGGGTAAAGTGCACAAATGTGCTCTGCTTTGGATTCGAACTTCCCAGTTCAATACCTCGTGAACTAAATGCTAATAAACACAAACAGCCCAGCCATTTAGTTGGAGCACAGCTCTTGTAACAGTAAACATGAACTATTCGTTCCACTGTAAAGTGAGTGAAAAAACTTTAGAGATTCTTCTGCCTCTGTAATTGTGAGTTATTTGAAACCAAATGAATAACTGCGCAGATGCTACCTTTAAGTAACCTGAATAGTGATTTGATGATGATTCTACAGTTGTAAAATGAATATTTTGTTGGAGCAGAGCCACAGCCTGAACATTTCCAAATCTTTCTGCTTTCAAGTTTCAGCTTTGTCTGAGGAAGATGTCTTGCATGCATTTTAAAAGTTTGGTTTTGTTTCCTGGATAAAATTTCACCTTTCCATTTTATTTCATGCTCAATGAACGATGTCTACAACACTGTTGTTTTTAAAAAATGTTGTTTGTTTAAAAAAATGTGGTACATACAAAAAAAACCCATCAGACATCAAACAGCTTTGTTTCGTGCCTCATATACATTCTACATTTTTACTGATTGTGTTATTCTTCAGTGAGATTATATTATCTAGAATAATTGGCTGTCTTAGAGTGTTTACCCTGTAATTCAAAGGACAGAGGGCATTGGGAGCCCGAGCCCCTGTCATGTGCTATCTGCTTTAAAAACACCTGCTTTAGGGTGAAGGTTGGAAATCAGCAGTGGCCGGAGCCTGAACTTGACCACATGGCCACTCACCCTCTGGGTGGGGTTAAACATACACTGACAACTTAAGAGAGCAAATGGCCCATTATGTGAAATGATATATACGAGGGATATACTGTACTCACAGAGGAATGTGTATCGATCTTAAATTCATGTTAAATAAAGCTCTGTTTGATATGAATTGGACAATGCAACAACAGCAAATTTAACGCAAAGTCGCTTCTTCACTCGCATTTTAATTTCAGTTTTGCTACCGCGTTTCCATCTGAGGAGCTGTCTAAAATGAACTTTTCCTCTCTTTGTTTTCCACCGTATCAGTTCATCTGGATTTTCTTTGGTCTATAAGTGCATTACTAAAGCTTGTTCATTAGGAAGGAGCTAAATGCTGTGAAACTGTTACTATGGTAGTAAACATCCGAATCGGTTTTTGGGTTTCAAGCTTCGAAATGCCAAAAAATGGTACTCGGGACAGCTGTACAGTTCACTTTGTGGTTGGGCTGTGCTATGTGGGCTGCTATTTCATGTAGGCTGAGGCTTTGTAGTTGTGATAAGCCTTTTGTAGTGCAGGTGGAATAATCCCAAAAATAATTGAAATATCGCGGTTGCTTGCTATTCTGTTATATAACAGTATTGTTTTTTTCTCCCCCCCTCCATTTGTCTTCCTTCCGTCCTTTTCTTCAGTGACAGTTATGCACGTGTGAGAGCAGTGGTCATGACTCGGGATGACTCCAGCGGTGGGTGGCTTCCCTTGGGGGGTGGAGGCCTTAGCTGCGTCACCGTCTATAAGGTCAGCCGGGCGGAGGACAGCAGCAGCACCCACAGTGGAGGAAGTGGCAGCAACCTCAGCCCTTGTAGCTCCAGTCCCAGTCCCAGCCCCAGTCCTGGTCCCAGTCCTACCAGCGTGGAATTCCACATCAAGGGCGAAAGGCTGAAAGACAAACTGGTAAGAAAACCTCCATCCTCTGTCTGTGAATAGATGTGTTGCGTTGCATCAATTCATATAGATTACATACATGTAATCATCCAGTTGAGTCATTCCTTTTAATGCACATTCATCTGTACTAAGGAGAAACGGTCGGTTCTCTTGAATGAGATCACTATGACCCTCGCTTTCCCAAACTCCCCTCCTCTCTCCGTCTTACTCACACTCACAGGAAG
The DNA here is from genome assembly GCA_907169785.1 of Menidia menidia. Taxonomy (NCBI): domain Eukaryota; kingdom Metazoa; phylum Chordata; class Actinopteri; order Atheriniformes; family Atherinopsidae; genus Menidia; species Menidia menidia. The sequence goes on along the minus strand of CAJRST010002224.1, from coordinate 10,029,797 downwards.
TGGTTTTTTTTGGATTTCCTCCATGGTGCAGGTGTCTGAAAATAGGAGCAAAACTGCGTGATGCTGTGATGCTGGATGACATCATCAGGGAGAAGGGCAAATTACTCAAATAAGGACTGAGAAATGAAGGAGGGAACATGGCCTTAAGATTCTCACTCCTGCAGGTTTTGTTAAATGCACCAGGATTTGTACCTTTTTTTTTTTAATGTGCCGCTGCTTATTCTGATATGTGTAATGTACAATATGTAAAATAACTAATAACTACAAAATGGTACAGTGTGTGTGATTAAAACTATAGAACTTTTTTTTTTGGAGTGATTTTTAGTATTTTAGTGAATTTATCAGGAAAGTCAAATTCCCACCAAAATGTTCTAGAGCTCAAGTCGTACACAATGTTACTACATGAGAAAATTTAATGTATCAAAGTTTACATTTCAAATGGAACCAGCTAATTTAAAGACTCAGTTTTGAACACAGTGATTTGTGCCTGCTATTTATCTGTATTTGGGTCCCACTGCTTGTGGATTTACCATCAATAGCCATAATTCAGTGGCTTTTTGCAACTCTTTTGCTGACTTTGAGTTTTTGTATCTTCTCTTGAAGTACATATTGATATATAGACACAGTTGTCCCTGAATTTGCTGTTAATCACCAGTTGAACTTTGCTCACTTATTTTATTCAAAAAGGTAACGTAAGAGGGAAACCTAACCGGCATGTTTAGTGTGTATCTTCTTGCAACAATGTGAACCCGAAAACATTTTTTAATTGTTATTTTCTATGTAATTCTTAAAACAGTTTCTGTACAACTCACAAACTTTCAAAGATTTGTTAGGATAATCTTTCATCTGTGGGCATGAGTGTGTAAATCTGTTTGTGTGCAGACGGAACAGCCACCGCAGCGAATAAAATGCGGTGATTCCCAGCGATCTGTCTTCAGAGGCTCGTTACACTGGCGTCAAAATCACCTTTTTTTTTTTTATCTTCCTTGACTGAAGTCATTTTATGTGTGTTTTGTCTTTGCGGCATGTTTGTGTTTTGTGCGTTGCTATCCAAGCATGCGTGTGGCACAGGAAAGGGTGTAACGGGAATGCTGTTGTTCAGACATGGCACAGACAGGGTTCAGAGACACCGACAACCGTTCTGGGATGTGGTGAAACACCCCTATCGCCACCAGAGCCCCCAGCCACCACAACAAACACCCAGCCATATGTAGGTCTGTTGAGATGCCACCCAGTGGCAGGGTGCTGGCGTCGACCGCTATGCTACCGACAGTCTGAGGTTATCGGAGGAAAAGGCAGGAGGCGGCAGCTTCAAACAAAGCCAGAATACAATGTTAGAGACGGCAGTGCCAATGCAGGATACCACAGTATTCATGTGTTTTCAACCAGAACATCAGTATTTTGATTTCAGAAGTACATGAAAGACAGTAATGATGTTGTATGGATGATGCTGAGAACTGAAAGTAGGCTAAAGGGAGAACTTCTTGAATGTTTGAGAGGCGGTTTGATGTAGTTTGTTATGTCTATAACACAGGAAAGGAACATGGTCTACTAAGTGTTGGGTATAGACTTTTTTTGGTTTTTCTAAAGGGAATCATTGTGATGTAATGGTCTAGTCAGAATTTGCCCCCCCACCCCGATCAGACATTTGGACATGTATTTCTTCAGGAGAAACAGTCTCAGTTTTGTCAGGTCGAAGTTGATAAGACATGATTTCTGAAAAGAGTAGAGTGTAATCAAAGAACAGGAAATGGAGGTGGAGCCAGATAGATGGGAGACGGAATAAAGGAGGTGGAGAGGTTCTGTCTATAAGCGCAGTGATGCGGCACACAGTGTGCTGGTGATGACTCAGCTGGCTCTCCATATAGCTACCAATCACTCCTCGCTCCCTCCCTCCTCTCTGTCTTTCTTTTTCTCTCAGATTTTCTGACTCTCTTAAGACTACAGATCTAATTGGTTGGTGATTACTTACCATACTGGCTCTTGGATTATGACAAATCACTGGCTAAGCTCTGTGCCACTCCACCTCACTTTCTGTTGCTAGCAGCCTTCAATTCTCTGTGATTGATAAAGCTTTGAATGCGGTCTGGCCCAGGCTTACTCTAAATAGCTTTTCCTTGCAGCTCAGGTCTTGATACGGTTCATCTCCACAGTCAGCTTTGTTATGAGATCATTTTTTACTTAAATCATCATGTAAAATGTGCGTTAGCTTTCAGTCTTTGCAAAGAGGGCAAAATATATGCACATCTGATCGAGTGCCTCCAAATAAATCTTGATTGCTCTTCTTTATTCTTTATGTTCTTTATATGTTTCTCTCATGTTTTTACGGTAAAACAATTGTACTGTAAGCTACTCAAAATGTTGACATACCCTTTTATTCCTTTTGTCACTGCAAATTTCTTGAAATGACTGTCAAATCTGAGAGCCCAGGCAGTGCATATACATAGTACAGTACACGGTAGCCTTTTTTTCTCACCACCTGGTTTCTTGTTTGCAATTAAATAGTCTCCATCTGTCTTTCCCCATTTTTTTTAATTCTCTCACAATGTTTTCACTACTCTGCATGTCTCACCTCCATCTGTCTTTGTCCATCTCCTCCTTTAACACATCTTGCCCGTGTTCCCTTTCCCTCTCTTTTAATGGAAAGGTGGCTCCTCCTCTGCTCTTTTCTTTGAGCACATTGTGGAATGTGGTGTTAAGTATCATCCTGCCATGCAACTGTGATACTTCCTCCTCTGTCAGGCCTTGCTGCACGCTCACCTTACCTGCTCCGGCTCCATTCAGTCTCGCCTCCACAGTCTCACCCCCAGAGGCACTGTGAACCCCCCTCCCTCCCTCCGTCCCTCCCTCCCTCCTTTCTTGCCACTTCATCTCCTCACATCCATTCCACTCATCCTCCCTCCTCTCATCCCATAGTTCCGATGGGGGAAGAAAGCATAACCTTTGCTCCTCCTTTTCTTCTTGAAGGCGGGTATGCAACAGCGACATGGATGCCGTTAGTTTTGACGCACTTGCACCGGGGTGACAAAGTAGCTCGCAAAGAGAGAATGACTTATAGCTCCGTGTGCTTCACCTCCGACAGACACGTATATTTATCATCTTTGCTTCCCTTACATAACGGCCTCTTACTAAAGTATGCACGTTGACTGTTGTTCTGAATCTTGACAGGATGCTGCCATCTGCTTTCGCGTGTCCAGTATTATCCTCCTGCTAGGCCTTTGCGCCACAAAGATGGACAGTGTTGCACTCCGGTCACCCATGTTTTCCTCACACCGGTTCCTGTGCTTTTGCGTTCTCTTGTGTAGATTACCACGGGCACACGCACACATTCACATGCCATTCAGCCAGCACGTGTGCACGTCAGTAAAATCCTCAGACTATAATGGCCATCTCTCATTTCATTTAATCTGCCTAGAGGAAGGCCGGGAGGCAGCCCAGTACCCCTGATTAATAATAGGCTTTGGAAACACTGCCTGTGTCTGCCCTGCTCTGGGGCTTCCCGGCTTCCAAACATCTCCCTGCACCCCCACCCCCCTGTTACCGCCCCTCCTCAACCTTAACATCATCTGTAACAAGAACCCTGCCATTTACAATGTGTTTTACAAATGATCCAAAAAAGCTTTTGGAATTTTTTTTTTTAGAGTAACTTTTTTTCCCCCATTTTAGAAATCCTGATGCAAAAATCTTTTTCTTTTCTATTTTGTTGTGCGTTCCCAGATGAGCATCTACCAACCTACTAGTCTTGTTCAGTGTCCAACTGTGTGTGTTCTCAGGTGGTTCTGGAGTGTGTTCTGCAGAGAGACCTGGTCTACAACAAGGTCAACCCCATCTTCCACCACTGGAGGATCAATGATAAGAAGTTTGGCCTGACGTTCCAGAGCCCTGCAGACGCCCGCGCCTTTGACCGGGGCGTACGCCGGGCCATTGAGGACATAAACCAAGGTTTGTGTTTTGTGCATTTTCAATCTGTTTTTAGTTTTCTGGGCAAGTCAAACCACTTAAGTTAGTAAAAGTACAACAAAGGCTAACTAACCCAAAAAATGCATCAACCCAAACCAGCTAGTCATTTATTTTTCAGTATCAAAAAAATCAGCAACCCACAGCATTTTTACTTTCGACTCTATCAACATGTCATCATCATATGTAAAAGGTTTGCACCGCCTTCATGCATTTGTAATGGAGGCCATTCAGTACATGGGAAATAAGTTGGGCGGCTGCCTGGAAATGCGCTGTGAATGGTGGGCACAGCCTGTAATTTGTGCTTGTTTATTTTCGCTTTGTAATGGCTGACCCGACCCCTGTTCTAGGAGAGATGGGTTACGTTGATTAGTGTTCATGACTCCACCATCGCTGCTACCTGCTCACTGAACCCAAGCGTGACCCCTCCTGTGTTGTCTTATCAATCTCAGCTCCGCAGATGATCTTGCCACTTCCTTTAGAGACTGGCCCTGCAACGTTTCTCCCAGACAGCTGGTGTTACAGAAGACAGTGGCAAGGAGAAAGAGAAAAACGAGAAACTCTTGGAATGGCTGGCTCCATGAGATAGGACTGAACTTTAATCAGGGGAAACTTGACCAGATGAGATTTTTGCCCTTTCCAAGCTGAAAGTAAATGCGTTTTTGGACTGGCTGTGTCCTCAACAGAAAGACAGTTTGGTTTTATTTATGTTGTTTTTCTTTTTAAACTAGATATGACTTTTTTGTGGAGGTGAATTGGCAGTTTTGGGTCCTGATAAGCTATAATTTTCTTTAGCGAGCCAGAGGTTGCAAAGTCATCCAATTAGTAGGAGAGTTGCCAACTCAGCAATCTGCCACCAGACCCTATGTTACACAAGAGGCAAGCTGGCTGGCTTGGGAGCTATAATCTGTTTTACTCTCTAGGCCTGGGAACCCTGGGGAGCATAGGGGAGGTGCAGCAGAATGTATAAAGGCTTATCACGGCTGGGCATCAGTTGCTTCTTACTCACAAGCGTTTATCTGAGATTTGAACTTCCTGGGCACAAGTCCATGCCATGTCTAGATAGAAGGTTCATTTTACTGCAGGACAAGCTGTACATACTTCTTTTCCAGCAAACCGAACATTAGGCAAGAGAAGAATAGGAAATTGACCTACTATAAAGATAGCAGAGCTACAGTGAGGATAAATCATCAAATACATGTTAGATTGAAGCTAGCAGGGTGGACTTTGGGCCCTGTTTAGTTGGAGGATAAATTAGCAGCTGTTTTAGATGATTGCTTTACCATTTCCAAGTAAAATAGGGTGACATTTTAAAGTCTCTCAGACAGACCTGTGTGTCTTTCAGACCTGTATATACTAGACAAACTGGGAGACAAGGCAGAGATGTCACCTGGTGTGGGGACAGTGGGATGGCCATTGTTCCCTTCAGAGACATCAAGCGACTAATCTGTAATTGTATTGTAATTCTGAGAACTATTTTAGTTTAGTTCACAGAGCCAGAACCCATGTAGAATGGGAGGTTGAGCATCTTTGGCAGTGTGATCGTGCACACTCCTCAACTCAGAGACGACAATGCTTTGATCTCCTAATAAATACCTCAGCTCTTTCCTGTGAATGTCAGCCACAGCAGATTATAGTTGGTTTGGACACCCCGTTGCATGAATATTCTCTGCGTTTCCCCTGTTGTCCTTGCCTTCATCCGCTTGGCATCCTCTGTATTCTGCCAGTGTTGTGTAATGGCTCCCCTCAGCACAGGCAGACAAGTTCTTCTGTATTCCTGTTGCATCGCTGTGCTGCTGGACCGCTGTGTGAATGTGAGTGTGTAAGGAGGTGGGGGCGCGGGGGGGGGGGGGCAAGAGAGAATATGTTTTTGGCCACGCGTGTGTGCGCACGTGTGCATATCAGTCTTACAGTCCTCTGTTGCCATGGCAACGCGGGCACATGGCTCAGGCAGCTTTGTGGCCCAGCGCTGCTAGAGCCGTGCTGCAGGAGGCCTCTTTCTCCTGGTGCTGGAGAAATGCATACACTCACACACACACACCTTTGTGATTCAGAGAAACAAAGACATGCTGATGGACAGACTGACTCTAAATAAGCCAAGTGCATTCTTCTGTCCTTGCTCTCACAAAGATGGCTTTAGCATTTAGTACTGTGTCCTTTTCCTGAACATAGACAAGTGGACACAGAGGATGGCTCAGTGTACAAACCCCAAGTACAAACAACACCCCCCCCCTCGAATTGAAGAAAAGATTTCTATACTTTATATGCTTGTACAACGTCATCCTCAGAGGCAGTTTTATTCCCAATCTCCAAAAGATGTCACATGCTGAGCTTGATACCTGAAACTCGAGGTTCTGTCTCTGGTAATAAGCAAAGGAAGTGTTCTGGATGTGGAAATGGCACATGGCATTTTAACCGAGGTCGGTGTTGCATTATTCTAGTCGTTCAAATCGGTTCATTTCTGTGCGGCCCACTAACACAAAGCAGCTTTCATTTCCCGTTTAGGTGACAGATCCAGAAAAGCAGAAGCCTTGACCTTTTCTGGCCTTACAAGAATATCAAACATCATTATGACGGGAGTTGCCATATATTGATTGTGAAGTGGTTTAAAAACACATTAAAAGTACTGTTTCCCTCAGTTATATAGCTATATATCTTAATGTTTTTAAGATACATTTGAGTGAAGAAATGGGTGACTGTTGAATTGAGTCTGGAACGGATTTCACAACGGTTCTAAGAGATTCCTATCAATCCCCATAACAGAGCTACACTGTCCACAAATGTATGCAGTGTAATCTGCCAAATTATGTAAACCCACTACATTAAACTGGTAAAATGATCAAACCTTCCTTTCCTCTATTTTTGTTTCTTTTAGGGTGCCGTCCGTTCGGAGAAGGAGATCTTCCAGAGGAAGGACTACCGGTGAGTGAGATCAGGGTTGAATTTCTGGGTAGATTCAGTCCATCTGTGTGTGCATACCAGGACATGTTAGCCTGGCTGACTTTGAAAAGTAAACTTTTGATGTTTTTCTCCCTCCGTCACATTTCGGCAGAAGGCAGGTCATAGCTAGACGCTGAGCAGCCAGGTGCTGCTTACACCTGCGTTTGTCTTCCAACTGTTGTTCTTGGAGACTAACTGGTGTTTAACCAACGCAGCCAGACTTTGGAGCAAAGATGGGTGTTGGCCAGTGCATGTGATCATAATTACCTCTGTGACTAGTTTTTCAGCTGTCAGGATTGATGTTGGTCTCAGGAACCAGACCAAACTCAAAATTTTTTTCGTTTTGTTTTTTGGTAAGTTTGTTTGTCATTTTCTTATGCTCTCAGCAGAGACCTCCACACGGCTTTTGTATTTTCAAAAGGCACCACTAGTTTACCTCTTTTCATGTAACACTGGGCTGTCTCCTTGACAAACACGGATGGGGGTGGTTTGGTCACACAATCTGTTGCAGTTCCTCTTTATCTTTGATACTTCTTTATTGCTCTGATATGATGTCATGTTGAAGTTTTGCACATGTATAATGCACCTTAACCGTGTTCAGCATCTGTCATGTCGCAAAATATTGACTGTCGATACGGCCTGTTCCCTTTAGCAAAGTAAGGCAGCAGGTGTATAGTTCAAGCCAAACACACCCATGTTCATTTGTTTAAGTTATCAGGCCTGTTGGCAGAAAGTCAGTCACCTGCTCTGCTCACGATTGTAAAGTAGGTGAGAAGATGTTTTAGAGGAAGGAAGGGCAGTCAGTATAGAGCACGCAGTTACACCCACGGAGTAATGCAACCAGTAATAACAGCTTTTTGTTCCACAACCTTGAAACTATTTTCTCACTCTGCGCTGGGTTTTGTTTTTTAGCTTTTGCTGATACTCATTGCGTATTCAGAGTCGCACAGCAACCTCTATGTTTTTTCCATCCGAGTTTGTGGTACTCTCCAAATGCGTGTCGTTTGCTCTGACCTGCCTGGTATCGGACACCCTTTGTCATGTGACCGATAAGAACTGCAAAGGAGGAAGGGCTGTTGTTCTTATGGCAAAGTTCCTCTTTAAGGAATCAGCCCGAACGTACAAGAAATCCAATGGCACCACTGTTGCTGCCTAGCAACTGTGGTGCCATTGGGGGTGGGGGGTTGCATCTAGAGTGGTAGAAGTGGGGGGGTGTTCACAGGGTTCAGTGAGCCTCTTAGGGGTGTCACCATGGTGATTTGGCATCCGAATGTTGCGGTCGGAGACCTGGGCCACAGAGAAAGAGAAGTGAACCAGAGCAAGGGCTGTAGCCAGAAAATACCACCGCATGAAGTTTGACATTAGCCGTTCCTGTGAAGTTCCACCTTTGAATACAGAAATATAAAAAGTGCTATGATCAGACCTGCAGATCTTTCTGGAGCGTCCGTGGCCTCGCTGAAACACAGCATTGTTTCATCCATATGTGGTCACCGTCCAGCTTCGTTTAGTTTCTGGATTAGACGCAGCCATGTCTGAGGATGAGCTGGTTTCATGATAACTTTGCATTGCTCCTATTTGACTAGTGTATCCATTATGAAGTTTATTCATGCTTCTGTGTGTGTGTGTGTGTGTGTGTGTGTGTGTTTGTGTGTGTGGGACAGGCATTAAGGATGGTCTCCTCCACCCACATCCTGCCCACTGAGGCAGAGCACATGCATGTATGTCCGTCACAGGCTTACCGCTTTCTTCCTCTCTCATAAAATGCACCGACACACACACACACACACAGGCAGTTTGCGCATGCAACATATTTTACCCATAAAGTGGTTGCACAACACCCGACTCAGCTGTGATGACCCACTGCCATCAATTATGCCGTACCACTGCGGTCGTTCCTCCAGCACAAAGTAAAGTGTGTTCTTTTTTTTCCTGAAGCCACAGGAAAACATCCGCATCTAATTTAGCACTGGCAGGAAGTTTTTTTCCTTATCAATTTTGTACACATACAGTTTGTTGGTCAGTTGACTTTTACAGCCTCCTGTCACAGAGGAAACTCTCTCTTGCCTCGGTTTGCAGAAATATGTCTTGCAGGTAGAAAGCAGAGCGGCCAAACGTCACAGTTCGACTGTTTTGGAAGTTTGTATTTGAATTATTTTGTTGGGAGTTGGGCAAAAGTATTGATAGTGACAGGAAAAAAAAAGAAAGCAAAAAACCAGCCTCTATTTTTCTTGTCTTTGCATTTAGTACTTTGTAAATGTATATTGGTCTGGTGGGGTCCAAGTGGTGTAGATGTGGTCATGAGTGGGCGGGCAGGGGTCTCTGCAACACGACAACTGTGTACCTGGAAAATGAGCTGGGGCCACACTGACGTGTCCACTCACATGATTCTTTGTGTGCATTATGACTGGGCGTGTTAGGAATGCAGTCCTTCAAGCTGATGCTATTAACCATTGATTAAGAATTTAGGTTTGCCCCAAAAGAAGAGAACAGCACGATTCATGTCGTGACCAATGACTTTTTCCCCCTCCCCTTAGTCTTTAAGTTCTGACAAACGCTACATGTAAATGCTTTGTAATTCTACTCATCCTGTTCAGTGCAGTTATGGGGAAGGGGAATGATAAACAAATAATAGCTTTATCGTCTCATTGAAGCTCTGTTTCTGTGTGTTCTTCCGTGGATTAACGAAAGGCGACCCTAAAATGTATGCATTTCTTACCAGATGCTGACAACAATCCCACTCTTAGCCCCCTGACATAGAGGGCGCCTGTTTTTAAACCAATAAATAGCTGGTGCAGCTCTCAAACCAGTTTATGTGGCTAAAAATATTTTTTTCTGTTGTGGAAATGCAAAGAAATGGTTCGGGATAAATCACAGGCTGTGAGAAAGGTTTGTAGCCTGTGGCCTGAACCCAGCCTTCCCTGTCCTGAACCCCTGTGCCTCGGAGGGCGGAAGTGCATGTATCCCTAATGTTGGTGCAGAGCCATGTTGCCCCTGGCTCCCTCCACCTCCTCTCCCTTTGTCTCCTCCTTCACCCAGCCACATCTCTAGGGTCAGATCAGCTCCAGATTGGCCCCCACGCATGCCTTTTGAATGGTGGGGCTTAGGCAAGCGCTTTAAAAGGAAGCCCAAGTCTGTTTCCCATTTCACCCCCCCCACTCACTCACTCACACACACACACACCTCCCCACCCTCACTCCTTTCCCTCTTTCTCTCTCTCTCACACACACACACACAACACACACACACACACACACACAGCTGTCATCTGGCTTTTTAAGTTCCGTGCTGCATTTCTCCAGCTGGAGCTAGTTTACGACATTCCCTCGGCAGACTCTTGGCCTCTCGTGCTCTCTGTGTTTCTTCCTTTCTCCGGATCCCATACACAGACGCTCACATGAATACAACAATCTCATTTTTTCCTGTTCTGTTCTTTCTCTTCTCTCTCCCTCCACTGTCTCTTGTTCTTCGCATTCCCCTGCAGAAGCAGTGGATGTGGTGTGTTACTCCCCTCGGTATGTTTGGAGGCAAAGAACGAGCAAAGTTGCACACACACACACACATACACACACACACACACACCATGTGTTAGCAGTCTGGGGAGAGGGGGGTTGCAAGAGGAGGAGAATTGGGGGGGAAGAGAGGGGAAAAAAAGAAGTCAAAGGAAGCATCTCTTAGCAACCACAGGACAGTAATTACTGTAGCAGCAGCTGGGAGCAAACCAGATTTCCGCTGTGCGTTAAAGCACTGGCGTGGGCTACTTTACACACGGCACTGACTAACCAGAGCCAGCAGCCTCCTCCACATGCAGAACGGAGAGAGGGAGCGAGGGTGGGAGAAGGAGAAGAGAGGAGGACTAACCCTGCATTGATGAGGTCGGGAGGCGTGTGGGAAACGAGGGCCGGCGGGCCAGCGTGTTCGCCGGTGGAATATGGTGGAGCTGTGGAGTTGTCTGAGGATAGCTCGGCGGGTTTTCATGTTCGGCTCAACAAGCAGAAGTTTCACGGTTGCGCAGAATATTAGTTTCCTCTCGAGACATTTGCCATTTCACCCCCTTACCTCTAATCACTGTTACGATCAGGAAGTCCGTTTCTTTTGGCTCTGAATGTACCTTGATTTATTTTTATCAGAAGAATTGTTTTTTTTCAAAATAAAATTAAGTCTGTCGCTACATGGGATTTCTAGACATCCCATTTAGGTTCAGCACTGAACCACTTTAGAGGCGTGAGAGTAATTGGCACGAGGTGGAGGGAATATTTCCATTCATTTGTCACTCATCACCTTTTTTAAGAGCCCTTTTTTTTATTTGTTTGTGGGAACACATGCAAGACTGATGGGAACTCTGAGTTCTGACTTAACAGAAGGGCCTTGAGTCATCACCACAGGGGTCATTTGGTGAAGCTTGGGTGCTGAATGCCCCCTGGTGGCTGAAGGGGGACACACACACCAAACACACGCTCTGAGAGCTGTTGTCATGAAAACTGAATCAGTCTGTCAGTAAGAACCTGTAGTATAATGATGTCACACATTTAGACCCGTACTGGTGTGTTCCTGTTGTTTATTTTTCAATCACTGGCCTCCAAGCCAGTGTCTGTTTGCTTACAAGAAATCCTAAATCTTAACTTCTACCCTGATGCACCTCCACAGAAAGCTGTTGTGGCAACACAGATGGCAGCTGAGATGTTGTTATCCAGACATTAGCTAAAAATGCAAAGGACAGTTGAGTTACATTGAAGTGATTCTGTATGTTTGCAGGTGTGTGAGCCGCCCCTGATCTGCACCCCGATGAAAGAGCCCTTCTCTCCTTTGAACCATGTCGTCTCCACCGAGCCGTTCAGAGGCTGCTACGTGGCGGCTCAGCCCTTCGACGACAACCGCCGCTACCTGCCTCCACAGGTGGGCCGGAGCGATTCCGATCCAATTCTAGATGGTAACAACGCGCTGAGCAGTCCCGCAGTTCTCACTCACTGTCCTCTTTCCCTTTGACAGTCGACCCGCCGCGTCAGCTTTCGCATGGACGAAGAGGAGATCGTGCGCATTAACCCGCGCCAGGACGTGTTCGTCCGGGGCTACGAGGACTACCGCCACCCGGTTATGGGCCGGCGCGACGCCGACCGCGAGGAACTGGATTTTCCCACCACCTTTCACAAACTGGACAGTAAGAAGTGCGATTACCTCTTCCCCGACGGTCCCGGAGGGGACTCCCACTCCGGCCCGGGTCTGGGCATAGGAACGGGCATGGGCCTGGGCCTGGGCCTGGGCAAGGACACGGCCATTAAGACGCAGCCCTCTCCCCAGCTGAAGTCGAAGAAGGGCCGGCGGCGGAGAGAAGACGGCGAGCGCTCGCGCTGCATCTACTGTCGAGAGATGTTCAACCACGAAGACAACTGGCGGGGGCAGTGCCAGGACGCCCCGGACCCAATCAAGCAGTGCATCTACAAAGTCAGCTGCATGCTGTGTGCCGAGAGCATGCTGTACCACTGTATGTCCGACTCGGAGGGGGACTTTTCCGACCCCTGCTCCTGCGACACGTCCGACGAGCAGTTCTGCCTGCGCTGGCTGGCCCTGGTGGCGCTCTCCTTCATCGCGCCCTGCATGTGCTGCTACCTGCCTCTGCGCGCCTGCCACCACTGCGGCGAGGCCTGCCGCTGCTGCGGGGGCAAGCACAAGGCGGCCGGGTGACCCCACGCCGGACACTGGGACACCCTCAAAGCTAGCTAACAAAGGCAGTGGATAAAAGCGGAAAATTAATAGCCGGCATCCTTTTTTCATTCCCCTCTCAGACAGGGTGATAAAGTTGTTGATCCCCAGCTCTGAGGGCTTTTGGAGATTTCAGTTTGTGTTTGTCGCCGACAAGCAGCAGTGGAGGACAAACCATGTGTTTTGTGGGGGCTCTGAGCATCAAGCTAAGTGCAGGAGCTTAATATGAAACGGCGGAGACATCGTGAACAACAGACTTGAAGATGTTACTACACACATCTGTACACATACGCACTCAACTCTCTCGTACTCACTCTCATACGTTGACAAAACCAGGCCACAAATATCAGAAGTCTACTACAAGTAATGGGTATCTTTATGAAGGAAAAAAAAAGAGTCTTTTGTACAGACGGCAACAACTCAATGACAAAGAAGAAAACAAAACTATTCCACGTTGAAGGAGAAGTACTTGCTGTTTGAGTCTGCTAAAAGGGATGTGTTCTTGCTTCTCTGTAAATTTGCAGTGGGGTCCCCGTGGCCTTTCCGTCATGGCTTCAGCATTTGCTAACAGTGTAATTATTAGGCAGAGAAAAGTGCTCTAAATTGTTTCCCCCGCCAGTAAAGGTTTCCTTTTTCAAATTCTTGTGATATATTATCAGCCGTTTTTTAGTGTAATCTTGACATTTGAGTGATGTGGTGGATTTAAGGCCAAATTGTTCTTTTTTTTTTGTTAAAAAACAAAAGCAAAACAGCTAATAGTCTCAGCTTGTTTTCGGAGGCACACTCTGCATAAAAAGTTACATCTAAATTGTGTTTTAAAATCTTTCCTGAGGCGACCATTCCGAATCAAAGGGACCCACTCCACGATCAGAAGGGAAGCGGTGATCACAAATTTGCCCTACGTACGTTTTCCAAGTCCCCTCCTCAGGAAAGTCTCCCATAAAAACCTCCGGATCCTCACGTTTAAAGCAGCACGTTACAGTTTCATTAACATCGGTGAAATGTTTTAGCCCCACCTACTTACCGCTGTAGTGATATTGAAGTATTTGTTTCTTCCCTTTTTTCTGTTTCTTTTTTCCCCTCCCTGCTCAATTTTGTTAGTTGTTTTGAATCAAAGGTTGAAATGTTGCTCAACCAGCAAGTTTTGTTTTGGTGAAGCCGGGAGTCCCAGGGCTCCTGCTTAGATGACGAGGCACTTAAATTAGGATATTCTTTGATGAAGAAACCCTCTGATTTCTGTTGTAAATTGAACAGATTTAACCCTCGTTTCAGATGGGGGGAACCCCGTCCTTAAAGCACTGCTCTCTGAGCTTTGGTTGCAGCACCCTCTCCAGGTTTCCATGTTTGTCTCCTGACTGTGTTTCACACACCCTGTAAATGTAGTGTTACATTGTTTCTCTAAAGTGCATCCACTCCTCCTTACTTGTGTCTTTATTTAACAGGCCCCCGAATGAATGGTCTGCTTGGTTCTCCGAATGCTGGGTAGAATATTAGCTACTAAAAGCATGTAACGTATGTGTATAGGTGCATGTGAGCATCTTCATGTCCACAGTTGGTTTTACGCTGTAATGTCACCGACAACATGAGTAAGGCTTTGACTCTTGTCCACAGGACTTAAAGAAAATAAGTGCCAGAGATGAGATAAAGCCGGCCTCCTTCCTCTGTGGTGCTGGCATCCATCGGTGACTTAAAAACGTCCGGCCGCAGCTTTCCTGGTTCTGTTTTAACGTTGAATGTGGGCCACTCCAGTTCCAGGTCATTCACAAGAATTGCGACCTTTTATTATAATCCGATCAACAACCTGTGCTTTAACAAGGCGGGTAGATATGTGGGAGTACTTGTTGTACACACACACAGACACACACACACACACACACACAACCGTTGAACAGAGCCAGGTTAGCTGCGTCTGCACCGACATAAGTCAGCCACGCGCTGTCATGAGAGTCATGGCCGACATTTCCCTAGAAATGTTCTCCTTTGAAATCTTTGGATCAAACAGGGTCTTGGCTCACCTTTTATTTATTTACCCCGCCCCCCACCCCCCCACCCCCCACTCAGAATAACAAGAACATTTGAGTTCGAACAAAGTCCCCCGCTGGAGCAACACCTCCCATTTGACTTCTGGCTGTATTAAGTGAATTGCTCCCTAAAACGTGGACTTGTTGTAAAGGAACGCTAACTGTAATACTCCAGAGTACATCCAAATGCAGCTACGAACACATGTGCATATTTTCTCACCTCCAGACACTCCTACTACTTTGAGGAGGAAAGCAAAACTGCACGCTGTTACTTCAGTGTCTGCAGGGGCACAGGAGGATCATCCGCTCTCCAAATTCCACGCCGACCGACGCTCCCTTTTCTTTCTATGCAAATCCGTAACGCGGGAAACGCATTGGCCTCCGCAGACTGGGTCGGTGACGGGACAGGACACTTTAATGCTAAATAGGTAGTCGACCAACCCCCCCCCCTTGGTACCAAACTAAACGCCTGTAAATACCTAACACTATATTTAAGTACTGATAATAATAATAATCCCAGCTTTTTTTGTCTTTGAAATTTTAAAGATAGAGCTGTATTTATCGTTGCTGTCAGCATATAGTGTAGCTTCTAATGACAGCATTTTGTACATAGGTCACCTTTTAGTATTATTTCACATTGAAAAGTAGAGGGCTTCGTGATGGATATGACTATTGAGCTTAAAATAGAGTCTCTCTCTCTAGTTTTGTACGGTAGAAAGAAGGATAGTTCTAACACGGTACAGTAGTGGCAGTCCACTTGTTTCTAAAGTTTGATATATAAATATATATAATTAAATAAATACATTATATATATATACACACACACATATAAAGCTGCTAGATACAATCACTAATTTTATTGTGTTGACAGAGAAAATCAGCTATGAACGACTGTTAAAACCAATTCTCCAACAGCATATAACAGCGCTCATTTGCGTATTTCGGAGTGTTTGATGGCTCTGTCCAGTGACACTTGTGCATGTGAGTGGGTGCACCGGTGTCTCTCCATACGTGTGTGTCGTCGTGCTCCCTCCCCCCCGAGTGCATGTGAGCGTGTGCACCGTGTGCGTGCGGGGTTGGTGTGTAACCAGACATTTGGTTGCTTGTCATTTCTCTCCCACTGTAATCAGATGGCCCTGCATTAGTGAACCGGGCTTTGATGAACCGGATTAAAACTTGCTGGCTGAGAAGCAAAAATAAAGGATGTGCATTTATACAAAGTGTAGAGAATCCTGAAATAACTCTTCTCATTCTGCATTAACCAGCGCAGTGCAACTTCCTGTCATGTACTGTATTATATATGCAACATGTGTCTGTCCGCTTTAATATATATATTTTTTTGACCTGCATTATATAAGACTTCAGTTTTAACCACTTTGCTGCTAGTCTTTTATCCTCTTTCGATCTTGGAAATTGTGCATATCTTTGGGAATGCATAACAGTGTACATTCTTGACATTGTGTAGATTTTAAAAAAAGAAAAAAAAGAAAGAAAGAAAGAAGCTATATAAACCTGTTTCTCTTCAGTGTATTGTTTAAAAAGGTTGCTTTTCACAGCAGTTGAGTGGTTATATTTCAATTCTCCGATGCTTTGGTGCACTGATGATACTACGTGTAAGCTTTTTTTTTTTTTTTTTTTCATCTTGCAGCGCTTGGTGTAACATTTATGTGATTAGTTCTAAATAGTGGAAGACATTTGTGTTTTAAACCTTGCAGTATAAATGGTACTACTCTTAACTATTCTGTAAACACTGCCTGTTTTCTTTCTTCTTGCACTCTCTCTCTTTCTCTCTCTTTCTCTGTGCATATTTCTTTTTCCTGTGCATCTGTTTTTCTTTGAGTTTTTCTTAGTGCCATCGGCTTTCACATCCTGACAACCTCAAAAAAGTGCCTCACGTCCATCCTAGTCTCCATCTTACAATTTAACATCTCTCGTTCTGGTTTTATTGGTTTCTACACATTTAGGTATTTCGAGAATACCAAGTATCTGATGTAAAATTTATAGTACCAATAACTCATGTCATAGTTATATTTTCCTTATACAGATGTAGCTTGTTACTTTTCATAAGATATATAATGTAAATATGCATACATATGTTTGTAACTGTTTTTATGTTACATCATACACTTGTAATTTGACATATCAAATAACATTATCATAATAAAATGGTGAGTTTTAATCTTTTGTTGTTTGCACTTCATTGTGTCACTTTGCAGTGATCAGCATCAGAAGCGTGACTCAAGCTAGTAAAAAAAAAGAAGCTCAACGGGGCTTGGATTTTGGCATGGAAATGGACAACCGTAATCTAACTACAACAATATTGAGGCATTTAAATTAGATATTACCATTACATTTATAATTACGTTACATTTTATAGTGGGAATAATGACTCATGTCTACGTCATATCCATACTGTCCATACATCCCTTAAAACATTGTATTAGAGCCTATGGCTGTGTAGTAAATCAGGAATGAGTGTCACTTCATGGCGTCCATGGTAGGACATCATATTTTGATTAGGTGTACACGTCTGTTAAATATGAAAAAGATATTATATCAAATGTGACCATATCCTAATATGGGAAACTACTACTTTATTTTACATAATGGTGTGGATAAATCAGGAAAGAAGGGGCTTGACAAGAAATTTGGAATTTAGGGCAGTTGGGGAGTAGCATCTTCATCTGAAGAGAAGAAACTATTTAGCTGTGCAACATTGTAGGCCCCGTTTATAAAAATGCAGATCTTATGTGCAAATGTGTAAGCTACAGTTATGAATGATGCTGTTTCAAGGCCACTACTTTTGGTCATTTATTTAGTACCTTGGTTTTTGTCAAACTGGGGTACTTTGCACAACTTCATGCTTCGTAAGGAACGTATACAGATTTATTTTTACTGAAAAAGTTAAGTTAAAACCTTTCAAATATAAATGGACAAGAGGCATTTGAGGACAAAAAAAACGTAGCGGAACCATCCTTATGTCAAAGTTTCACGCCGGCTCATATAAGCGGAACACCCAGAATACGATAGCGTTGTGAAAATGAATGGACGCGAACGCTATTTATGTCAACCTGGGTGTATTAGTATTGTCGTCATGTTTTAAAATATTTCAATTTGAACGTTTAAGCAACGGATTCGGCGATGGAGTGTGACATTTTGGACTCTCTGGAGCAGCTCAGGTAAGCTAACCCCCTGCTCGCACGTCGGGTAACTGTGTCGTTAGCGTTTACCGTTAGGTTTCGCATCCACGGGCACGCTGAACTATTAGCCTGCGTGTTGACCGAAGGAAAAGTGTCAGTTCTTTTTTTCTCCCTAATACCTGTATGCATTTAATAAATCCGCACTGTGCTCGGCGGGCCGGGGCGCAGCTATGACGGCTCTCTGGTGGAGGAGAAGGCGCTGCTCAGAGCCGCGGAGGGAGGCCTGTCCTGCCCGGAGTACGTGCAGCTGTGCCGGTGGCTGGCGGAGCGGCTGGGGCCGCTCTGTGGGCTGGAGGAGACCATCACCTCAGGACCAGGTGAGGGGAATGTGTCTAGAAATTTTGAGTCAAACGTTTCTCTCCAGCTTTTTACCTCACTCAGTCTCGTAGTTCCACAGTCTAAGCTTGCCAATGAGTTTCTTTCAGTTTTTCTGATATGATACTTTTGGTTAACATGAGTACTTTTGCTGGAGAAGGTTCAGTTGAACTGAGGTATAATGGCTGACTTGGAGCTTTTGTTTCCTGTTCCCCCTGCAGAGGAGCTGGAGAGCCTGCAGCTGGAGCTGAGCGGCCTGCTGAAGGAGCTGCACTGCCCGTACCAGGAGGCCGTCTCTGGGGTTCTCAGGGGCTCTGCGCCAAACACAGAAGACCACCTCAAGTTCCTCCGTATGTGGATCGGCCCCTCTCGTTCCGGCCAGCGTTCTGCCGGTGTTGGATCCAGCAGCTAAACGGCGTCCTTTTTTTGTGTTTAGTGTTTCTGAGCTCCGAGCTTCAAGCCGCCCAGATGCTGAGGAGCAGGCGGGCCTCCGAGAGGCACGCAGAGCGGAGTCCGGTTCACCAGGAGCTCTCAGCTATCTGTGAAACGCTGCAGCTGCCCGGAGGGCCGGACGCAGCCCAGCTCTTCCCTCAGGTCCAGGCCCAGGTCAGCCTGCCCACAACCACCCAGACCTCAGGCCTGCCGGTCTGGTTCTGAAAAAGCTTTTTTATATGAATGTATCTGGGAGGGGGGGGGGGGGTTACGTACAAGGTAACTAGAGTAAAAACTCTTCTCTTTGTTTTCCATCTCAAACCGGTTCAGTTAGATTCCAGAGAGTGTACATGCCTCTACAGAGACCATGTACAGCATTTCACATGTTTCACTTTGATGCTCCTACAGCTGCTGTAAGCCGCTAGTTTACTTTGCTCTTTAGAAATGTATATTAAAATATATTTTAAAATGATTGAAGAAGCTCCACATTTCCAGGTTTTCTCACAGCATATTTCCCATTATTTTACAAAGATTATTAATAATATCATTATCATTGGAACCATAGATGAAAAAAATGTTATTATTGTTTATGATTATGATGGCTTATGATGTGCAGAGTATTCAAGCAAGCCTGTTTTGCTGAAAGATTCAAATCTTTGTCATTACAGGTAAAAAACGTACTTCAGGCTCTTCCTGAAGGCTCCATTGGAAACCCAGTGCTGAATAAGCCTCTTAGCAGTGAACAGTGGGTATGTTGGGTGGCCGTCCACATTGTGCTCTGCTTAGGCAGTCCTGCTTTTAGTGACCGGGTGTGTGTCCGGGTGTGTGACCGGGTGTGTGTCTGCAGGAGGCGCTGCGAAACATCAACGGCGCTCTGGCCTCGGAGTACGAGTGCCGGCGCAGGATGCTGATCAAACGGCTGGACGTCACGGTTCAGTCATTCGGGTGGTCGGACAGGGCCAAGGTATGTTCGTTTGATTAGCACCGGTCAAAAGGTCATTTTCCTCCCCCCCAGCATGATTTCAAAAGAAGTAATGATGATGCTTTTCTTTCCCCCCCCCTTTGAGGTGAAAGTGGACAGCATGGCCAGAGCTTACCAGCCAAAGAGACACTCCCTGCGGCCGCAGTCCACGGTGGACATGGCCCAGCTGCTGGCCGCCAGAGAGGACATCTGCAACGTGGTGAAGACCAGCAGCGGGTCCAGCAGGGAGAAGACCACGTGTGCTGTCAACAAGGTAAAGGAGCAATCCCCTGATCTTCACAATGAAAGGAAAATCCTAAATGGGATTGTTTTTCTCTTAAAGCGTTCCCTTTTTTTTTTTCTTTTTTTTTTACGAATCCCTCCTCAGATCCTGATGGGGCGAGTGCCAGACCGAGGAGGGCGGCCCTCTGAGATGCAAGCCCCTCCTCCTGAGATGCCGCCTTGGCAGGAAAGAAAGGATGGAGGAGGAGGAGGTGGTGGAGGTGGAGGCTGGGGTCAAGGAGGACACGGTGGCTGGGGAGGCGGAAGCTGGAAAGGAGGACGCGATAGATATGGAGATTACGGAGGACACGGAGGAAAGAAAGGACGATACCAGTACTAGCCTCTGATTGGTTGGTCCCTGTAGGCACACAGATGTGGTTTTTACACATGGACTGCATGAATTCTGCACCAGCTCAGTTTAACGGGGTTTTATCTCGCCACAAAACCGTTTTACGATTACTTTTGTGTCGGATAGATTCTCATCAGTGTTTCTTTTCTGTAAGATAAACAGCGGGATCTTACAGCACTGGGCCACTACACAGATCTAGTGCTTTAGTTCTTTTATAACTGCGAGTCCATTCAAAGAATTCTCTTTAAATGGTGATCGCCTGTTGGTTGTTTCTTTTCTACTGTCAGCAAGTGCAGTAATTATGAAGAATTGGTGGACTCAGGAGAAGGCATTTATTTAAAAAGTGGTTTCCCCCTTTTTACCATCTGCCCCTGCAGTATGGATCAGATTTCAAATCAATTGTTTTTTAAAGTCCATTCATGTTTCGCTAGGCCCATCTTAAGACCTGGTCAGGAGCTCATGATTTCTTTCATGATGATCTAATGTAAAAAATAATCGGTGAGGACAAAAACACTAAGTGTGGTTATTACATTTGAGTTACTTACTCCATGAGTTTTACTTTTTAATTTTGTAGTAGGTAAGAAAATGATCCAGCTGTGTTGCTACTGTATCAACCTCAAATGCCTAGGAAAGTGTTTTTAATGTGTTTTATAATACAGACTGAAAAAGAGCATCTCCAGTGAGCTTCTACCCGATATTTCTCTCTACATTTTTACCTTTTATCTGATTTTAAGCAACAAAGATCTCTTCTAAACTCCTTTTTTGTGCTGATGTGGAGTGGAAGGCGGACCATCTACCACAAGGTGGCACAATAGTCTGCACCCTTAGAAAAGGAAGCCAGTCGTCTTCAAAGACAGTTGTGGCTATGCATTTTCTCCAGTTTTCCTCATTATCAAACCATGACTGTTTAATACATACACTTTATACACAGTTTGTACAGTAACCAGTATTCATCAAAGCAGGATTTTACATTGTGTACATTATGAATAACATACCTGTACATGGTAAAAACATTTTCACTTTGGAACAAAAGCCTCTTTTCAGTTGTCAGACTTTACTGTAACATAAAAACCAAAGACACAAAATGCAAACATGGTTCAGTTCAATCTCAGAATCAGTTGTTTTTTTTCTCTCCACTTAATAACATCAAGTCTGATCGACAAAAAAAAAGAAAAAAAAGGGCAAGTGAAATAAAGACTACTTCAAGTTGGCACCTTTTCTTTAAAAAAGGCTAATTCAAGTTGTACAACAGCTACTTACAGTGTCTGTAAACAGGATTTGCGTTTTAACAAACTATTTACAGCGGCAGTACAAAAGGAAAAGGGGACTCCAGTTGGACATTATGAGAGAGGGAGAAACGTGTCTCTACCCAGAGACATTTTTCTTTGTGGACTATTAAAAAAAAACCAGCCTGGCAGCCAGAACACTGAAGCTGGAGCCATGCTCTCCGTCAGACCTTTGGGCCCCGGGCCGAACACCTGCTGTGTTAACACTGGGATTTTATTTGAATTCACTAATATAACTTTTGCAACAACAACAACAAAAAAAGTAAATCCTTGTCATAAATTACACTGAACTATAATTGATTTATTTCCTTATATTTCACCAAAAAAAAAGAAAATCACTAAGCTCTATGGGCCCACATTACTCTTTAGAAAAAAGCTGAAGTAAAATTCCAGTTTTACCTAAACATCTGTCAACATTCACTCCCCACACATGCACACGCCCATCTTCCTTTAACAGGTTTGTTCCAGGTGAACAGATGTTTAGATTGATGTCTACATGCAAAAAACAGAAGACCTGAAAGCATTGAACGTAGTTAATTCATCTGATTTCCTCAGCCCAATCGCAGATGCTGAGATTTAAATGAAAATCCTGAAGGAGTTGTGTGGGATGAGGTGATATCCATCTGAATTGTGGGCGTCGTGCTGTTCAGTTTAAAAGTCAAACAAGCTTTTCCAGCCTAGAGATGTCCCTCTGTATCAGAACTATTTTAACAGCATTTCTCAGATATATTTTCATTCCTTGGACACAGTAAAATACGTTTTCTTCCAATCAGTTATTTTTTGATTCAGCTTAATGTTGGTTTTCTGTGTACAGCATAGTACATTAAAAGTGCTGGGCTTTACTAAAAAATTACATCCTTAACATTAGATAATACTGTTCAGAGGCATGTCACAGTCTTTATGCTTCATCATGAGGCATTGCGTCTTAGTTTTTATATGCATATATATAGATATATATGTCCAACATTCCACACCTTTCGTTTGATTAAACACCAGGCCAAAACACTAACTTTTCAAACCGATCCAACAAGCGGCGTTAATCCTGTACAGTTTGGCATGAGAGCTAATTCCACCCCGCAGTATTGTTTTGACCTTTGATCAGATAAGACGCGAGTTCCGGAGGTACTGGATGAGGACTTTGTAGATGAAGGTGTACTGAGACAGCATCTGCACCATCAGCATCCTCTGAGCACGCAGGGCCATCAGAACCTTTGGGACGTCCAGAGCCTGAAACAGGAAGCACTTCAGTGAAATGGAAGATCAAAAAACATTTGTGACATTTCATAGAGCAGCTTTGGCTCATTGGTCGATACCTCATTGTGCTCCAGGCAGGCTATCATGACCTCGGACAGGATGACCACGCCGGTGCGGCCCACGCCGGCGCTGCAGTGGACCAGCACGGGCTGGGTCGTGTTCTTTGGGTCGCTGATGCTGTTTGTGTGTCTCCTAACAGACTGGACCTCCTCTAGGTAGGCTAGAGACAGACGAGATTTTAATCACAAGAACATTTGCATTCCGTATTCTTGGTCCTTATTCTCAGAATATGAAGGAGTGTTTATTTAAAGCGCAGCTGCTGTCCCCACTCACTAAGGAAACCTTTGAAATCCTCCGGACAGCCGTGGTCAGGCCAGTCTGTGTACTGCAGATGCCACAACGTCCTCTCTTGGCCTGTCAGGAGGTGTTTGATCTTCAGCCCGGTGGTGGCGTAGCAGCCAGACTCTGTGCGGAACCTTGTGGTGATCTTGAAGCGGCCGTATGTCACCGTGTTGTGGCGCGAGCCGAGCCGGGGCCAGTAGCGGAAGCTTTTCTCTCGCCCGCTCTCCTGAGGGAAGACAACGGCGTGGAAAGATCAGTGAGGTGACGGCTGAGCAATCCGCAAGGCGACGGTCTAAACAGGAAAGCAACGCACCTCTTCGGCCGTAACCATGGCGATAATGGAGACACCCTGTTCCCACACCATCTGCCAGAAGTCCTGACACGTGTTGGACAGGGGGCCCTGCGTGGCAATGTAGCTCCACTCCTGACCACCAACTGTTACCTGATGACACGAGGAAAACCGAAGAAAAGAAACAAGTCAGAGCAGCAAATAACTGGCACTGAAATGTTCCCACAAACCATTCATTAACAAAGCAGCACCAGCAGAGTGCTGCTTTTTTTTTTTTTTTCTACACGTGGAAAATACCCAATAATTTAATCTTGCTACGATTGTGCGGTCTTTATGGAGAACTCACTCTGATGTGGGACGCATTGATGTAGCCTGTGTTGTTCTCCTTGGTGGGAACCAGCTCCACTCGGTTGTCGTCGTAGGGCAGGACGTCCTGGAAGCGGTTTTTGTCTGCGTTCTCTTGCAGCAGGGCGATGCTGCACTCCCCCCCTGGCCGGCGTTTAGGGATGCTCTCGTATTCTTTTAAGAACTCGCCCCTGTCCATGTGCTGCTCCAACAGCTTCCACTGACACAAAGAAACATGTGCATGTGATGAGAATTTCATGAAAAACTCTAAGCGGTGTTGCCCTCAACTAGAAATTCATTCAAAAAATGAGCTCACATTAATCTATGACCTTAAGAAATATGATTTGACAGAAAAGAACTCGGATATATCAACCAAATGACTTAAGTCAAACCTAACTTAACACATTAATATTTGATGAATCTCAACAACTTTTCTGATTAATATTTTGGGAGACATCAATTCCATCAAAAGAAATGATTTATAATGAGCGAATCAATAGTAATATAATATTCATGTTGCTTCAGTGTTACATAAATAAATCAATTCAAAATAATGTCTTTATGGCTTAATAGTGCATTGACCAGAATCATAACACAGTCAATGTAAGTGTTCCAGCATGAAGCACAAAGTACTGGAACAGAGCGCTAAAGGGCACGGCCATCTGAGTCCCAGAAGAGTTTACAGTAAACTGTGGCTCGTGATGTTGAAAGAGCAGCCAAGCAAATTATGACAACATGAATTCAGGATGAATGTTTACATTGATCTGTTCCTTTTAAAGAATCACAGAGCTTAAAACTTACAGTAGTGCTAAAAAGTGAACAGTTATTCATATTTCAGAGCACCCACGTGTATAACGTCATGCTCATTTTACATCTTTACCACTTAATTCCAAGCAAAATGATTTGACATGAAATCAGGAACAGTTCATGCAAAAAGGGTGGTGATAACTTCTGTTTGTAGCCAACTACTCTTGTTTGAGGCCTCTGTTTTCTCTATTGAATCCAATTTGATTTGCTGTAACAATGATAGAATACTTTTTATTACAGCACTCAGCATAAAGGTGAACAAGGCTGTCTGTTAATGTTTTATAAACACTATTATTGTCTCTTACATGTATCGCTCAGAGCCTAACAACATACCTAGCATGTCCCAATAACCAGCTCTTTACACAACAAACTGGAGGCCTATTGTCATG
This sequence comes from Menidia menidia, assembly GCA_907169785.1. NCBI lineage: Eukaryota > Metazoa > Chordata > Actinopteri > Atheriniformes > Atherinopsidae > Menidia > Menidia menidia. The sequence continues at coordinate 10,004,931 of CAJRST010002224.1, read as the reverse complement.
TTAGGAGGATCTAAAGTAAAATCAAAACCATACAAATAAAACTACAAAGTAACACAAAGAAATCAAGTAAAACCCTGGTGTGTCCTACCCTCTCGTCATTTGAAGCTTGCGTCGGCTCATCTTTGACCTCGTCATGGACTCGCTGCCTGGCCACCGACAGGCCATTGAGCTGGGCGACTTTCAGAGGGCCCATCTTCCTCACCTCTGACCTGGCTCCTTTCTTCATTCCCTGGTGTGACACCGGAGCAGAGAGAGAAAAGCTGCTGATTTTCGTGTACGAGTCTCACAGACAGTGAGAGAGTAGGCAAACCAGAGGGGTGGGACAACACTGCCCTGCACGGTGTTTTCTGAAACAATGCTGCCTTTCTGGTTTACCAAGGTAAGAGAACTGCATTCTTTCCATCACTGACATAGACAGTATTATTTAAAGCTCACCACTGAAACTGCTTTAATCTCTTCTCAATAAGGAATCATATGTGATCTTTGCAAGAGGAGCAGATATGAAGAAAATGGTGTGTGCACATGCACAGAGATCAGTTTCTATTGAAGCTGCCTATCTATGAGATAATACAGCGGAAACATTGCATGTGTACAGAGATTGGAGGTAAGCGCTTTTATCTGATCAGAGGCCGCAGCTGGTCAGCATGAGTGTCTGTGTAGCAACGTCCCCTTTTAAACTCTGCAATGTGAGACAAAGCTTCGTCTTGACTGTCAACAGGTCTGCTGGTCATCACGGGTTTCTCTGAGCCATGATTCATTTTCATCAGATTAATCTGTTGTGTTAAGCCGTTTCATATCAGTACTGTTAATGTGTGTCTCATCAACACTTATAGTCTCTGCTGTCCCACATTTAGCAAAATAGCTTCACTCAATTTCGGTTCAGGGGGACAGAATTGATAAAGGTTGCGTAACAAAATATTTGGGAACTGGACTCACCGGAGGGGGCAAACCCTCTACTGTTTTCTTTCCAGACGGCACGTCAGACACAGGCCTTTTCTTTAAGTCTTTCCTCAACTTTTGCTTGACTTGGTCACTCAGGTCGCCTTCGGATACGGAGGGCATAATTCTGGGATGTCTTAGATCTGACGGCAGATAGAGGGGCTCGCCTTCTTGGATCAAGGGGTGAACTTTATAGGCCAAGGAGCCGGTTACAGAGGGATCGAGGGCAGACCCAAAAGGATACGCAGGGGGAGGCTCTAAGGGAGTTTGTTGCTGAGCCGTAAGGGAGGAGAGGGCTGTCAAGTTGTGGTGCTGCAGTGGAGGCTGCTCAGGAATATGTGCGTCCACCGAGTGTGGGGTGTGTCTTCCACTCTCATCCTCAAAGTCCTCTTCATCTCCGCTACTATGAACAAGCATTGTGGCATCTGAGAGGGACTTTTTGTGTCCATACTGCACGTCCTCCTTAATGTCCTCCCTTTCCTCAGTCTTTGTGCGCTCCAAAAACACGTTTAGCTGGGAACCATGCGAGTGACCGCCATGCAGGACCGGTGTGGCCGTCTCTGCTGCCGAGGAAGAGACAGCTTGTTCTTTCATCCTCATCCCTTCTAGACTGTGTGCCAATCCGGCAATCTCAATGGAGTTCCGCTTCTGAATGTGGTATGGCTGTCTGTGTGGGGGTCCACTGAAAAGGGGCTCAGAGACCTCTTGTAGGGAGTGTGCGACGGGCAGACTGTCCTCTTGAAAAGTCTGGACTGAGTGATGCACACGCCGTGTAATGATTAGGTCTGGATTGCTGCTGCTTACGTACATGTGACGCGACAGATCGGGCGTGCTGTTAGCGGGACGGGGATGAGCGTATGGGTACGGCGGAGGTGGTCGATAGACTTGGGTCCTCATGATGTTGGGGGCTGGATACTCTTGTGCCTGTTGTAACTGGACATTTGTGAGCTCTGGAACACTGACTGCACCCACAACTGGCCTCCGTTCTGCAGGATAGGGGTATGGAGAAGGGCTGTGGAAGCTGGAGCCCGGATGAAAGGGATAGTGGTAGTGATGGGATGCACTGCCATGCTCTACCCTTATCTCTGGTTGGCTGTAAACTAGTGGGTCTGGTCGGCTGTAGACGTACGAGTTTTCAATGTTTAAGTTCCTCATCGAGTGGCTCTGACGGTGTGCTTGGGACAACATCATTCCTCCCCCCGCACCTCGACTCTTCTGCCGCATCACTGTCTCATAATCAGGAGTTGCCCGATAGGAAGGTGGGATTAGGGCGCTGTGACGGTGAGAGGGGATGTAATCCGGCCTGGTGATATCACTGGTGATGGATGGGTTAGAGGACATAGGTGAGGGCTGAAGGTAGTGCTGGGGATTGGTCAGGGAACTCGTGCTGTGGGCACTGTACACGCTGCCATTACGTAAGCGTCCTCCGCTGTATTCCAGAGGGGAGCAGTCCAGGCTGCTCTGAGAGTGGTAGTAATAACCGTTCTGATTGTTCATGTACAGGTTATCTATGTGAAAGGGAAAGATTGATAAAAAAAAACATTCAAATCAATTAATAAATCATTTATAATCTTACAAGAAGATGAGCAAAAAGAAAAAATCATGTCTCCAAAAAACATTTTTTGTAAAGATTTTATAATTCTTAACTGCACCCAGATTTCTGCTCAGTGCTTACCCTGTGAGGATGTGTAAGGCTCAGTGAAATGGCCATTGTAATGCATTTGTTGTGGCGGCCTCATGTAGGTCGGTGGCTTTGGCTGGTAATAAAAATAAAAAAAACAAGAATTATCATGACAATGATCATATGATCCAAACACTGCCTAAGAACAAAGAGTTAAATATAACTGCAGTAACTCATAGATAAGGCCTCTGACGATCATCATGTGGTGCCATACTAACATTATATTTCACATAAATTGTCTTTAGCACAGTAACAGCATTGTGCTTATGTGCCCTGAAGAATGCAGACATTACCTGGGATATTCTTGTGGAAGATCTCCGTCTCACTGAGTTGCCCGTTGTTGGCTGGGTTTGGCTGGTGAAGAAAAAGGCAAAAACAATAACAAAAATAATTATTCTAACTGTACCACAAGAAACAAGGTGTTTTGAGACAATTTCCTGTGTCTTTGGTTGTGCAAGGAAAACTGGACTAATTTGATAGACTGGAGTCTATCAAATTAGGCCAACAAGTATAATTACAGATCTGATTTTTCTTGTGGTTGACAGGGAAACCCTGTGACTTCCATATGATAGACTAAATCTAAATCTGTAGTCAATTCAAACCGTAGGTGGTGGCTGAAAATGATGCTCACCCCTTATTAGCAGGCAGAGAGGTACGAGAGAGCATTGGAAAGCGAGGAAAGGATAGAGTGAGAAGGGACTTCTGGGAGGCCTCAGAAGGCAGGCTGTCAGACTCCTCTCTGAAGAGAGAGGAGGACAGACATGAGGCTACACCAAAGGGGAGACTCATGTAGGAGACGGCGAGGAACAAAGAGACAGGAACTAGGCTAGACGTGCTACAAAACACTTACAGGCTACTCTTGTTAATCTTATAAAACTTTAGCCGGGCGAGACACATCCGGCACACATATTTAGAGGTTTCCATGTCTTCCTACACAAGAGAGGAAAAACAAAACATTAGATGGCAAAACAGGCAGTACAGATGTACTTCTATATGATGTCAGATAACAGGTATGTGATTTAATAACCCAACCACACCAAAACAACTTGAAAACACAAGAGCTTTGTTAATACAAGCCAGTGCTAAGATCTGTGAATGCAGAATGCCACTTTTTCTAAATCCAATAAAAGACAGCAATGCCCACAATTATGGAAAGAGATGAGACACTGCAGTGGCAGCAGAGACTTACAGTCTGGAACTGAACACTCTCCTCTCTGTTGGCCAGCTCCACCGCAAAGAAGGACCTATTGTGACTCACGTTGTTAATTTCATGCCACCTACAAAGCCAATTAACACCGTGTCAGAAATGAGGAAAAGAAAGAAGAAAGACAAGATAAACAAAAAAACAAGATGGCACTGCAGTCATAAAAACCTTCCACATTTTCAAACAGAATGAGCCCTGGTGTACCATCACACAATTGAATGAGCATTTGGAAAAAATAAACAGCTATCAAAGAATAACATATCGAAAGAATTTATCTCAAAATGTCTACTCACTATGTAGACCTGCACACTATTCTCTCAAAAACTCCTTAAGACATTTCTTCATGAGTCATTTTTGTTTTAGTCACATTCAGTTTCACAGAATAGTAGAGAGGTAGCCTTTCATAAGAACAAGCCTTAACACAAAACTAAATCTATCAGAAGAGATTTTTTCAGCAAGCATTCTTTTTGTAAATTAAAAAAAAGGACAAAAAAGCCCTTTTCAGGCTTACCTATACAATAGATCGGGACGTCCATTCTTATACTTGACAAAGATGCCATCGAGGCAGGACGCCAGGGTAACATCTGCACCCGTACCATCCTGATTTCACAAAACAAACAGATAGATAGGTGTTCTTCCTGTTTAGAGCATGCCGGTCACATGGTTGTTGATCGTCTGGGTTTGCATTTGAGGGCTGCAGGCCAGGCCTTGTAGACCTACCTTGGCTTGAAAGCTCTCCTGCCCATAACCTTCCATTTTCTCCACCTCCTGCATGTATAGCATTTCTGCCTCCGGTGCTGACAAACCCCTGAGGAGGGCAAAATGACAAAATCTCATAAAATGTCATTTATAGAACAGGAATACAATTGTCTAAAAATAAAAACTATGTTAAAAAATATATTAATATATGTATATATATGTGTGTGTATATAAATATTTACACATTTACTCCTGTTCAAAATCTTGTAAATGTCCGGAAGGGGTCTGTATCGATCTGTAAACAGAACAGGTAGACTGAGGCTCACCTGAAGGACTGATAGAGCAGGGCCACTTTCTGAGTGGCCTCCTCCAGCACACGCTCATCTTGAATCCAGTCCTGCAAAGACAATCATGCACATAAACACTTCCAGAACATTTCGCTTAGCGATGGCTCATCCTGAGCTGGAAAAACAAAAAGCTTACGATAGGAAACAGCGCAAACTTCTGAAGGAACTCCTGAGAATCATATCGATTGAAGTCTCCAAAGTCAGCTGTGAATGAAAAGAGATGCAACTAACAGGTAAAACAGTGATACATACTTCTTCACTCATCTCTAAGGAGAGCCCTTATTATATCCTCCTCTGAATTTAGTACAACACAAATAGCCATTGAGAAACTGTAGATCATGACGTGATGGACTAATTTTAGGAGACGTCCATTTATTGCTTCAAACTCTTGACCACACAGACGGCCTAAACTATTACAGGTTCAGGCTGCCATCTGGCTACATACACAGCTATCTTGGCTATTCTAGACATGGGCAGTGGCTAAAAGCTGCAACTGTCCTTCACAAACAGACTCTATGCAACACAAAGAGAAGCTAAATAACAGACGTTTACTAGTTTTCATATGTAATTAAGCAGTAAATACAGATTAAGAACACATGGAAGAGATTATTATCCTGGGAATATAATGAAAAGTGGTCACATATTTGAGCATAGCTGCAAGAGTAAGTGATTTCAGTGCCTGTACTGTGATAGCATCCAGGCCAGTAAGATGAAATGCCTGATATACCTTTGCCAGTGTGTTTGACGTACTTCCAGCTGGGCAAAGGTTAGACAACATGATAGGATTGAAGACCATGCAGAGCGTCTTCAGAAATATTAAATGTGGAATGTTTTCAGTACTATTTTCAGCAGATGGTCTAAAACTGTAGATCCATCCATTATCATAACCGCTTATTCCCTAATGGGATTGCGGGGGTGAATGGAGCCTATCCAGGTAGTCAATGGGCGAGAGGCGGGGTACACCCTGGACAGTCTAAAACAGTAGATAATTGTCTAAAATGATGATCAATGGGCATTTACTCTGAAATTGAATACAAATACTGCGATCAACCAATTAAAAGGTCTTAGAAATAAAAAAAGGTTACTGAGATTTTACCTTGCACTGCTAAGCTAGCTAAACGTATAGCTTGATCTAGTGAGCATGTGATCCTTCCCTCCAGAACATCCTTCTTCAACTGTAGGTAATACTGATATCTATGGAGAAAGAAGAAGTTTTTAAATAAACAAAGCTTCCATCATAAAGTTGTTTCATCAGTAAAATACTATTTAGATTAAAAAATGTACATGGAATTGTGTGAATTCAAACTAATTAAGTCCACATCTATTGTCATTGCATTAACAACTAAAAGAAACAGACGGGCAGAGTGAAGGGACCAAACTTTTGTAATCTTTTGTTAGTTTGAACAATAATTAAAACAGCTGATGTGGCTCACCAAAACCTTGCCTGTTTTTTAGAACAGAAATTTGTCCACAAGACATTTGGAAGGGGTAACAGCTCTGTTAACACTAATGGCTTTTCCACAACACTTCATGTCACCTTGTGATCTCCTGTTGCAGCTGGGTGACACTGGGTATGTAAAACACGACTCCAAAGTAAACGGTGGGCTCCAGCCCATACTTATCCAGCTGCTTTTTCAGCGCCTTCTCCAGGTCTATCCATCTCTGCTGGTTCTGTTTATTAAAGTACCACAGACTGAAGTACGTAATCTATAAAACAGACAAGCAAATCTGTCAGACATAAACAGGATTAACAACTATACACATCAAAAGAATGCTCATAAAGATTCATTTACATCAGCATTCCATTAGAACACGAGAGGTAGCTTTATACAGTCAATTATTTTCTTTTCAACCACCCTTTTGTGCCATTGGATTTGTACTTTATATTTATGTCCAGCGGATATCTGTTTCAAACTAACTTTTCTAGAACTGGATCGCACAGGGTGAAACTGGGTAACCACCATAAACATTTTTTTATCTTTCTGTCTCTACATATCCTCCATTTAATACTTTTAAAGAGGCACAAGTGAACATCTTTTCAGGAATGAGACAACTGGATAATTACTGTAAACCTCGACCTCTCCCATTCTAAAAAAGAGATGCGTGTCAGAGCCTGACACTAGTGACCAAACAGACAGGTAGCAGAGTACATTTTCCAAAGCTGACTCAGAGTTACTTCTCCAGACCAAACTGCTGATGCTTGGTCAGATGTTGCATCTGTGTTAGCAGAAAATATATTTTGTTTGTCTAGTTGCATACGGAGCGGTGTGCTTATGCATTTACACCGATCACTGAAAGTGGAATATATAATCAAACATCTCCTCATGCTAAGAGGAGGGAGGAGACTACGAGATCACATTGTATGAGCAAACATATCAAACTGCTTATCTGGGTCTTTATCTTCATGCTGAGAAGGAATGTTGGAGACACAGACCTAACCAAAGTATTTTGCTGCTGAGATGGCATGTCCTAAAAAAAATCAATCGGCCAAAACAATCAGGGCTTGTACTGAAAGAAATGTTTGTCATACATACCTCTCTTAACTCGAGTCTCTGGGCTACTGCCTCCAAACATTCCTGTCCAGTGCTCTCCACCGACAGCGTAAACTCCACAAACTCTCCATTGAGAAGCTGAATCCGAGTGACAAGACAGCTCTTGCTTGAAACTGTATATCTTCGAGTTCTTTTTAGTTTCAAGCCAAATGGCAAGGGCATGTTTCACAATTCTTAACAGGAGGAGTCTTCACTCAGTCCACGAAAAGGATTCTTGGCATCAACTCGTAATTTGTTAGGATGCCTCTAGTCACGAGGCTCATCTTTAGGTGACAGATCTAAAATCAAGAAAACAAAGAAAACTCTCAAAAACTTTTTTTTTTAAACTGCAGCTATTTCAGACTAAAAAATAACGTTTGGTCTATCAAAAAATAAACTGTTTGTATTTGGTATCGGCCCTGCCCCTGAGTGTGCCAATAACACAGGTCAGAACAAACACCTGGCATGACGTGAGGTAATCCTCTTTAATGCTGCATTTTGTTAAGAACCGTGTTTATTCTACTTCGATAAACTAAACAGTTCAAGTATTAACGCTCTGAATAACTCGATCCAAAGCCAATGAAGTTAACAAATTTGAAGAGGACTGTCTCATCCAGAAGTCATTTTAATCAAGCCCGTAGTTAGATAATCCCCTCCCAGATAATAGTCCGGTCCACACAACAAACCAGTGACCCGATTTGATACGCAGCGAGCTACGATTTATCCCATGAATCTTTTTACTGCAGTCATGCATACACAGTATCTACAATACCCACATTTTGATTACGCCTATCATATATCACATTTTTAAAAGCCCAATACTATATCAGAAGTCTCCATGGATTACAAACTACTTTTAAAGCCAACTTTTAAAATAGTCCACGAATTAGCTGCAACGTTAGCCTGCTAACATAACGTCCAGCAAATAGACGACACCCTTGAGAGGCTGACGTCGCCGGTAAATATTTAGGGAGAGAAAAAAAATGTCAGCGTTACCGTTAGCCTTCAGACGCAATTTTTTAGTCCAACTATAATTCGGTCCTTAAATATTCCGTTGTCGGGATCATTGACATACGACTGTTTAGATAGTTATCGGCATTTGAAGCTGGTTTATTTGTCTGTGGTTTGCTCCTGGATCAAAACTAACGAAGCACCCCATGCCTCTTGGTCCAATAGTTCACATAAGTTCCAAGCGTGTTTCGCTTCCTGGGACTGGAACAGCAACAAGTGTCTCCCCGTCTCAATCCGCGGTGCTATATATTCAGCATTTATCTTTCATCTTTTCTTTTTCAACCAAAGGAAGTTGGTTATACTTAAACTCTATATTTAATAAGTGTAAAATCTATGGCTACCTACGTTTTCTTGAAAAGACGTTTCAAAGTGGCTATAGTTCCATCATGGCGGAGGAATACATGGAGGTTTTCTGTGCCGTGACATCAGATAGCTGGAATGCTGAGCGCTGAAAATGCCAGAAATGGGACAGCTGTCACGCACTGCTGGCGGCAGACCTGTTTGTTTACTTGTTTAGCATCGACTAACCTCACCAAACAGCTGTAATCGTATACACGTAATGGTGAGCAATGCAGTATTTGTCTGCAAAATAGCCGCAGACACGATCTTCAAAATTGTTCACAGTACAGACACCTGTTATTGGTTGTAGGGGGATCACATTCTTCGAATGAAAGCATGGAATAAACAGGGGTAGAACAAAACGAAAAATAAAAAGCATTTATTTCAATAAAAAGTTTTTTTTTACAGTCTATTAGTTGCTACATGTCAGAGGTTTATGTTAAGTCAAACACATTCAATATAATATTTTCTAGAAATGTTTTTCTAAAAATCTGAAAACGTTTAAAGTACAGCTATGGCATGAGCAGCCAAGTTGCTCAAACGGCAGCATGCCTATACCTGAAACATTTAAACTTTGCAAAGAAGACTATATTCATAGAACCATTTAAGTTGTAATAAGTTAAAGCAGAACCAAGAATAATGGCAGTTAGACTACATCTGTACCTAATCACCCAAAAGAAACAACTGATATTTTCATGGAGAATTTGTGAACGTAACTATCAAAAAAGCACAACAGAACTAAAACATTTCTTCATGGTGTTTTGCAAAACATAAAACATCAGCGCTGTGACATTCTTTAGAAACTCTACTCTGCATAAACACGGATCTGAGAATAAAAACAGAAAAGAACACTCAAAACCCAGATTTAAAGACACCTAGAAATCATCATCACTAACAGAAGCAACTGGAGTAGAAGTGTCTACATTTTCAGAGTGTGTATTGCTGGACAAGTGCAAGGACACTGACAAACTTTTTCCAAGATCTTCAACCTCGTTTAACTCGCCATCAAAAGGGGTACTAGCTGAGGTTAGAGCAGTGTTTACAGTACTGTGATCATTGTTTTCAGTGTGGTTATTAGTTGTGGTTGAGTCTACCGGATAAAAATTCTCCTGACTATTGCCTTCGTTATCAGTAACATTGCCAACCATCAAAGGCGAGTCATTGCCTTTGGCTTCACAATTACTCTCCCTGTCCTCCTCATTTGTGTTGACTGAGGTTCTTTCAGGAGAACATAAGGGTGTCGATACGAGGATAGGGTCGGCTAATTCAGGCAAACCGTTGTGTTTAATGAGTGACGTGTAATCGAACGGGTCAATGTCATGTTTGGCCTTCCCTTGCATCCCTCCAGATTCCATTTCTGAAAACACTGTGTCAAGAAGATACTTTTCTTTTTTTTCAGGCCTATTATTAGAGCTGGAGACACTGACTGGTTCTTCAAAGTCTTTACGTAGCACTTCCAGAAGGTGGCGCATTTTAGCCTGAAAATAAGCATGACAAGATCTTCAAAAAACAAACAAGACTCTCTCTGTTGGTGTGTTACTCATGAAAAACATGCACTGACCTCATCGAGCTGATGCAGATTCATATCAATGTGACGTTTCATCACCCGGTTTAGGACCCTTTAACAGAACATTGACATTTGTGTTCTAGTAACCATTCAGAATTGAGATTTTTTTGTAAAATATTTACACAAAGAATCAAACCTATTAACCAACAATCAGTCTGAAAATATATGTCTAACATTCAATGAGGCCCACACAAATTCACTGCACACTTAAAGCATTAACATGTTTCAGAGATGAAAAACCTGTCAGAGATGTGCCCCCTGGACAAGATATCTTCTGTTACAGCAGAAATGAATTCAAGGTACATTAACTCTTCCTCTCTGGTGAAAAAAAACAGATGACAATATTTGCTCGGTAGCAAAGACACTCATTTAAATTGCTCACTGAAGCATTACACTGTCAAATTTAAACTCGCATGTAAACATTTTTGCTAATTAAACGATGTGAGGTTGTTTAAAACAAGAGGGAGAACTTACTCAGCAGATACACGGCTCATTATGGGGGATTCTCCTCCTCCTGGAGAGAACCTAGAGAATGAGGTGCACACTGTTTGAGAACTTTGCTGAAAATAACATGTATCACAAAGAATAAAATGCAAGATGTTGCCTCCTCTGTATGATTTCACCTGGACGAGGAAACAGAATAATGCTGTCTTTTCTTATTTGTTCGACTCTGATGTTTCAATGCTGACAAATATGTGCCATTGACCTCATCCTCAGACCACTCATGCTCTGTGGAATATTCCTGTCAAATGCAATAGTGATATCATTAAAGATAGAAAAATTCGGATAGTTTCAAAATTGACGATGATTGTAATAATCAAGCCAAATCTTTAAAATCACCTGAGATTGGTCATTGAGTTCCTGTGTATATTCCTCATTTTTAGGGCTGTATCAGAACAACAGAAACTTACTGGAGAACAAGCTGCAAAAATAAATGCATTAGACATACACCTAATCCAACATTTGATTGGTACCTTCCATGATATGTTTCCTGTCGCATCATCCTTGAGTGGCTGAAATCCTGAGTAGGTTTCCTAGGTGGAGCCCTGTAGTAGCGATATTTTGACAGGTAGGAACTCTTATCTGATTTCAGTGTCTTGGGAGTAAATGGTTTGTCTTGGGTAAAGTGCTGTGCATGTTTATGGATCAAATCTCCGCCGTACGTCTTCTGGACAGGGTCCTGGAAGGTCTTGTAACAACCCTGATCCCCCAAAGCTGCCAAAGAACCTGCTGACTGTTTTCTTTGCAAAGCCGGTCCTGGGCTCCGGTACTTTATCTCTGATGCTGGGCGAGTGTGATGGGTACTGACTTTACATGAGGGATAAACTATGTCCTTGGCGTTAAAGGAGGTGGTGAACCTTGGGCCGGAGGAGATGGAGCTTCCTGAGCAGAGGTAGGGGCTCCCATCATACTGCACCGATAACTGACTCTAAAACGAAAACACACAGTGAGGACAGAAATATTTACAATGTGCTTTTTTTTGGTTTACAGATATGTTACTATGGCATGAAGAAATAAAAAAGAATCAGTGTCTGTCTGGATTTCATACCTGGGTTGGGGAGCAAGGTGTTTTGCTACTCCTTTGTAAGAAAGATTGGGCTGACAGAGGACGAGCCCCTTTCCTCAGCCGCTCTTGTCTGACCTGGTCATGGTCTGTCAGCGGGTGACAAAGAAATAGAGTGAAAAGATTTGTTTCAAACTAATGTTATCAACAAAGTCTGTGCTTGTTATGGCATATGTTTTGCTTGTTTGGTCGTATTTGCTCAATTGCCTGGGATGACTTTACCTAGTCTAAAGACAATATGAGAAGTTGCCTGCATCTATTTGTTGGATATGTATGGATCGATATTAAATCTTGGAGAGCACAGTCATGAGAGGAAAGTTATGACTACCATTACAGAAGAGGATGAGGGGGAGTTGCATCCTGTCCTAAAGTGTAATGGATGTCTGCTTATATTTTCGCTCAATGATGCGTTAGACGGAGCAGTAGACTGGCTGTTTTCAAATGTCACTTTTAACAGAATTTTACTAGTTCTCTTTTTGAATTTACTGACGGCAGTTTACAGACTTGATCAGGGAGTTAAGTATCATCACTTTTGAACTGTGTAGTGATAACAAGCTCCGGTCCTCGAGGGCCGCTATCCTGCAGGATACAGAATTTCCTGCTTCAACACATCTGATTCACATCAATGCGCCATTAGCTGGGCTCTTCAGAGTTCACATGTTTTCAAGAGATCGTTTCTCACAGAATCAGGTGGGTAGAAACTGTCTAAAACCTGGAGGACAGTGGGTATCGAAGACCAGGGTTTGCCACCCTAAACAAGGTTTTATTTCTAAGATGATTTTCAATTTCAATTTATTAGGCCTGTTGTCAATAAACCAGATCAGCTGTGATATCCAATTTCACTTCTCTACAGTTTTAGTGTGGCATTTGACCCACTATCAATATAGTAAACATTTACTGAATACATCCAAACCACAATGTTCTTGGCTGCCAGATACACTTGGATATTTGACACTTTGGTACTCACATTTCACACTTGACAACAAGCTCTTGGGCACAGAGTTATCAATTGCAGCTGCGGAACAGATAGATATGATCATTATTGTCATAAAAACATCCTTAAATGCATTACATCAACTTCTCTGTAAATGTGTGTCTGGCATGTGCATGACCTCACCTTTGGCTGAGTAAACCTTTTTGTAATGAGACACCATGTGGTCTTTGATGATGGACTGTGTTAACTTGCTGGAGGAGCGATGGCAGAAAGCTAAAAGGAAGAGATAATGTTCAGCATTCATCTTACAATGACCAGAAACACTGGCGTGTTAACACTTACGATTACTTTTCAGTGTTTGCCCTCTAACTCCAGGACTGCTTCCTAAACCAGATGATACACTCCCTGAGAAAATGATGAATTTACACACAGTATCCAGTTTAATCATTAAACATGCAAGTAAACTCAAACATTGTGAAATATCATTTCCACACAGAAGTTGTCTGATAACCTAATATACTTATGTTGGATAGACATATGTAAATTATTGCATCCTTACTTGTGTATAAGAATATTTAACTAAGATGAAAAAAAGTTAGACCAGTATTTAGTACATTCTTAAGTAAACAAAACAAGTCTTACTGTGATGGTGAAATTACAAGTATCTGCCAAAAAATAGCTGATTTCTGTATATGCAAGATTAGATTATTTTAAATGGTTTGTTGCACGTATACTTCGGATTTATTTCAAATAACTAGCAGAAATTGAATGTATAAGAGTGGCAAATGTTAAGTTAATAAAAACGTTTAAAAAAACTAAAATTTCTAAAAACGCTTTAAAAAACTAACATTTCTCTGCTGTGTTACATTTAAGGCTTATCTTTGGTCTTCCGTATAATCAGTGTGGGCGATGACAATTAGCGTAAAAAAACACAAACACCATTAAGACTCTTTAATGAATGTGTGCAAGGCATCATGTTTCCACGAACAGGTAGCTGCATAAGCACAAATTGAATTAAATTCCTTCTTCTGATTATCCAACTAGTTCCCTAGCTAGCCAATGCTAAGAATCTTAGGATACCTGTTCTCGACTCCATTGTAACGCTACATTCAGCGTATCCCATTTTCCAGAGAACTGTCGCGAAGAACTGAAGGCTTTGCTAGGGCATATCTGGGAACTTCAGTCCATTTAATGCTGAACATGATAACTCAGTAAAAATAATTAACTAAGCAACGTCAAACTATTACACTTTAGTAGCCTAAACAGATGGAACGCGAAGCTTGTCCGTCGCCATGCTGGTTGCTATGATTGCCTGCGTCATCACGTCAGCATGGCGCTGATGCGTAAAGAAGGACGTCCCACAAATCCAGGCAGGAGCACTGAAGCAGTTACATGGTACAAATGGTGTAACGTAGCCTACTCAGTGTGGATAAACTATGGGACAAAACTGCAGATAAACAATTTAAGGGAAAAAATCTGAAACTTTTTGATCACACACATTGTACATGCTCATGCTTTGTGTTTTTTTTACACTGTATTTTTGAGGTGTGGATATTCTAGTAAAAATAGCGTTCCACAGTTTACAGGCAGGCCTGATGGAGAAAATTGTTTTAATATTATATACTGTATATATATATATACATATAGGTGTTTAAGTATATAAAGAGTTGCTGATTTAAGGGAAAGTAACTTCAGTGTTCCCGTCAGGACGATCCTTAATTAAAAAACTGCAATAAAATAAGTTTAAAGTTCATATTTAACATATCCGCTGAGACTTCTGCTCATGACCAAAACCTAAAATGAATTAGTGGTGAATTGGGAATTCTGATGAATGTTAATTAATCTCACATCGTCCCCAGAGCCTTTAATCCCTCCCAGATACATTAAGCCGCAAATAACCCCACAAAAACCGATCATTGCGTGCCATCATGATACATCCCACCAACCTCAGCCTCATTTACTGTAATATGGCATTGTGATAGTCCGATGAATGGTGGAAAATAGAGTGAAGTAAGCATACGTTTTGTGCACATTGTGGCCATGAGAACACTCTGTCAGCAACATATTGTTAAGACTGCCATGTTCCTTGTATTGTTTGAAAGACCTTTTAACCCATTGCATCATTTATAAGCAACATGAGAGTTATTACTCTGACATGCAAACTTGTAAAAGTGGCAGACTGATCATGTGTTATTTCAAGCTTTATACAATTTCTGTTTTTATTTGATGTACGTTTCTCATGTTTTTTTTTCTTCAGATGCGGCTCTGATATTTTTGGAGACTTGTATTAACCAATAGATCTACAGATTAATCATACAGTAAACCGTACGTTTGAATTTTTAAAAATGGGAAGACACCGTCCTCACATTTAAGAGTAGGCTTAAGACTTTCCTTTATGATAGAGCTTATAGTTAGGGCTGCTCAGGTGAGTCCACCCTTAGTTATGTTACCATAGACCTAGACTGCCGGGGGATTTCCCATGATGCACCGAGCTCCCTTCTCCTTTCTCTCTCTCCCTCTCAGTGCAACCTCATCCCATTAATGCATGTTACTTACTGGACTTTCTTCCCTTTCCCTTAATCGTGTACTTTCTTGGTTCTGCTCGAGGTTTCTGCCTCTTAAAAGGAAGTTTTTCCTTGCCTGTGTCGCCTTGTGCTTGCTCTTGGCGGGAATTGTTGGGCTTCTGTAAATAACTTCAGAGTAGGGTCTGACCTAAACTGTTTGGAAAGCACTGTGAGATAACTGTTGTTGTGATTTGGTGCTATATAAATAAAACTGAATTGAAGTGAATACTTTTTTCTGCATTTTATGTGTTTTAGTGGGCGTTGTTTCAACCCATGACCATTTATTGAATGAATCCATGTAACAAAAATCACAATTGTAATGTGGGGCTGTTTTCAGATGTCTCATGATCAAATATTATTCTCCAGATTTTTTGAGTTACTTCCATGTTTATGTTTTGTGAAAGTATAGATTTATTTTGGAGTTAGTTTATGGAGAGGTACTCATTCCCTGAGAATGTTTTAACTTAAACTGAAAGGTTACACCTTTTATCAACATTTCAGCTTCAGGAAGCTTGCTCTCTACCCTAATGAATGATGAACACAGTTTGTTTCAGCCCATAAATGATCAAACAAGGCATTTTATAGCCTATAATAACCAGTTAAGGGGGTTGATATGATAGAGAAGGTAACCTATCTATATACGATGTGGGATTCATTAATTATTCATGCCACAACTCCCACTCGTGAATGATGTAATGGGCTAGGTCTACCACTGGTTTGATGCGCCATGTGCTCAGCTGCCGGTTGCCAGTTAATGAGAAGATAGTATTTTTGTGGACAAACAAGAGTGAGTATTTATCAAGACGTAGATTAAAATGTATTTAATTTACACGAGTGGAAATTAAGGTGATGCATAGCTCGACGCATCTTCACACACAAAAAAATGCAGGTGGAGCCGTGGAGGGAGGAGAGCATCCTTCCCTGTGTTCGTGCTGCTGGTGTAACGCGTGCGTAAAGACGCTCGATTGAACACACTGGCACTGTCTCTGGACCGGACCACTGCTGTAGTGTGACAAGGGATGTGGTTTGGACCACCGTGTGGTGCCACAGCTCAGAGAAAGGCGTCGGACGCAGTCTATCTCAAGTCTGTCATTGGCACAGCGCGATCGAGCCAGGCGGAGAAAAAGGGAGGGGGGTATTCTGCTAGGGAGCCAGACAATGCGGTTTCGTGATACGTTCATTTCTTCATACTATTTGAACTAAATTCTACAAAAAAAACAAATGGCCTGTCGAGGATGTGGAAAAGAAATGTTTTGTAATTCGTGCGGTTTTCTCTAATTTTACACTCGCGTTGAATTCATTTTTTCTGCCAGCGTCGTGATTGGAAGCAAAACCATGAAATTTCCAATAGAAAACCAGACTAAACAAGTTAACTGGGACCCAGAACAAGGTTGGTAAATCGCACCTTTTCATTGAATTGTGACTTTGTGATTGAGACTAAGTGTTTTTAGTTTATAAAGATGGTCCACTCTTGATCTCAGCAACATCTCTGGTAGCCAGGCACCACCGCATCAGATCACCTCATTCTCCCGCTTGAGCAGTTTTACATTATTCCTCTCTGAAAAATGTCCCCTCTTTTCTATCTCATCAGATCTGGTCTAGATCGATGCAGTAAATTTGACAAAAACGATCATTTGGGATAAACAAAGTGCTTGTGTTCTTTCTATTCTCCATCATACGTGTGCTGAGTAGTGTTAGGCAGCCCTGACTGAACAGGTACTGAAAAATGTCAGGCGAGCAGAAATTACTAGCTTGAGACCGAAAATGTTCCCAAAACAAGAGTGGACCACTTGTTGACTTAGAATTATATTCACAAAAGGGAATTCACATGGTGGTGTGGTGGTTAGCACCTCACAGCTAGTTGTTTGTCTTTGTTTGGCCACTGTGATTTCCTATTAACCTTGTCACACATGAGATATTCTGAGAGGGCTTTCCCCACATAAATGACTGTGACGCCTCCTCCTCTGTGCCCGCTGTGGCCCTCCTAAAACAACAGGATTTGGATTGATCGGAAATTAAATAATCCAATAAATGTATCTGAAGCAACAAACGAATATTGATAGCTAAAAAAATTTTTTTTTTCAAAGAGAACATTTTTATTTTGAAATCTGTTTCTGCCGGAAGTCTTTACTGTCTTAATTGTATTCATGCTGACTTGACTTTTGGTTTTGAGGCTCAGCTGGTGACTTAAATCACTGCAACCAGCCCAACACCATATGGAGCAACAATGCCAAGAGCCATCTTAAGGCTGTCTCTCATGTAACTTTTACTGATTTGGTTTAGGTACCAGTTCATTATGCATTGAATAATGCTTTTGGAATAGAACATACAGTGAGAAGGCAGTTGTGTCTCCGCTTTTTTCATCCCTTTTGTGAGCAACACGAGAAGATACTCCATTATGGAGCACAGTCCCTGGTGAATATCCCCTGGCTTGACATACTAGAAGCAGAAAGTTGGGGAGGGTGAGAGCATCTGATCCTACAAGATAAAACATTGCTTTCCTCTTCGCCCATATTTAATATTGAAAAAAATCGATGTGAAGCTGCCTGAAAATGATTTTATCCTAATGGAATACTGACTCAGAAGCTCTTAGTTCGGTTTTTGATACACAAACTACAGCTGCTATTCTTATTTGTAAGTAATTTAACTTACAACTTTATGCTTTAGTTGTCACACTATCATTTCTCCAGTCTCACTTATTGGTTAAAAAAGAAAAAAGCTTCTTCCATCTTATTCTAACCCATATCTTGTCATGAAAAATGATCATGACTCCACCTGTACTTTTAATTGAAAGTGGCTTTTTTGCACTTGTGCAAATTACATTATTTTGTTGTTATTGATCCACTCTGAACTGGGGGTTTTCTGTAAAGATTCATAGCCACTGCATCAGAGTATGAGACACTTCCTGGATGCCCTTGATTTATCGGGTAAGCCTATTTGTATTTGCCACACCATTCTATTAAACACAACAGTGTCTCTCAGCCAAAGCTATTTCTCACTCCTACCTTCCAGGGTTACATCATTATAGACAGCAGACTCAGCCTATTGCTTTGAGGCACTCCATGCTTAGAAGCCTAAGAGAAGAGGGGGTGTAAGGGGTGAAGACCAGTGCCCTGCAAAGCTTATACAAGAGACACATTAAGGGGATCTAAATTTGGCTACCTCCTCGGAGCCTCTTGCTTCATAGTCCACCTGATACAGAATACGTCCATTTGTTATAAAATCCAGTGCACTAATAGTGAATGAAACACTTACCCTTCACTTAGTGCACTTGGAAAATTGGATTCTTCTGAGTAACTCAATTTCCATTTCTACCTAACAATTTTAAAAGGGCTTTAAGCATGCCTTAAATATTTGTAAATGCTTTCCTTAATGTTCACTGCTAATTCAAATATTAAAGATTTTCCCAGCTTTAATGTTTCGGTTTAATGCTAAATGATGTTGAGATCAAACCAGGAGCGCATGGGGCGTGGGCTGAGTTTGGCGGGAGCAATCTGAGACTGCTGCAGATTTTCGGGACGAAAACAACACGTTCTGTGACAGAGTCTTACTGCAGACAAGTCTGTAGCCTGGGAAACAGGCATTTTCTCTGAAAGCTCTGCATTTCTGCACTGCAAATAGCTATTTGCAACATTTTATTTGAACAGTGTGGGCAGGACAAAATATTTTAAAAGCTTCACACGAGGGAATTGTTTTTCAATCGTTTTATCTTTATGCATGCATATTTATACGTCTGCACACTGTGGTGTCCCTTTGTTATTAATGAATGTTAAATGGAAGCCACAAAAAGGTGAGGTCACTGTTAAACTAATTTCATCATATCTGTTCATATATTTTTCAACAAACTGGTTATCTTAGACAAATGCCTCAGCCCATTAACACATAATCAACTACCTACAGCAACCACGTAATGTTTCTTTAGCAATAATAAATTACTGTCTCTGTCTTTGTACTTTTTTAACAAGAAATGGCAACAAAGTATGTATCAGTCTAGCCTTTTCTTACTTTCTGTCGCTTTCATAGTGGCGGTCCAGACCAACTTGGTCCCTCCCAAGAAGATCCAGCCCGGCATGGTCAAGTCAAGCCTGGTCCAGGCAAGTGTGGCCACCATGCAAAACCCCATGGGCTATGATCCAAAGACCAATGGCCACTGTCCGCTTCCTCGCCTCTCCATCTCCTCCCGCTCTGCCAGCATGGTGGCTAGTCTGGATGCCAGCAGCGACGGGTCGCTTGCAGCTCTTCATTCGGTGATGAAGTGGAAGACGGTGCTGGCTGTGTTCATTGTGGTTGTTCTCTACCTGGTTGGTGGAGCCCTGGCGTTTAAGGCTCTGGAACAGCCTTTTGAGAGTAACCAGAAGACCAGCATCACCCTGGAGAAGGCCTCTTTTCTGGAAAGGCACCAGTGTGTCACTCCTACTGAGCTCGATGACATCATCAAGGTGAGTTTTGGGAAGGAAACATGATTGTTATGGTTTTATGTCATTTGAAAATGGTAATGTTTTTGCTTTGGTCTTCCAGCTGTTTGACAGTTTTATCACCAAGACAGAACAGGAGCGTAAGATCGATGTTTGTACATAATTTTGGTCCTCACTGCATTCAGCAAATAATTAGGACAAGACAGCATTCTTTCGAATGGTTTGAAAAAATGAAGACTGTTCTTTTTAGAACATAAATATTTGTGCAATGTGAGGAGGAAAAGGGTGGTGGCAGCTATCCACAAAAAAAAACTGTGCACAGCTTGTGTCCAGATCTTAGCTACACTGGATCACAGGCTGAAATAAAAAAGATTAAGGCCTGTCAACAGAACAACAATCTTTCATGTTGTACTGGAACTGCAGTTTGAGACGTGTTCAAAGTTTTCCACAGTTATTTGACTTTTCTTCACTTTCACGCATGAGTGATTGCAATTTTCCTAGTCTCAAGTGGATGCTAAGGAGAAAACATGTAATTCTTGTTTCAGCAAAATTGCAGAGGCATTTCAGAGACTGAGATCCTAAATCTGCTGTCAAGATTAAGTCTGGCATACAACCATTAACTGCTATTCTCTCTTAAATGATAGAGGCTTAAATCATGTCAATTTACTTTTAGTTGAAATCACAAAATAAGGCGTTGATTATGTTATGTATAATCACAATAAAATGTGTAAAATAACTAAAGGTTCATAAGGAAATAGGAAAGAGAAACAGAAAGCAATCAGGTACCTTTGCCAGCAATTAAAAAATGTATTACAGATAGTTTTCAATGAAGTGTCATGTGTTAAAAATGGAGATAATGATAAATGTACAGCCTTTAGGCATTCAGGTAGTTTAAGTAAATGGTTGTAAAACATCTATAAGCAATTATGTTAAATTCCTTTCACTAATTGGGATTATTACAGCTGGATGCTCAGAAAAGTAAGTGGAAAAACTTCAAGTGAAAAATGTTGAGTAGCTCTTGAATTGGGGTTGTTTTGAAGAGTGAGGTGCTTTTTTTAGGATGTTGTCATTTCCAGAACAGTCATCCTCGAATCGAATCCAACACACTCTCCCATGTACTGCAACATTCCAAAGCAGAGGCATTTGTGTACCTGGTGTTTTATTTTTGTTTTTTCATCTCTAGAAATACTTCTATCGGTAGTGGACTTTGGAATGGTGTCCTCCCTCACTACTCGGGACTATTTATAACATTCTGTTGCTCAATTTATTGGACACACTGAACACCTAAATATAAGAGTAAGGGGGTGTTTACCAAAGGTCCAGTCTCTAAATCCATCGTAGAAAAAAACAAAGCTTACACTGAAGTCAAATAGAATATCTTTTCTTGTTCTTATAGACTTCGAGGAGATAATTTACTGGCATTTTCTATACTAATTACAGTAACAACAATGAGCAAATTAACTGATTATATCGAGTCTAAAACACAGTCAGTATGCACACCCCAGCTGTTTGCTGCCTGTTTTGTCAACAGCAGCTCCATCCCTGAGCCAAAGGTGCAGTATCTCATCTCAGGGTCACCACAATGTACTGCTTTGTGACATATTACATTAATTAAAAGATATACTGTGCACGCACTGCAGTGTTATATCATACATACAAATAATCCAGGAAAAAAGGTCCATTATGTGTCATCTATCGAAGACAAATTTTGAAACAGAAAATGGATTCCCATGTACAAAAACGGTGTGGTATTCTACCTTAAGCATTTAGTCTCTCTTGAAAAGCAACAAACTCACTGACACTGAAACCTTGAGTCTCAGTTCTCTTTATAAGGGAAAAAAAAATCCAAATCCATATTGTAGATTTATCCATTTGTTTTTTAAACAAATACATTTCTTCAACAACATCCAGTCCAGAAGGACTTTAGTGACTGAAAAAGGTATTATTCTTGACTGACAACCCTTGAAAGCTTATTGATATATTATCTGTAGAATTAGTCTTTCAGTAGAATTTTAATAGACTGCCATTACGGAGCATTCAAACATTTTAAATTTGTTATGTCCAGTACCTCAATGCATCAGACAAGACAGGGAGCAGAACTTCATAGAAAAGAGCAATTAGCATCACAGTGCAAGTTAACAGCACGTTTTACAGTGTAGTTTTACACTGTCAGCAGCACTAGCACACAGCATGGCTATGATTCACACTTCTTTCTGGCATCACACCCAGAGTTATGGGTCGAGATGTAAGGTCATTACATCAAGCTGACATGAACAAGTGGTTGCGGGATTAGAAAATGATTTGAGATGTGCCAGTGTACAGTTGGCTGGGTAGAGGGTTTGATTTGTGTGATTTATGGGGGGTGCAGTTTGTCTGTGTGTGTGTGTATGTGTGTGTGTGTGAGGGGGGGGGGTTGCGTCAGTCAGACAATCTGTATGGATTCCCAGTGAAACAAAAATCAACAGCTGAGGTATGTGAATCCCTTCAATTCCTCTGTCATGAATCAAGTTGGAAATAACTAATTATCTGAAGTCAGTACTGCAGTTAAGATTGTTTAGAAAAAAAATGCTGTGCTTATGTAAACCGATCAGAACAATTAGAATTTTCTAACTCTGTTTTCTAGTCTTAGAAAAGTAAAGATAAAACTCCAGCCAGTGCCACAGTGGAACCCTTAAACTTGACTTAACCTCACAGAAAGTACCACTAAAAGAACACTCGGAACACTGGAACACTTTCCACTAGAATAGCTCCACTTGATGTAAACGTCTTGCACACTGCTTCAAAGTTGGACTGTCTATCTGATTTCTTCTGCTCCCCACCCACTAGTGTTCTTCTTCGAGATGCATCCTTTGTATATCTTCCCTTGCAGTGCTCAACCTTTGAGCCACAAAAGCACTATCAGGAGTTTGTAAAAATCAATGGCAGTATTTCCCAAGGAGAAGCTTGGAAATTAAAACCTTGAGCATGGTGTGCTTGGGGTCCAGAGGGAATCAATTATTCATTGTACAGACCAGCAGTCACTCACCTCTTGGCGCACAAAGCAGAAGTGCTTGTAGCAGAAGCTGAACTATAGACACACGTCTTTTGAACAAATGTTAAGATTACAATGTCAGATAACATGCTATTGCACATGATTAGACTTGAACATTCTGAAAGCACCGTTGTTTGCTTAGAATTTTACATAATTTGCAAAAAAGGAATTGTTCTATTATAAAGGGAATATAGTATTCTACTGTTTTTCTTTTATGTTTACAGTATAGACCAGACCAGAACAAGCCAAACAAACTGGTCTGTAATTCTATCTTTACTGCACAGGTATGATAAAACATCTTCTCTACCAAAACAAAAAAAATGATGGTGTAACATGAGCAAAACTAAATAGATATCATGCCATTTGTGGTTCTACCACAGAAAAGTTATTTTCTTCTTCTTGTTATCTAACAAAAACACCTGCAAAAAGTGCTGTTTCATGCACACTATCAACAAATCAGTCTGGTCTTCCCACATTTTCTGTTAGCCATCTGTTCACACTCAAGCCCATCACTGCTGAGGACCTTCCGACAGGTCACAGGAGTGGTGACTCACTGTTTTCAAACTGTTTGGGAGGAGTTGACTGAAAAATGGGAACTTTGGGATGGAGGTTTGTGATCATATATAAGAAAGAAAGCTCATTGCTGCACAGCATGAGTTGACATAATGGTTGTGAGTTTGAGTGTGTCAGTACATGTCTGTTGACCTCCTCGCGTCTGCTTCGGTATCTGTATTGTCCACACACCCACTGTGCTCTCGCAAAGAAAGCAGCCCTAATTGGCTTCCCTGGTGCTGTTTTGATGACTCACACAGTGGCATGATGGGAAGCCATACTGTCACTGGCAGCAGTCAGGCCTCGCTTATCGATGAGTCAATTATCCACAAATAAACTTTTGAATTGACTAAGCTACTTTCAGCAAAACGGCCTCAGGATTTTTAACCTGTGACATGACAGTTCTTTGCAGCGATATACATGGAATAAAATAACAACATAGGTCATTTGAAAAGCATATCAGGATTACAATTGTTTTTAAAATCTCTTAAACCACATATTCTATTCACAACAGAACATAGAAAATGTATAAAGTTTTGAAAAGATATTTTTAATGTTAAGAAAAGGTAAAATGTCATTTTTAATTCAGTGGCTGCCTCGTGCTTGTCATGTTAGCCATCGTGCATGCTTTCTGCTTAGGGCAGACATACAGTATGTCTCTCATTCAGCATATGTTGCTCCAAAAACCTGTGTAGACCGTACAGGATTAATAATGAATGTCCAGATGTGCAGGTTTTCAATTTAGAACCACTAATACACCCACATAAAGTCATAGATGCAGGCTTTTGAACTGAGCACTGATGATGATGGTGTCTCTCCTTCATAGTATGGGGAACACGGTTTCCATGGCACTCTTATTATTCCCAGTAATCTAACTGATGTTGCTGACTGTTGCTTCCATTATTTTCAAAATAAACCAGTATTTCCCATTAAATTGACAAATGCCTCACTTTCAGTACTGTAAAGAAAGCACAGGTTTGTGAGATCTGTTAGAACTGTTGCTTGTTGTTTTTAATTAAGGTTTTTATTCAAATATGTATTTCAGAATCCAAAGTAAGACTTCTGAACTGCTTTAGTTTCAACAATGAACCATAACTTGCTCTGCAGATGTCATACCAGCTTTTACTGTGATGGATCTTAGTCCTTCCGTGGCTTCAAGGTGGTAAAGGTGAAGCCAAGGCTATTACTGATGGTAAAAGTGATGCAGAGGAGTGCTTGGCACCACGTCAGGATGCAGTTGGGTGAAGGAGATGGTGAGGCTCCACGCTGGCTGGATGGCTGCTGTCACACGCTGTGGGGTGGAAAGTCACACTGAGAGGATAGAAATCTGCAGTGGCTGTCTGCTGTCTAATGATCCTGCAGTGGTGAATGTGAAAACACATTAACCAAGAGCACCGTTGGTGGTGGCTGTATTTCTGGAAGAAGAATTCTTCCGTTGTGACTCTGTGGTTAAAAAAAAGTAGAAAAAGCATGATGTGTGCAGCAAGAATACAATCTGCACTGGTAATTAACAACAGTAATTTATCCTTGTCATACAATGGGTAGCAGACCTGTTTCATGCTTTACATGCTGAATAATCTAGACCTGTGAAAAGGTACAAAAATAGATATGCCATTAAATATTCATATACAAAGCTTTTTATAGCTCTCCCTTGACTGTTCAATTAGGTTATTAGCGATTTATCCTATGATAGCTACTATAATGTTTTTCCTATAATCTAATCTAATCAAAAATATATGAAACAGCATTATTGTAACTGATGCAAAATGTTTCCCATTAGTGGAGCTGTGATGATGGAGCTAAGGTGATAACATGCAAGATTATGAGTTGGTATGTGCAGCGGTGTTTAAAGGTGGTGCTGTGCTCGGACAGGATTGCAATGTATGTCACGAGAGTTGGTGCATCTTTTATGATATGGAAGTGCATCCCCCTGAAAGGTTGTAAAGATTGGTTGGGGCTTTCACAAAATGAAGAGGTTGAACTGTACATCCTATTGGTAAAGACACTACGGTACTTCTCATCAAAGACCTCCTTCACAGTCCACTTAATGACTGGAAGATTATGTTTATTTGAACCTGGAGGCAAAATCTAACATTATAAATTCTGAACAGGATGAGAAAATACATTAAATTCCCATAAACAGGGAAATTAGAAAAATAACACAATATAGTAGATAAACATTTTATCGATATATACTGGAGAACAGGGGAGATCATATTGGGGGAATAATAAAGTTGGTCGGGTTTTCCTGAAGCTGGGAGGCTAAAAAAAAAAGTACTCTAGAATGTATTGATTTAATTTTCTACAACTATATGACCATGCAAATTGTGTGGAGTGGAAAACATCTCTGTATGGAGAGTGGGACACTGCATAAATTGAGCAGATCTTGTGCTTCATATTTGTACACATATCCATATACACCGAAATAGTAGGGGTTAGTCATTATGGTGCATTTTCTGAGGTAAATAGAAAGCTGTGAAGAGGAAAGCATGAAATACTTTTGCATTTGGTAATTCATCTTTCTGTTGGCTCTTGGAAATATTTTTACTGATAATTAAAAGATAAAATCATTTTTAGAACTGCTTTTTCATTTATGGTCCTTTGTCCAACAGAGTTTACTTTTGCTTTGCAGATTTCTTATGATTTACCTCCAGACTGCATGGCTTAACTTCCATTTTCCGGCTCGGATATTTTTTTGGTAATTGTCTGTTTTATGTTTTCTGTTTCTGGGTCACACTACAAATGTACAAATGGAGATTTCTTCATATATAGAATAAGTTGATGAATACTTAAAGGTTATTTATGTCATTGATTATATTTATCTGCACATCAGGTGAAAGTGTCAACAAACAAACCCCTCTGTTGTCAGTGGAAGAGGGCAGGGGGATGGATCCTCTCAGCTTCTGTCAATTACCTTCTATGTCTATCTCTGAAAAGCGCCAAGCCATCAGTATAGAAAGCCTAAATGTCATTTGTCTTTTAGTTGTGTTTGCACTAAATCCTCTTTTTCAGAATTTAGTGCCAGAATGTTACAAAGTTCTATAAAGCAGAACTGTTGTTTTCCTTGTTTCCAGCATACTATAGATGCCATGAGTGCAGGAGTGAGGCCCATTGGAGAGACATCTTACAACTCCAGTTACTGGGACATTGGCAGCGCCTTCTTTTTTGCTGGAACTGTCATCACAACCATCGGTAAGGAATTTAAACATTACATTTGCCAGCTTTGACAAGTCAAACATTTGATACAACACTACATGTGAAAGAAAAAAAAATCTGTGTAAATGTTCGTCTTCTCATGTGGAAGAGTAAAATACAGATCTGCAGATTTAACTCACTGTCTAATGTTATGTCTGTTATTATTAATTAACTGTCTAAAATGCCAGAAGCATTCAATAACATCTTAAACACAGATAATTTTAATTTCCAATTGAATGAACAGACACAAGATAAATATTAAAGTAGTGGGTTTGACTATAAATAAACCAGTGATCTAGTAAATAATTGAGATGTGGCACAATTTAGTGAAATGGATTTTCATTATTTACAATTTAGTAGTAACAGCTGACTTGGAGTTTTTAAAAAGTCTGTTTATGTCTTTGATATATCTAATATTTTTAAAACTGTTTTTAATACAAGAAAGAAACTGAACAAATATATGACAATATGAACACTAGATGCATTTCATTGTTATTTCCTCAATTGCAGTGTACCTACAATAAGAACAAACTGAATTTGTGTAACTAATTCTAAATGGCAACATCTTTTCAGATCTCTGTAAATATATTCAAATCCCAGCACTTTACTCCTATGACAAGTGAGTTTAACTTTTCAAAATGTAATTACTCTGGGGCTTAACATCCTGTGAAGGTCAGCATTCTCATTAATGCAGACGCTGCTGATGGAGGTGTGTAGTTTTCTCCAAACGTGTAATATTCTCATTTGCTGATTTGCTGCCAGAACATGTTATTGATAACATGGTCATAATTCCTTCAACCCTACAAAGCCTGACCCAAGAAAAAATGGATAAGAAATCTTAACTTTATTAGTCTTTGTTCTTTTATTGAATGGAAAAAAACAAAAAGACAAACAAATGTAATTTGTATGTGTTTCTCTAATCCACACTTATTCAACGTTTTCTTCCAATTTTTTACAAACAAAAACGCAAAATGGCGTTAAAGATCGAGTGGAAAATTAATATCTTCAGTTAACTCTAATACATCATATGGTCTTTTACTATCCATGCATCTGAAACCAGAACTGATTTACCAAACCGTGTTTACCGTCAGAGTGAACTCACAAAACACAATGACCCAGACCTGCTGTTATGCTGTCGTCCTGAAACTGAATTAACTCTGGCATCTTTGTTGAGCACAAGTTTTCGGAGGCTTCATTAACATCACTGCCACATAGAATATTTTAAAGCAGGTCTGTGAAATATCTGGAATGATAAATTAGCTTGCTGTCAGTGTCCCAGAGCAAAGGCTGGAAGTAAAACATAATTGTACCAATTCAACTTACCATAGGCTCATTATTAATGCAATTTTCTTTTACATGAACTTAATTACTGTCTCTGGGAGAGCCTCTCCATGCACTAAGAAGTATTATGTAAGGACTCCAATTGATTATGTTGCATAAGAAAGACTTGATTGACTTCTGCTTCTCGTCTTACCACCTCCTCTTTGACCTTCCCTGAGTCTTTGTTTTTTTGTCTTCACTCCAATCAATACGTCTTGGCTACTTTTTGCTTTCTCTTTAGTCTGTTTCTAATCATGCTCACAATGTTTCAGGTTATGGAAACATAGCTCCAAGCACAGAAGGCGGAAAGATCTTTTGCATCCTCTATGCCATATTTGGAATTCCGCTCTTTGGTTTCCTGTTAGCGGGTATCGGAGATCAGCTGGGGACCATCTTTGTGAAAAGCATCTTGCGAGTGGAGAAAATATTTAGGGTGAGTTTAAAATAAAATATCTTTTTCTATCCATATAGATATATTATTTTTTGTTTTGATTTATTAATAGGTTCACAATGTCTAAGCCTGCTGTTAAATTCCCAGGATTTTTTATAATCTTGTTCTTTTCAGTATCAGATTCCAACATATCCTCTTTGCTTCACATTGGTTACTTCGATTGCTCCTCTTCTCACGATGATTTAATTTTTTTGTATTATTCCAAAAAATATCGATTTATTTTCTTTTCTTTTTTTTTTTTTTTTAGCAAAAACACAAACAGATCAGCCAGACAAAGATAAGAGTGACATCTGCAATCCTATTTATCCTGGCTGGCTGCATTGTCTTTGTTACCATCCCTGCCGTTATCTTCAAATACACTGAGGGCTGGACCACATTGGAGGCTATCTATTTTGTTGTGATCACACTAACTACAGTGGGAATAGGAGACTATGTAGCAGGTAAAGCTATGCAACAGAAAACAACACTGCCATCATGTAATATATTGTTGATGTGACATGATTTACTTATTTTAACCATACCTTCTTTTTTATTTTTCTTCAAGGTGGAAATCGGATGATTAACTACATGAGCTGGTACAAGCCTTTAGTGTGGTTCTGGATTCTTGTGGGTTTAGCTTACTTTGCGGCTGTCCTCAGCATGATTGGAGACTGGCTTCGAGTGCTTTCTAAGAAGACTAAAGAAGAGGTGGGTTTATTATTTCCTAAGACTAAAACAAAAAAAAAAGCAAAGCTACAGTGTAGATCCTATGTTATTTATTCTTAATAATTATTTGTTCGAATGTATTTTGAATGGTGATTGCTATTAACACTAAACAAGTGATCATTGGCCACACAGAGAATAGAAACAGAAACAAAGTCTCTTAAAATGCAATTATCGCTAAAGATAAAAACATGGTAAAAAGAAATTAAATAAAAAACATAAAAGTATCACAAGAGATACTAATCCCAATGTTATGGATGAAAGTTGTGCATTTCACTTTCCTTGGTCAATCCAAATATGGATTTTCTGCCAAAAAGAAAGTAATAAAAGTCAAGGGAAAGGAATGAATGCTAATTAAAATAACAATAAACAATATAGTCACCTCAGCATGGTCAATTTGGAAGCATTTAGAAGGGAATAAATGTCTTTTCTACTATGGATCAATGTAGCTGGGTTAAAACATATCTCTATAGATAGATGATTATGCCATGATGTTATTACACAGTCTTTACACTGTTGTTTTAGGTTGGGGAGATTAAAGCTCATGCAGCTGAGTGGAAGGCAAACGTACGGGCAGAGTTCCGTGAAACACGCCGACGTCTGAGTGTTGAGATCCACGATAAGCTCCAGCGGGCCGCAACCATCCGGAGCATGGAGCGCCGTCAGCTGGGCCTGGAGCAGCGAGCACACTCGCTCGACATGCTGTCGCCCGAAAAAAGGGCTTTGTTTGCCAGCCTGGATGCTGGCCGTTTTAAGACTTCTTCCCAGGAAAGCATCGACACCAAATTAAACAACCTGAGGCTGAAGGGGGCCTGTGAGTCATATGACCATCAGGCGAGCGAGCAAGCACAACAGACGGCATCTTCCTCGGAGGAGAATCTCTTCAACCGCTTCGGATCCCTCACCAAGCTGGCCAGACGCAACAAAAACCGCGAGCTGCGCAGGAACATTCCTGAAGATGCTCGACGGACAAGCGTGATTATAAACAACGGCAGTCCCATGCTGGGGGAAGAGAGGAAGGAGGAAGAGGATGGAGAGCCGGATGAAGAAAGCAGGGAGACGAAAGAGGGAAACATCAGTCTGACAAACCTGTCACAGTATGCCATGGAACGCTCTAAGTTGAATGGATCCATACCGACACAGGCCAAAGACAGAGAGAACGATTAGGTGTCAAATGCGTGAACACCTGAGCTGCAGACAGGGAATGAAAAGATAGACAGAATGATACTCAGACTGAGTCACAAGGAGAGGGCACAGTCCTTTGAGATGTCAAGAAATGTGCCTTTCTGTTTCCTATGCTTAGACTGGAACTGCTCCCAGGAAATTCAGTCATCGTGCCATAGCCATGGGAAGAAAAAATGTTGCCAAAAATAAATCAAATTGAAAATGCAGACGAGCCTGTTGTTAGAATACCTCATTCCATATGTTGCTGTAAAATGGGCTACCTGTGATGTATATCAGAGCTTTCTCCCTCAAGTCTGTTGTTTTCCAGCCCTCAAGGCTCTTATGAGACACCTGGGCAACAACCATCTGTTCATGCTGAATCCTATTTTTTTCACATTGTGGACACAACAGCGAGTGAGCTGGATTCATGTCATTCATCTTCAGAGAAACTATCGATCATTTTGTCATCTCATACTGTGGGGGCTTATTTTAGCCCAGCGGCCTGCTAAGAAAGGACTTCAGCATTTAATGACCAGAGCGTGGGAGGTTATGTTTCTGCTGGATCAATAAACAATGCTAGTAGTTAACTTGACGACATGTACAATTATTCCTACATTGTATGTGATGTTGAATATGTAGCCTAAAGGAAAAAACTACTGCATACTAATAGCTTAAACTAACTATACACAGTGCATGGTTAATAAAACACAGCCATAGCAGTTAACTGACATAAAGTAACTTGAAAATTTACAGCTGTTATATTAATTTTGGCAATGAAAATAAATGGTCAGCTTACATTTTTTGTTTTTGCTCCTCTACAATGGTTGGTAGAGGTTTTTAAACATTTATTTGAGGTTATCTGTCAAATTGCAAACACGTTTTTATTAATGAATGTGATGATGTTGATTTTGTATTCACCAAGCATGTTTGGAACTATTTTTCGTCCTTTTTCTATCAGTCAAGCACCTAAGTTGTATGTATTTTCCATTAAACTGTAAAATATCAACTAAACAAGTTAGAGTTGTGTTGTGTGTTTCTTCTTTGAAACAGTGTTAGGTATGGTGGCTTTGAAAGTCCTCTGACAGAGAACTAGTCAAGATTTTCTGAACATAATATTAATCCCTAGTTTCACTTTAACTTAAAAAAACATATACTGAGTTTATAGCTGAACTAGTGGTTTTGTTTACAGCTTACTTCATGATAAGAGCACAATAAATAGTTAATTTGTTGGAAAGATTAATGTTTCTGTCCACCATGGAAAGGTGTATTTCACGGAAACTGCTTCTAAGGTTATGGAATTCCTTTTTTCAAATTTTTTAAAACTAAAATGAAAGCCCTTCTGAAGGTACATATTGTTTGTAACAGTAAAAGGAAATGTGCAAGCACAAAGCAGCCACATGCAACTGCACTAGGATCAAACCAGCTCACCTTGATCTCAACAGCACACCTGCAAAGCTAATTCAGTTAGACAGTCATTATATTCATACAAACAGCAGCAAAACGTTTTTTTAAAGTTCCTTTTTTTGTTTACCATGGCAACACAAAGAGATCACAAAGACCAGGCCTTTTCCTTCCTGATGGGACCGTGGTGGTTAATTTAGTCTTTTATATTATTACTATCAGAATTATTTCTTAGCAACACAGTGGGAAATGTTAGTGAATTTTCATCTCAGATCTTAGAATTCATGTTATTTTATTCATCTAGTCCTCCGTCTGTCCTATCTTTCATCAATAGGAAACCCTGGGATACTTCACAATTTACCAATAAATCTGCCAACAAATCACAGCTAATAAGATGACATGGTAACTTACTTAGCCTATACTAAATGTGTCCCTCATTTGTTTTACAGCTCTAAGGAATAAAAAAACTCTTTGAAATAATACTGTGCGCTGGAACAATGAGTAGCATGCTTTTAGATAATCTCAGTTTACCCAGTGGGAGTGTTGCTGCCATGATTGTTACAACCCCTGAATTTTCTGCCTAGTTTGTTTGAATAACAACAAAGAGCAGAAATCGTGTCATATACACTAATAAATTGAAATCTCTACAGATAAAGCAGTAGAATGATTGTCATGATTTTGTGCAGTTGCAGTAAATACCATTACATGGACTTTCTGAATTTACTTGTGCTCATGGAATTTGTTTAGATAAAGTCAATTAATGGAGCATAGCTTCCTTGCAGATAATTTATTTTAAATTTCTCTTTGTTCTTCTTCTTTTCTTCAATCCCAAAGACTGTCGCTATGCCAGGAGTTGATCACTATGAATTTGCTGTCATGCAGCTTTTGAGTAATTAAATGACAGCGTTAAGTAACTGTCTCTGACCGTGATGAATTATACTGCCCTCCAAGGTCCCTGCATGTGCTCACCGACCTCAGAGCCAAGCTCACGTGGCAAGTGTGCATGGAGGAGATTTCACTGAAGCATATCAAAGCAATTAAGTAGCAAGGCAGGTGAGTAAAGAAGCATAAATAGTAGGGAATGATATGTTTTTATGAGTAAATGCACATGTATATGTGTTTGTGAGCTCCCCTTCAAGGTGGTATTGACATCAACCATCAATCCATCAATTCTTATTATGTAACTTTTTAAGTCACAAGTGAGTGGTTTCACAGTGTTACACACCTGCAGGTCATAAAAAAAGATTTCTTAGCATTATTCACTAAAGAATGTTAGCTCATTTTTTAAATAAAAAACTTTATATATCCCCTAATTTTTTTCTGATGAAGTT
Source organism: Menidia menidia (assembly GCA_907169785.1). Taxonomy (NCBI): domain Eukaryota; kingdom Metazoa; phylum Chordata; class Actinopteri; order Atheriniformes; family Atherinopsidae; genus Menidia; species Menidia menidia. Next base: position 9,971,989 of record CAJRST010002224.1, on the reverse strand, counting down.
TAATGTGATATTTTTAATGGCAGTTGATCCAGTTTGCAACGGAAAACATCACAAACCAAATTATCTGAGACTTTGTCAAAACATCCTTATTTATCCAGACTGTGACAAACAGAAAAGACAAAAGCTGGTATTGACTAAAGATCAAGGTTGAAAATATTTGTAATGCCAAAAGCACTTTTTCCTCCAGCACGCTGACAGTTAAGATTCCCCTAACAGATGCCATCCATCAGAGTGATGTGTGTGTTTGAATGCAGGCTTGTGAGTCCTGCTGAAAGAGTGCGTGGGCACACATCCTAATCTTAGTGAGGCTAATCAAGAAGAAGCTTAAGCTTTGAAATGATAGAACAAGGAGATGGATTATAACTGAGACATGCCCTCTTTAAGTTACCTTTACAAATGTCCCTGCATCACCAGTTAGGGAGGGATGGTCTTGACAATTTCCAGCTTATTTGTTGTATTATTGTATCTTTGCTTGTGCACAAAGCTTCAAAAGATTCAGGCAAATATGTAACCTAAAAGAAACATGATAAGTTAAGACAGGAAACATGTAGGTTATATGCCAAGATCAGTTACAAAAATGGCAACTCCATAACAATGATAACTGCTGTGCCACTTGCTCGGCTTGTTATATTTTCCTCACAAGCTTTAGGTGATGCTGTTGCCAAGGGAAGGAGCTGTTATAAGGAAGTGAGACGTGTGAAACTGCTGAGAGCGACAGGAAGAGGAAGAAGTTGGAGGAAGTGCCAGACTGTGGCCTGAAGGAGCACAGTGTGCTTGACACAAACTCTGCCAGGAAAGAGACAAAAAATCTACCTGACATATTTGGAATCTGAGATACGTAAATGTAGAGAGGTGTGAAATGTTATCATCTGAGCCAGACGAGAGTTACTGAAAAACACTGTACATAAACAAAGAGTACCCCATAAACCCCCCCAAGTAAAACTGGTGTCACAATTGTTCTGATGTGAAATCGCGGCTGAATGATTTGCGTGCAGATGTCAGGGGCTGAATGAGAGAGACAGCCTGTTGGACTTTTACAACTGCACTATGGCAAGCCGTTTTAACATAAATTCGGTTTCGTCTGACTATCCGTAATTACATTCCAGATATCTAAAATTGCATTTTGACTAGACAAAACTACATTTTGACTATCCGGAATGGTAATTTAAGATATCTTCAATTACATTTTGACTAGTCAAAATTCCTTTCAAGATATCTCAAGTGACGTCACCGGATTCGTCATTGGAAGGGTCACACATCCGTAATTATAATTTAAGATATCTCGAACGTAATTTTGACTAGTCAAAATTACAATTCAACATATCTTAAATTAAGTTTTGTCTATTCATGACTTGCTTTTAAGATATCTATAATTTAATTTTCACTAATCAAAACTACATTTCTCCTATCCAAAAATACATTTAAGATATCTTGAATTATGGTGTCATTTGAGATATCTTTAATTAGAATTATGACTAGTCAAAACTAAAATTGAGATATCTTGAATTTACTTTATGACTAGTCGTAATTTAATTGTAGATATCTGAAATGTGTATTTCAGATAGTCAGTAATTCATTGTAGATATCTTGAATTGAAGTCTCCATACAACTCAATGGTAAATCTGACGTCATTTCGACTAGTCAGAATGTAATTAGAGATATCTCAAATAGGTATTTTGACTAGTCAAAATATAATTAGAGATATCTTAAATCGCTAAAGCGTCTAGTCATAATACAATTTGAGATATCTGGAATGTAAGGGCGGCAAAACTGAATTTATGTTAAAACGGCTTGCCATACTGCACAATCTGAGCTGGCCTACTAATTGTAAAGTCTGTATTTTTTGTAAAGTTCTATGCTGTCTATTAACAAACCTGTTTTATCTGATTCGAAGATGATAATGTTATGATAGTGTGATTATCTTAAATTACCATTCCGGATAGTCAAAATGTAGTTTTGTCTAGTCAAAATGCAATTTTAGATATCTGGAATGTAATTACGGATAGTCAGACAAAACCGAATTTATGTTAAAACGGCTTGCCATACTTTGTGTGTCTATAGGTGTAGCGCTGCGATGTACCCTGCCTCTCGCCCATGGAATACTTGGATAGATTCCAGTCCCCCTGCGACCCCTTTTGGGAATAAGTGGTTCAGATAATGGATGGATGTATAGAAATGTCTCAGTAACAGCAAAATTGACATTGAAAGCAGGTTATTATGATTCAATCTTTAAATATTTTCCTCTGAAATACAGATTAAATAGAATTATTTAGTTGCACAAGTTAAAAAATGGTTTTATCATCAGATTTTTACCACAGAGCCAGGAGCCCCAATGCAGCAGATATTATTTTATAGCTGAGTCAAACTCAGCACATCTGAAGCATTGGAACGGAACCACAAGGGGATAAAAGATGGTTCAAATAATCAATGCTCAAATAAAACCACAGGTAAAATAGTCATATCAAGAAAAACCATGTAAGAAAACAGAGAAGGAAAATGTTGCCACTCTACGGGCAACAGATACAATTTACAGTTAAGCACTGAGTGCTCTGTGTAACATAAAACTTACTAGATAATTTATATAGATTAAACAAATATAGATCCCTTCTGTTATGGTTTACTTTGCGTACATCTTATGTAATGCCCTGAACACTGCCACAGACTTTGATGGATGTCTGTGTGTGTCACTGTTTCAGCTCAGATCCTGGAGCAGATCGTGGATGCAGGCATTGACCCAATGTACCATCACACTGCTCCACTCACACCTGTTAAACACTTGTTTCTGATTACATGTTGCTTACATGGAACCCCTTCACAACATCAAGAATCCACTCACATCCTTTATCATCTCCACTGTAACTGCTGTGACGCAGTTTGCGCATTTTTATTTAGAGAATAACGACCATGTCACAATCTTGTGCACAGAGTCAGATCAGCATTGCAGATTACAGATTGGTGCATTTGAGATCCCTGATAGAGAGGGAGAGAAAGAGAAAGAGAGGGAGAGAGCACGCTCTTACACATGTGCGCGACTGAGATTCACTGAGGTACTTCCATCTGCTGAAAGCTTGTACGAAACCTATCTTTGCACAGTCAAGGACATCGGAAGGTGGGTTTTATAGCCCATCAGTTCTGCTGATCCAGGTTATTGAGCATTAGGTGAAGCATGTCATCGGACATGGATGAAAAGCTCACGTGAACGGGCAGATGTCCTTTTCATCCTGTTTTGTAACGACGGTGAAATGAAAAAGGCCATGCACCATACATATCTCAAGAAAATAATGGAACGGAAGGAAGTTTTTGCACGGTTAACAATCTAAGTAGTCATTCCACTGCATCAGAAACAAAGTTACAAGCATGTAATCAGTGCTCTCACCATGATAGTATTTCATTAATTGCATCTTTGTATTTAGCACATAAAACAGATATATTTAGGCCTTTTGTTTAATTGTCATATTGATAAAAAATATATTAGCAGGGGAGATACATTTCTGGATAAGATGCTGTTGCTGTACAGGAGTGAGCAACAAGACTGCACTTCCCTATTTGGCCACATGGGAGCTCCAAATAACCATGTTTGCATTCTGAGCACATTGTTGAGCTTCTTAAAGCCAACATGAACCAGAGCCTGAACTGTTAGATTTTGTTACATCCTTTAAGATGTTGCAATGTTTTATTGGTCACTTTTATTGTTTCGCAAATGCTACCAACAACTGAAATTCAATCCAAATATAATCAAACTTTCTAAGATCTCCCCCTTTCCCCTAAAATGTATACAGATATGAAATTCACACCAAAAATCTAACTTATTCTCAAACTATTTATTAGAAAATTAAAAAAGAAAAAGTGTTTAGAATAAACAAGAAAGTTAAACTTTGATCATATTGCAATGTTTGCCAATTATAAATAAATAATTTTTTCCCTAAATGAAAATCAGTTATTTTGTCTCACTAAAATCACACTAAAGTCTCCATTGATTATTTCGATAATAGAGTTCCTCAGTATTAAAAAATAAATAAATTTCTCTATGACACATTCTGTATACACTATCTGACCTCATAATTTACATGTATGGCGCTAAATATTGATAAAATAGCTTTTTATTTTTTAAGATTCCATGCACCAGAAGGAGTGTTCATCTATCCATCCATTTTCCTCCGCTCATCCCACAGGTGAAGAACCCATCAGAAGGATGCACCATGTTTCTTCGTCGGGCTATGGGGTTCCACGGGTGAAAGCCTGGCCACCAGCCCACATGCCCACCTCCAGATTAATTTTAAGCTCATGCAAGGTTTTCTTTGAGGAAAATCTGAAACATGCATGCTACACACTTGTTATTTCTAGCTCACGGTTAGTTTTTTCCTCACTAGACAAAGCCAACTGCACCATCTAGTGCCTGCAGACTGACACATCACATAGCCTGTCTAAGGTATTGGACCACTAGAGGGCAGCATTTATTTGCATGTGGAAATTACGTCATTCAGGAGAGAAACTGGATTTTATTGTGTTCTAATCAGCCCATATTTCCTCTAAAGAAAATTTTTATTTTTACAGGCCAACATTCAAAATATTTTGTTCTACAAGAATATATCAAATACAAAAAGGACTTACAAACATAATGAGTGGGTTAACTTATCCCGCCCTTTTATGAGCTTTGATTCTCAACCCCTCTTATGGGAAAGAAAACAAAGATTTTTTTTTTAGATTTTTCAAATGTCATTTTATTAAGGTATTTTTTTTATGAACAACATCCCTTCTTTGTGTATCCTTTATCTTTGTAGTCAATATTTTATAAAAGATCTTAATGACAGTTACAGATGTTACAAAGGATAAATGTTCACTCTTACACATATACACAACATCAGTATAATATTTTCATGTTGATCTTCTGCTTGATGTCTGGCTTCATTCTACAGACTCTAATCCAAGTTTAGTACACTGCATGTAAATCATATTTAAATCTGTGATAAGGAAATTCTTGGAAACAGTACTTCCCATAATTTGAGTTCAAACAGGCATGTGTTCACAACTCAATCACAATGTGACATACACATGTTAAAATAGCACCTGTATCATAAAAACTTATGTATTTGATGACTGTCTTAGAATTTTTATACATTCAAATATTTATTTTTGTTTGAGCCATCATAAACCGTGCTTAATACAGTGCTGCACACAGCTGATATCCACAGTATCCAACAGTTTAACTTCAAAAGTGGAAAACATCAGTTTATATAAGCAGTGAGTGAAGTTCATCTTCAGACTGTAGTTGTTTAATCTATAACACATTTTCAGAGTCCTAAAATGTGACAGGAGAGGATGTTCAAAGCAGTAACTATTGTTAGTGTTTCAAGTGTGTGGTGTTTGCCCTTTCCTTTTCCTCTTTCCTGAAAGACGTTTGTGTTACAAAAAGTAACAGCAACCAAAAAAATCTAATAATCTTTCTGTGAATCTACGAAGTTGTCCCAAACAACCAAAGTAACGAATAGTATGTGAAATACCCTATTCAAATACCCTATTCATTAAAGCATGTAATCGAATCTTGCAATAACTCTTTTGAGGTATAAGACGCATAAAAATGGTCGGTCTGTATCTTATTTCTTATTTTATATTGTTAAATGTCTACTTATAAAGTACACCTAGAATTGTTTTGGATATTCTGTCATCTTCAGCTCATATAATACCTTCATTAGCATTTTCCCTCTTTCCCTGAAAGCGAATAGTAGCTTGTCTTAAATAGTCTTTACCTGTTCTAGTAATGAAGCAGTAAAGTAGTGGATCTACGAGGCAGTTAAGGGTTGTGACGGCATCGCAGATCTTGTATATAGAGACAATCCATTTCATACTCTCACAGTCATTCACAAGTGTGTGGAGGAGCATTATGACATGGATGGGTCCAAAACAAAACAAAAGGCATGAGAGAACTACTGTCAGTAGTTTTGAAATATGTCTACGCTCCTTTTCCTTTGTAGCCTGGTTGTTTTTAACTGCCACGCGTATTCTCCAGGTGCAAAAAATAACAAGGACAACTGGAATAACAAACCCCAAAAACAAGCGCGCTACAGCCGCATGAACCAGGTTCTTTGACGTCGGGAGGAAAATTCCAAAGCACAATGCAATCTTTTTGGTTTCATAGTATGATTCCTCCCATGTGATGGTAGAGACATTGAGACAGGCTACCAACACCCAAACAGCAACAGTGACTGCTGCTGCAGTCCCAACTTTTCTTAAGGATCCATACTTTAAAGGATGAACCACAGCCAGGTAGCGGCTGACAGCAACGCAGCAGAGGAAAGCTTCACTGATGTAAAAGTTGGTGTAGAGACAGTACACTGACAGCATGCAAATGTAGCTTCCGTGGGTCCAAACTCCTTTCCATAGGAAGTCCAGCCACAGAGAAAGACCAACGGTAAGGGTCAGATCACACAAGGCCAAGTTGAACAAATACACACCAAGATTATTTTTGTGTCTAATGTGTATCCAGGACACATAGAGGGAGAAGATGTTGGCTGGGACAGCTACAATGATCACAGCCAGGTAGAAGAACATAAACATCCTGTTTCTGAATATGCTGTCAACTGAGAAACATTCTGAATAATTGGTAGCCATTGTTAGATTTTCCATCCCAGATGAGGTGCTTGAATTTTAGTCTCTTGAAAAGAATTAGGGAAAAGAATAGATTAAGAATGACAACAATTTATTGAACTTCTGTTTGAAATAGTGAATTACAGCTCAGCTCCAGAATTAAAACATTACATCATTCTTTCTTTTTAAAATATGTCAAAAGCTGGCCCAGAAATGTAAAGAAAATAACATTTTACTTCAAGCCATGGATGTGTTATCAAGTATCTCAGACAGAAATATAAATGTATTACTAAAAGCTAGACACTTACTTTGTTCCCCAGTTGTTTTCCAACTCTGAAATCAGTCCAAATAATTCTTTCTGAATAGAATGTTAACTTTAAGGCAGAGGCAAATTTGATCCATTTGAAGCTGAAGCATATTTGATTCATTTAGCTCTCTTGTCCTATACTTTATTTCTTACCAGTCTGTGTAACCAGGAGCCCCATCAGCTTCCGTCTTGTTGTCCTAACTGTGCACCATTTATTGGGTAAGAGGCCATGAAAAAACAATGTACTGGAGGGGAGTTTTAATGAGTTTTTTAAATTACATGGTGTACAGATGTCATTGTGTCAATATAGATGTGACCATAAAATGACGAGAAGGGCAGTTTTCTGATAAAGAAATGCTTGTGTTTATTACTGTTTCCATAGCACATATTGAATAATCATATATGAACAGCTCATTACAAACGCACGTGTTCCTTGAGGATTGTGAATTCTTTCTGTTTGTCTTTAAAAACTTACACATTCATATCATTCACTAAAACGAATTGATGTTCCTCCAGATCATACAAAGAGTAAATAATTTCTTTCATTAAACTAAGAAGTTCACAATGGTCATAAAGACAAACATTAATTCAATAATGCACCAAAAAATTAACAAAGAAACACTCTCCATGAAAGATATCGTATACATTGAGACAATTAAAGGGTGTCAATATTGATTTATGCAATATGGAGTTCCTTATTCTAAAATGAGAAAAGAAGTTTAACTTTCACACCACAGCCAGCCACAGAAAATGAAATAAGTTATACATTAAAAAAACAATTACATATTACACTTTTTAAACAGCCTTGATTACAAATTTCTTTTCCATTTAATTTTAAGTTAGAAAAAAAAGTAAGTTAAGAAACTGAATGAATTCCGGTTGATACTTTAGGGCATTTTGTCCTCCTACAAAGCTCTCCAGATTTTTTCATAACAATTTTAATCTCATTCTTGGCACTCTCACTGATTAAACAGTATATAATTGGGTCCAGTGTACAGTTCAGAGTTGTAATTGCCACTGTGACCAGGTATGAATTTCTGAGTATCCCGGTCCATGTGCAGCTCCCTGGCTCCAGCGTGGCTCTGAGTAGCATGACAGTCTGGTAGGGCAAAAAGGACACTATGTAGGTTAGAAGCAGGAAGAAGAGAAGCAGTCCAACTTTCCTACGCTCTTTTGAGACAATGGAGGTGCTCTTTTGAAGTGACCCCATGATCTGCTGAAAGCAAAAGGCCATGATGAGGGTAGGCAGCAGGAAACCCAAGACAATCCGAATGAGGGCAACGTTTGCATCCTCTTGAGTCATGGGTAATCGTTGCTCAAACAAGTATTTTGTAGTTTGCAATGCCCCCATGTGGTCAAGTAAGATAACGTGGGTTATTATCTCTAGAATCCAAACGGCAGTGCTTACCACTGCTGCAGTTTTCACCTCTCTGACCCAGTGAAAGTGGAGAGGGTAAACGACTGCCAAATAACGATCCACAGAGATGCAGCAAAGCAAACCCGAGCCAACATAAAAGCTGTTGTACATGATCAAATTGACCGTGCTGTAGAGGACATCACCTACGGGCTTCTGCAGGGCGAGTTCAATCCAAACAGGAAGAGAAATTGTGTAGAGAAGGTCAGAAATGGAAAGGCTGAAAAGGTAGACGGCCACATTGTTCCCTTTCTTCATCAGCATCAAAGCAACATACAGAGAGAGACAGTTGGCTGGAAAACTCACGACAAAAAATAAAGAATATGCAGTCGGATACATATCCTGTTCCACTGAGGAATAAGAAGAGCATATGTTTGTCTGGTTTTGAAGTGTGTAATCCATCGTAACTCGATGATGTCCGATCCTGACTGTGACTGTTGATAGGAAATTCTCTGATGTACAGTAGTGGACAGAGATAAGCCATGCAAATGTGTATGCCACATGGTACAATCAGGGGTCAAATATTTTCCAATGCAGTGTTGAGTTGTGGATGACCTTTCAAAATAAACAGATGCTGACAGTCAACACTAAATAAACCCAGAAAAAAAAACGTTTGATTAAAATGTGTTTTCTAAAGATTATCTGACAGTTTAAACAACTTCAATTTTCATGGCTGACAGGGGTAAACATTTCCATACAGCCAGAAGTTAGAGAAAACTTTTCACACTGTTACTCACTAATTGATAACATTACATTTCCTCGATCAAAGCAAATCAACTGCTAAGAACATTATGCAAACACATGTGTTTCCAGGAAAAACTGGTATTTGCAGATCAAATCCATCCAGTCTAATAAATATGATTGAGTACAACATCAGGGACTACTTTTAATACAGTTGTGTTACTTTAATTTTGAGCATTGTGCTGCTGAGAAAAACCAGCCATGGCAGGCCACACTTAAGTGACATAGTTTTAAACAATACACACAGTTTCCCAAATAAGGGCTCATTGGAGGTTCAGGGATTGTTTATCAGTGTTAAAAAAAAAAAAAGCTTAACTGTAAAACATTCAAAGGCTGTTAATGCTTTTGTTTAAACCTTGTCAAAATTTTAAGATAATTTATATATTTTAGTTTTTCATTTAATTTCAAGATTAACTTTTTACACTTAATATAAAAACTTATTTGTACTAATTTGTTTAAATCGTCTCTGTGTGAAATGTCTAACCAAGCTATGGGAAAAGTCCAAAAGTGCTTAATTATCATGCTGCAAAGTCCAGCAGACTTGACTGGCATCTGAAAATGATCATGTTTGTACCTGAAGTATTTGTGTTAGGCTTTACAGTTAAGAGGTGTATGTATCATTTTAACCTAACCTGTCAAACCAGTTACACCTGCAAACATGAGCATGAATACTGCTTCATGAATCAGAACTTTCATCCAAAACCTAAAATGCAGAACCTGAGTAGGAACAGAGTAATGACATCTGTTGGCCATTGTTTTTCTGCAGGTGACACATTTTCAAAACATTGCATTCGCCCTTATCTATCTCATATACAGTATCTCATTACTGTTTTGTGTTATCCCTGTTGTTGTTGTTGTTGTTGAGAATGTTTGGTAAAAAGATGATAGAAAGAAATTCACTGAGACAATCACAGGATTTAGCCACATTTTATCCTTTGTGAAACCTAAAACCAACTAACCTAAAGTAAAATCTACCTTTAATGACATTGATACTTCAGACACTTTTATCCCAAAAAAGGAAATGAAGGCAATATGAAGTTCAGTGTCTTGGCTGAACAATGGCATTCCAGTTGAAATCCACTTTAAGCCTCACGTTTAGCTTTGAAAATTGCAAAAATGAGCAAAGTGGTCAATTTTGTCAAAAAACATGTTGGGTTTATCTGTAACTGAGATTTTATTTTTCATTTAGTTTACTTGGGTAAAATTACCCGGTAGACAGTGGCACTGAGAGCACATTAAGGAGACGGCTGTTGTTGCCACACACTCAGTTTTCTCATGTCACCTTGCACATCGCCAACACCTGCTCGCATTTGACCCTAACTCAGTCAACTCTGCAAATAATGTTTGGAAATCATTACTCTCTTCATCCTCATTAAGAATACGAATCATAATGATGACTAAGTAAGCAAAACCTAAAATGTTTTTATGGATCAAACTTACTTTTACTTTGAAATGAGACCCCAGGGTGTGGGATTGTGCTGATTGTTGGACTCGTTCTGGAACACATTAACACTGCGGTGAGGCTCTTTGTATCATGAGCCCTAATGGATGCACTTAGTCCAGAATGCTACATACAGTAAATGCAAGTGATAGAGGACGATGAGGTTAATAATGACAAAGATTTCCTGTCCCATCAACACATAATTTTCCATCATACAAATTAGCGTGTTGCCATGATTTTGCAGGGCCAACATTCACCAGGAGTTTTGAACAAAACATATTTGATTTCCATTCAGAGTGTAGGAAATTATGTCTGGAGTGCTCATTTCATGATATAAATCCACATCGATTGGGGTGATACCCTTTAACAGAGTTCAAACTAAATAAAAACAATCTCCCTGAAAGTTTGCCAACTCATCCTCTAAACTTACCATTACCCTCCACAAGTCTGTTTCCCCCACATGTCAAAACAATTTCATCCTAAATCATTCCTTGTAAGTGCTCTCATCGCATTATGTTTTTAACTGCTTTCTTAGAACTGATCACCCCATGGTCTTTGTACTTATTCCTAGGAATAAGAACTGTAATTCAATCTGTTCCACATCAGAGCAAATATGAGTCTCAACTATCTTTCCTTACTCTCTTTATCTCATAGCTCCCCTAACTTCCTTTCACAACTGATGAAAAACTCCTAAGGATAAAAAAGTTTAAATGGATGACATAATTACCTGTATTGCGTTCCTCCATGGGAAATTCAATTGATATAATAAGGTATGATAAGGTCTGTTTATCTGGCTCCTTTCAGACAATATTATTATCTTGTACAATCTTATTATGCCAAAATTCACATTCACTAGCCCTCTAGGTCCAATATCTTCGAAAAATTGTGTAGGTTTTTAGAGCCAACGTGTGCATTTCCTATGTGGGTGAGATGTGGTGTGGGGAGCACTCTCTTCAGAGTAAGTGTGCAAGAACTTATTTCTCTGCTAAAAAATACACGTCTTTATTGAAAACCTGAACTTAGTATTTTTGTTCTCTTTGACACGGTTGTTTCCCGTCCTTACTTCAGAGAAATGGGCATTCTACTGATGTTCCACGTCTGAATTAGACATTGCGAGGTTGACTAAGAAAAAATGGATCTGATCAACTGGTTGCTTGTGCTGCATCAGATTTAGCATGCAGCCCACAAACAGAAAGTAAACATTCAATGAATACTGCAGACCACATTCTCAGAAAAATAAACGCATCTTGAAAATTCTTCAGTGTAGGTTCATTTGTTTTTGTTTTTAAAAAAAAGTGATAGCCAGACTTCCTCTGTTATTACATCATATTTATTATATTTCAGAAGAGATACACACAAGTCAATTCAGCAACAACGAATAGTGTTGACACGGTAAAGAGAAGATGCCATGAGTGTGTGTGATTATTTTTCAGCTTGAGCCAATCGGTAAAAGATCAGAATATGCAGGGAGCTGTTCCCAGATGTTGCAGCATCACAAATGTCTATTTGAAGTAAAATCCAATTGAAATTGATGTACCTATAATGTCAAAGTAAGATTTAGCTGGAGATTTTTGCTTCACTACTAACAAAGGTTGCGTTATATTATCCTATCACGAAGAGAAGTCCAAAAGCATTTGAGCAGACATGGGCAAATGTACAGCATCCCTCCACTGAAATGTGGCTTTACAAATTTAAATGCTGCCCCACAGACACAAAATATGCCATTTTTTTTTAAATTCCAGTTCCATTCCATCATTTTTTCACAAAAGGGAAAGGTGCATTCATGCTTTTTTATCGCAGTATGTAGCATTTCTGTTGTGTTAACTTTTAAAGCATTTCTAACCAAACAGCTGTCAGGATGTGAGAGGCACAACAAAAGGTTGAGCAACCAACTACCATATGCTGTTCAGTTGTACTCGACAAACAGGATGTCATCACAAGGACACACACACTTGATGATGAACATCTACATAAATCATTTCAAATGATCTGTTGATCATTTCAGATAGTTGATGTTGCTGAAATCATTGCATTCTTCTTGAGTAAAAAAACAGACACTCCACTACCCTGATTTGAGGTGTGAATGCTGAGATAGGAAAACCTTTGGATTAAAATGAGTTCAAATTAAATAATCTGATGCTTTTCTCATATTACATGGGGATGAATAACTCTCCGTTTCATATTACAAAAAAAACTGTATTAAACACAATATCCCAGATTTTAAAAAAGGGTCAGATAGTAGTATCTACAACTTTTGACTGGTGTGTGCATTTTGAATTTAAGCGATAGGTTGTTCTTTTGTTGTGCCTCCACTGATTGGGAATTACCCTGACTTTCTCCTGAAAGTTTTTTCCTACAATGACATAGAGAATGGGATTGAGAACACTGTTAAAGAAGGCAAGGTAGAGGAAAATCTGGCTGCAAGTTGATAGTATCCTGATAGAACTACACCCAGTCAGCAAACCAATTTTTTTTAGCAATTCTGGGATTTTAGTGAGGTGAAATGGCAGCCAGCAAATAAGAAAGGCCACGAGGACTGCAAGGACAAGAGTAGTAGCCTTATTATCTGTTTTCTTTGCATTGACACCTTCTGTTAGCCTTTTACCCAGGGCTTTAAGTATTTTTATGGTGCAGAATGAAATGATGGGAACTGGAATGATGAAGCCAAAAAGTAAAATCATCAGGTCAGGCCGAAGGCGATTGAACAAATTACCTGAATGGTCAATATAACATTCGGTGATATTTTTCCCCGGTACAAATGTCGTCTTCCTGAAGAGGAGTGTAGGTGTACTTAGGAGAAGGCCAAATGCCCAGACCAAAAAACTTCCCACTTTGGCAAAAAGAGGCCTACGGACTCGTTCATAGGACAGGGGGTGTACCAGTGCCACATAGCGATCTACGCTAACCAAAACCAGGAAATATATGCTGCAGAAAACATTCATGCGGAGGCCTGCGTTGACAATTTTGCACAATAGTTCGCCAAGAATCCAGTTGAACTTATTGATTATGTTGACAGCCCAGAACGGCAAACAGGATACCAGCAAAAGGTCCGCAGCAGCCAGGTTGCTCAGGTAGATCTCAGCCACTGTGCAGGGCTTCTGATGGAGGCAGAAAACCATCAGCACAAATACATTCAGGATGATTCCCATAACAGCGATGACCATAATATACACAGGAATTCCAATGTAGGTCCATTGTGGAAAATCGCATGAACTGCTGTTTGTAGTGTTTAGAACTTGATCCTCAGCACTAGAGTTGAAAGGGATAGAGAAAAAGAGGACATCAAACTATAGATTTATTCATATTTGTATGGAACTGACTTCAACATTTATATTATAAACTTTCAATGAAATTGAGGAAAATAGACAGCTCTTTTCAGCTTGTTTCCTGACATTCTGCGACTCAATCGAGCACTTTCTGTATGGTGGAAAAATGTAAAAGATTTAACAGATTTTTTTGCAGTTTCTTGAACAACATAAAAGCACTTTAAAGGTAGTTAAATAGTGGTATTTAGGTAATGGCATGTTTATTCTTATTTTGTTAAAGGGCTTATTGAAAATAGTGTTTTCTAAGTCTTACTTTCTGAACTTTATCATCAGCCCATCTGACTTGAAAAAAATTAAGTTCTCGACTGATATTTATAAACTGTAGATCCTGCATTATTACTCATATTCATCATGTTTCTATGGCATGTTTAAAATTGAGAGTAAGCTACCAAACACATTGGGTTATTCACAATGCACAATCATAACCGCAGTTGAGTTATAATAGCAGTAAAGGTACCATGAAAATGAAACCCCAAAAGCTGTTGCATACCTTGAGGGTGAGAGACTCATGGTGCCGTTGCCAAAAAAGAACAAACCACAAAGTAGAGTTCGTCCAGTATTTGCTGCAGGAGTCTTCTGTACGACTTTGATTTGCCTTCTTAAAGGAATAAGTGAACTCTGCCCTAAATAGATGTCTTGTAAAATATGAGATCGCTCTCCTATTCCCACCCCTTTCTTCACTGTGCTCCTCCTTTATTTGTTTTACCCTACCAGCAGTAATGCTTGACAGGCTGAAGTAGGGCAGTTGTCTTCCAGTTGTTGTTTTTTTTTTTTCCAGGGAACGGAGCAGAACTGAAGGCACAATTTCTAAAAAGTGCGAAACAGTTCTGATCTTTGGAGTTATGACTCTAACACTGCAGACTTTTTTGCAGTAGGTAGTTCTTAAGTGCACTTTAAGGATGAAGGATTGAAGAGCCACTCACATGCATACAAAACACCTAGAGCAAAGTCATGTTTAACAAGATTATGAGTAGGTTGAATTGTAAGTTAATCGCATCCACTGGTTCCATAATTTGTTTAACAGGCTATGGGAAAAAGCTGTTCGATATGCCTCAAGTACAGGGATAAAACAAAATCAACTTGAAATTGCCTCTGCAAAATCCTATAGAAATAACAGGTATAATGTAAGACAGACTGTACTGATTTACAAATATGATAAAACAACCATTTTATTTCTACTATTTCTTCAATTTCACAAACATTTCTTTTAAAAAAGCACTAAGGCTGCCCAAAAGTGTGGTGGTTAGCTCTGAGTTTATTTGTGTGAAGTTTGCATGCCCTCCCTATTTATGCATAGTACTACAGCAAAATGTAAAACTGAGCACATAATCAGTTAAACAAACAAACACTTCCTTTTTCAAAGAGGATGTGTTAAAAATTACACTCGCATTTTTTTCACAGTTTCCATTAATTCCTGCACGTCAGTGTTCTTACAACTGGAAATAAGCTGGGGTGGTGCCTCTTTACAGTGAACAGGATGCAGTATCGAGGTTGTTAAAATTAGATCCAAAGTCTGGCTCCTGTTCCCAACCTATCCAGAACGAAAACTGCTTAGCTTATATCTAGAACAGATGTATTTTCATACAACCACACTGGTGACGAGCAAGTAAAAAGAAAAACAAAGACGGATGAAAAAGGAGCAGTGCTCTTTAATGAAGTAATTGTCTTTTGATAATTGTGTGATGTTATTAGCAGGTAAGTGGCTTGATGAAATCTGGGAGCATGTTATTTGATTGTTCTGACATGCAGTATTAACTTCAATTTTCTAGATAAGTAGTGGATGTACCTGTTCATGATTTCTATAATTGTCATGCCAAATGTAACTCGTGTAATATTCAAGAAGACAAGTACAGATAAGTCGTTCACAGATCAAAAAGGAGCTGATTTGCACATTCCAAAGCTGCTTCTATGCTGCAATCAATTCTGACTAAAGCTTTTCAAAATGATTTTTTCTGAGTCCATGATAACTTTACCAACATTTTAGATTTTGACAATATTGGATAGATGGATGGATGGATGGATGGATGGATGGATGGATGGATGGATGGATGGATGGATGGATGGATGGATGGATGGATGGA
>CAJRST010002224.1:9917284-9953595 GCA_907169785.1 Menidia menidia | reverse complement strand
AGAAAGAAAGAAAGAAAGAAAGAAAGAAAGAAAGAAAGAAAGAAAGACAGACAGAAAGAAAGAAAATGCTAAATGTGTTTTTTGTATGGGACATCTTGTAAATTGGAGATTAATGGGTGCCATTAAGTATTTTGTATTAGTGGTTCAAGTAATGCACAAAAAACTGAATAATTTATGCAAGCATTGTTAAAAAAAATTGACAAAATCTAGGTCTGTGCATGATCTCATCATCAGATCAATGTTACAATGCTAAAACATACAGAGGGAATCTATGTTAATTTAAGTGGAAGTCACATTCAGAGTGGTTTATATTAGAATTATTAGAAAAGACAACCTTTGCTGCATTTTATTATTTGTCTTCTACTAAGAAAAATAGAAGTCAGAAATTTTTAGATATTAAACAGTACAGGCAAAATGCAGACTGTATGTCAACAGTGCAAAACACAAGTGTCATAATATAGCTTGTTAGGGGAAAAAATGCTTCCATTTAATGGTTTATGAAATCCATCATTGTGCTCATTATTTCCCTAAATGTAGCAGAAACATCCCGTCATAGTGCCGCTTATCTCTGTAACAGCATTTATATTGAATTAACTCTCATGAAATAACAGCTTGAGAGCCATATCCTGTACACTTTATTAATGACCAAAAACTATACTGGAAAGCAGGAAATCATCAGAGTTACACTTGAATTAATGCTCTTTGGCATTAAAAATGACAACTGGTTTTATTTGCTCTGTTCTATTGACATAAGTGGACACAACCGAACGTTGGTATGTAGTCATGTCTGACCCCCTTCGTTGATGTCTGGCCCGTCTGTAGACTGCACAAACTTTCCTTCTGAAGTACTGTCCAGAGAAGACATATAGAAGAGGGTTTAGGGTACTGTTGAGAAAGGCCAGGTATGATGAAATCTGGCTTCCTACATCAAGAGTGTGAAACCACAATGTCTCATCCAACACCTGGACATCACAGAGTGTGTCAAGGAAGGTGAAAACCTGGAAGGGACCCCAACACAGTAGAAACAGCAAAGTTACAGCGTAAACCAGAACTGTGGCCTTCGTGTCGCTCCCATCCTGACATCTCAAACCCTCACCTCTTTGAGCCAGAGCTCTGACAATATTCCAGCTGCTGAAAACAATGACCAGAAGAGGAGCCACAAAGCCCAAGATGTTCATTGCAATCTGATTGGCCACCTTCCAAGAGCTGTCATGGGCATAATCAAGAACACAGGAAGAAATGTCATACTCTTCAAAGAACTTCACCTTTCTGTGAACAATGGTCGGGAGCGCCAGCAAGATTCCCAACATCCACAAAATCAAGCAGATTATCTTGGCGTAAAGTGTCCGTCTGAACCACCGAGCCCTCATGGTCTTCACGAGCGCCAAATAGCGGTCAATGCTAATCATGACCAGAGAGTAGATGCTGGTGTAGAAGTTGATGACAATGGTGGCGCTGACCAGTTTGCATAATGCATCTCCATAGGGCCAATGAAACCCGTTGAGAATGTTCATTGCCCAGAAAGGAAGACCACAGAGCAGAATAAGGTCAGCGAGGGCCAGGTTGCTGAGGTAGATCTCTGCCACAGTCAGGCTGTCCTTGTGGGCTATAAAAACTGCCAAGACAAAACTGTTAAAGAAAAGGCCGAACAAGGATATGATGAAGATGTATGGGGGAACAAAGGTATGGACTATCCCCCATTCAGCCGAGAGGGGGGACTCTGTTGAGTTGAGTGGAGATGATGTGCTGTTGTTTTCAGACCAGGTCAATGCCGCTGTCCCCCAGGTTATTTGCTCCATAGACTGCGTAATAGAATAATGATGCATTACTTATCAGGGGAATTGCAATAATGACACTTCTTAAACAGTTATGTTGATATAAATGCCACATTTTTCTTTTCAGAGATGAACACATGAAGACAAATGAAAGACTTGAAGAATCAAACAAAAAAGATCTGTCATTACTGAAGAAAATGTACCAAATGTCCCTGCATTAAAAAAAAACTGAATTATATTCCTAAATTAGGTAAATATGTTTTTCTTTAACCAAAACATGTTATCATTTCATTTCACAAAGAAAGGGTAATTTGAGTGAGTTAAGTTCCATAGTGCAAAAGCTCTTATTGTGCCACATTCAAATCTGACGACCGATCTATTTACACAGTGGTGGTTCTATTTTAAGTAGTTGATATTTTTTTTAAACTTTTCAATTAATTTAAATCACATTAATATAGTTACATTCCATTGTTAAAAGATTTATTTGTCCCTGGAGGCAATTCATGGCACAGAAGGCTGGTGTGTGAGAACTTTTCAAGGTATGATGAACTGAGAGGGTTGAATTTAATGAATAATTGGAAAGTAAAGGGTTTATGAGAGACAACAACAGTCAGTTTGTGCAGGTATTGGTGTGGTTTGCTTCTCCTTTACAGCTTTACAGCTCATAATTTGAAGAGGTGACAGCACTTTTGCTGTGCGTGTATAAGACATGTTTTAAACTAATAGGCTTTATATTATAAAATGTAAATACATGTAACAAAAAATAGTAAAAATAAAAATATTTATGCCTGATTGTTTATCATTAATGTTATGGTCTTATTATAATTTTTTTCAATATGCCGGCATATCTAATCGTAATGATGTTTTTAAGATAACACACTGGTCATTAAAGCCTGAATATTAAATGAATGTTAAAGTTGAAAAGGTTCTAAACTGTATTTTGATTGTAGAAAATGACAGTGTTACAGTAAATAAGAAAAACAATAATCACATTAGGTAGGAGAGACAAACACTCGTACTTTTTCTAATGGCAGAATTGCTTCTAATTCTTCTTCTTCTTGTTTTAAACCAGATTCAAGAAAGCAAATTCTTCTGCACTATTAATAATTTTTGTGTGGCATTTTATTTTCTGACAAAGATCAGGATTTTGAAAAAAAAAAGTTATACATCATAATATTAGATACATTTGTAGTTCAAGGAAAACAGTAAAATGGAACAAGAGAATTGCTTACCGTATCTATTCCACTAATCCTCCTTTGGTCATTAAGTGAGACGCATGCGGAACAGGGCTCAGCTTTGTACACCGAGCTAATGGCAAGAGTTCACAGACAGGATGAGGAGAAATCTCCTGTGAGTGGTTTTGTGTATACTTAAATTCCTCCACACCCTTGGCTGCTGAGCTCAATATATCAACTTGTTTAGGAAAGATATCAACGTTTGTTGAGCACACGTGTAAGAGCTGCGCCTAAACCGCAGAGCACTAAATGTGTTTGGATCTTGAGAAGGTAAGTGTGGGACTGTAGTGCAATCCATCAATAAGAGATCATGAATAACTTTTATTCATCCTGACTGATTATAGGAGGGTGAATTTGACTGAATACAGGAGTAGAAATGATTGCTAGACACTCTGTCTTTTCAACAATACATTTTTAAAAGATTCAAGAAAAGTAAACAGAAACAAATGTTTAGAGCATTTTGACAAAGTGCTGAAGTCAAGAAGGATGAATCACAGCATCAACAGCTAAACAAACCCAAGCTTTATTAATTTAATAAATGTTTATTTTAAATCATGTAAATTCTGTCACAAAGATAAATATCATATTAGCTCACCAGGAAAAGTTTACATAATCTTTGTACTTTCTTGGACCCTTATCTTGTATGCAGCCAGCTCCATTTAATTTTTTTCAAGTTTTTTTTAAGGAATTTCAAGTAAATTGTAACTGAACCATTGGGAACTCAGAATCAGTAAATGTTGTTTTTATTGTGTTGTAATGGCATGCTATATCAAATATTTTGCTCTGACTAAGAATTGTTTAGTCATAACAACGAATAATTGGATACATTCAGGATCCTTTCCTGACTTGTTTTTTTCTAACTTTTAGTCAGGGTCTCGAGATTTTCTACTCTGTCTTACCATTCATGGTCAAAGTAATAAAAGCACACATGAGTCACACAGATAAATAAGGCAGAACAAAGTCATTCTCATTTATGTATATATAAACAATGCTCTTATCTCAACAGACACATGACTGTTTCCTATCGTACAAAATTAACTATATTACACCAAGGTTTCTGTTTGGTACAAATTTATCTTCATATTTCAAGTTATACAGATACTTTAGAAGTAAAAAAAAAAGTCAATATGTTTCCCTGTAAACTCTGTAGTACAGTAAAAATAAACATTGAATTATTTTGTCCACCTCCTTTGGAGAACATGCAAGTGCCAGTCTCAACACATGAGGTCAGTGAAGAAACTAAACCAAGCATCTTATAGAAACAGCTTTTATGAAAAAAGATACTAAGTCGAAGCCTGGCTTCAATATAGCAATATCCGTTTTGTCAAATAAAAGCAGTCTCCATATAGAGAAGTAATTAATTCAAAACACAGCAAAGTTTCACATATCCATTTTAATCAACTTTTTTAAATACTCTAGGGTCATCCATCCATTTTCATAACGGCTTAATCCCCAATGGGGACCTAGTAGTCAATGGGCGAGAGGCGGGGTACACCCTGTATGGTCCGCCAGTACTTTAAAGTCATATGAGACATTTCATTATCGCCATGTATATAATAATGAAACTAGAGTGACCAAAGGAATCTGCTCTTTGGTTCCTTAAGAGATCACTACCAGCCTATTATCTGATGTTTATGTACTACTAATCACAATGAAGAACTAATTTACGAAACAGAGTTATTTTCAGGGGAGATTTCTGAGCATTAAACACGATGACTTGGTAATGAGTAAATGTATATACTAAAAATGTCAACAAGAAAAAATGGACACCCTGAGTTAAGGAACTCTGACTGCAGGCAGATGTCTGTTTTGATTAGTTCTTTTCAGTATAGAGCACATTTAAACTTTATCTGTGGATCTCAGGCTGTGCTCTGGTTGATGAGGAGCGCAAATATATGCTGCCAATTGGAGCTGAACAATGAAGTATTTTAAACGTGAAAAAAGGTGTAAACAGTGCAGATACCATCTGGTATTCAATAAGGGCTTGCTGTAGAAGGAATTGCAAGGGAATGGACATTCCCTAAAACTACTCCCTTATATGGCAAAGGGAATTACGACTGGGTGTTTTGTTTAATCTAGTTATTGACGTTAAAGTGTTGAATGAGAACATGGTCAGCAAAGATACACAATTACACAACTGTGGACTGCATGGTCTACACTCTACTTAGAATTTCAGAGCAACTCAGCATTCTGTTCTCTGCAGATATGCTCAGATGACCCAGCAGGTAGTGTATATTGAGAAAAACACAAGGCTGAGCGAACAATGCCAGGGTACTAGTTGAGCACTTTGTGGAATGTATGGGACTCATCTCTTTGTTAATAGATTTCATTAATACTGGTTAATAGAATCTTCATAAGAACATTTTCTGCTATCCACAAAAAGTCAAAACTTAACGATTTTTATAGTGGTTCAAGTACAACCCTACAGTGGAGGAAGTGAAAACAACTATTTGATGCAGGATTCACATTTTATGTTAATTTGAGGTGTTTTGGTCTTCCAGTGATCGCATCCGGTCTGGCTTTTAGCTTCTCTGAGAACTCCTGCTTCATGCACCACGGTAAGATATTGAAAACTTATAAATAATTCACACAACTCCACTTACAAAAATAAAAAAATATATAAACTCAGCGAAGGGTCCCTTTATCAGTGCAATTAAAAGTGAAATGTTTCTGTGGCTAAATTTGTGTCTAATTCTGAGTTCTAAATGTGAGGGGTTAACAGACAAGTTGGGGGAAGGAGGATGGTGATGTGTCAGTCAAGAACACAGCAAACATGTTCTTCCCTCGGCCTCAATTTCCCAACTCTTGACACAGTACCAAAAAAACTCAAGCCTCTAAGTTGCTGCCATGAAAACAGGAACTACTGGTAGACATTTACTGGCAGACATTGCCACATTGCCAACTTCTAGAATGTGTTATTGGCAGGAATGCATCATCATCCAGTGTTACCTTGTACCACTTTCAAGAAGCTCACATAGTATGCAAATGATGCATTGCCTAATCTTCTGCCTTCTGTTGATGTTTTAGGATTGTGGATATTTATGGCTCAATGATTGAGAATGGTAAATAAAAACACACACAAAAAAGCTAAAAACTGTGTATTTTTAGAAGACATTTCACAGTCTGAGGTTTTTTAGTCTGCCTGCCTGTTTTTTGTTCCACTCTTTTTTTTTAACCTTGGCACATTTGGTAAGGCTCAATTTCCTGTTTGCTCTGACTAGACTCGTTTCTGAGGTTGTCTCAGGGTGTATCCCTACCCGGAGCCCACAATGAGTCAACAGTGGGCCATTAGACTTTTGTGTGGAGAGAAACCCATTATGAGACATCTGATGTCTCGGCAGACCACAAAAAACATGGTGTTTATGTTTCACCAGTGGAAAATCATGTTTGAACACTCAGCAAGCAGTTGTATGTATCAGTTTGTATGCAGAGTTTAACATATTGGAAAACATATTCAGACACGTTTAATATTTTAGTTTGTTATGTTTACAGCAAAAATAAATAATTTTCCACATGCTTTCAGTTTGATTAATTAATAATAAAGAACATGCATGATAGTTATATTTACATGAGCAACTGGGGACATTTACATCACATCACTTTTACATTGACAACTTTAATGATTGAACAAAAAAATATTGTAACTCAGGTCCAGTCTATCACAGGTGATGGGACCATAAGAGAAGTGGGAAAACATTTCTCCAGCTTATGCTAAATGACTGAATGAATTCAACTGACAGCACAGTATTACGTTAGCTTGTCCACGGGGTATGAGTCGTGATCGTTATCGAATTTTAGAGCAATACAAGTTAAGTACTGAATTCAGCACAGTGGCTGCATTTTTATACCAAAGTCTTGAGTGTGGAGGACAGATTTGAGCGTGTAGACTCTGCGGTTTTTGTTCTCGTAATGCTCCACTGCTTGAAGAGCTCCTGGACCTTCTTTTGGAAGTTCTTCCCCACAATAACGTACAAGATGGGATTGAGAACACTGTTGAAGAAGCCTGTATAGGTGAAGATCTGGTGGCAAACATCTAAGGCAGATGTGAGGTCACACCCTCCTAGGACCTCAGCTCGGTAGAGCAAATCCAAAATG
Organism: Menidia menidia; assembly: GCA_907169785.1. NCBI lineage: Eukaryota > Metazoa > Chordata > Actinopteri > Atheriniformes > Atherinopsidae > Menidia > Menidia menidia. Next base: position 9,946,490 of record CAJRST010002224.1, on the reverse strand, counting down.
GTGACCAAGTGAAATGGCACCCAGCAGATGACGAAGGCCAGGAGGACTATCAGCACTAAGTTGGTGGCCTTCTTCTCTGTTTTCTCAGCATTGCACCTCTCTATACTCTTGGTCCCCAAAGCCTGAATAATCTTAAAAGTGCAGAATGAAATGATTGAAATGGGAAAAATGAAGCTAAAAATGACAAACATCCCATCATAGGCAAGCTCTGCCTTGAGGCTTGGGTATTCGAGATGACAAGCATGAACACCATACTCAGGGAAATGTTTCACCCCCCTAAAGATGAATGTTGGTATGCTGAGCAGCAAGCCAAAACTCCATGTCAGCAGACAACTTAGTTTGGCATACTTTGACCTACGCATTCTCCCATGTGACATAGCATGCACCAGTGCCACATAGCGGTCCATGCTGACTAATACGAGGAAGTAGATGCTGCTGTAGACATTTATTTTAATGCCTACATTGACAACTTTGCACATGAATTGGCCAAAAGGCCAGTTGAAATCATTGTAAATGTTGACAGCCCAGAAGGGTAAGCAAGACACCAGCATAAGATCAGCCGCAGCCAGGTTGCTCAAGTAGATCTCTGCCACAGTGCAAGGCTTCTTATGGAAGATGAAAACCATCAGGACAAAGAGGTTGAATATGATCCCCAGAACACTGACGATCAGAATATATACCGGCTGACCATCTGTCAGCCATTGCAAAATGGGCGAATCTGGACATTCAGTGCCATTGGTGTTGGTATTGTCTCCATTCAAGACTACAGTAATAAGGTCTGGAAAGCTGTGAAGGGAGAGAGAATATTGCATGAGAAAAAAGTAAATACAGACATTCAAGAATATTAAAATGATCAGATAAAATTAAAAGTGTGACAGTTGGACTTAGAAAATTAATCTGATTTTTCTTTGGGGAAGTAGAAGATGAGATGACCAATACTTCCTTTGTGTCTGGTGGAAACATTCAGAAATACCGGACTGGCTCTTTGTTTGATGTTTTTCCTTTTTTTCCATAAAAATTGTGCTTTTGAATGTCTTCATTTACATAGTTCCTGAACACATGAGAGAGATGTCAGACTTCATCTTTCCCAATTCAATTAGTAATTGGAAAAATTCTTAGTTTTACATTTGAGGACGGAAAATGCACGCTGAATTCAATGCAAGCCTGGCAAATTTGTGTGGGGATTTATTTTTTGGGAGAGCCTTTCATACAGAAGCTTATTTTAAGGTCATTCCATGACTTGTCTCATGTTTCCACAAAGCAGAAATTAACACAGACGTTTACTACCACTCATTTCTTGAAATATATTTGTTTGTGTGAAGGCACTGTTACTTTCAAACAGTGATTTGGGAAAGGCTACCTCAAGAATATGGATAAATATTTAGATAAGAAGATTTTGCAAATATCAGTAGAAAACAAAAAGAACAGCATTAACAGCCATGTGTAAGCTGTTACTGGAATCTATTGTACTGATTGTGCCATCCATTTCAGTTATAAATTATAATTAGGCAGATGTCACACATAATTCTTTTACCTGTGTTCCATGCTGCAGTAATGAGCAACAGGCTCATATCTGTCCACAGAGTTCCTTTCTGTGCATTTGTATCATTATGAGATTATCTCATCCTCCTTTTGGCTGTCTGTATTTTCATAACAACAAAGCACTGTTGTCATATAGTGAGTTGTAATTTTAGTTAGAATTCAACTGATCCTGAGTGAGCGGAATGAAAGCAAAATCTCCTGTTGTGACAAGAGTCTTGGAATGAACGAAATGAAGGAATGAATGAGCCAGAATCCATGAAACAAAGCAAAAAATGCTATATTTCTAGATGTTCATATGCATAAAACAAATATTTGATCATTAAGTCATTGATAGATCAAAAAGTTTCATTCAGGTAAAGTAAGCAAGATTGTATCTTAATTATGAGACATTAAAATCTTATCTTATATTGCATACAATATCATTCAGTTGAACAAGTTTCCCCTCACACATGACAACACATTCTTGTAACTGTCTACATGTGGTTACTGACAAACTCTAAAACACTGCTCCACTGTTCAGTCTTTTTTTTTTTTTACAGGAAATTATATATCACAGCTTGTGTGAAATCCTACAAAGTGTATGGTGTTTATACATACCTTGTAGGCTGAAGTGTCATTTCTCCTGACTGCGTCCAGATGTGGAATGGCCAGATGCTCCCCTTCACTGCTTTCTGTAAACTGTCTCACTCTACTCTGCCTGTCTGTGAAAAGCTCTCTTGGACAGAACTGTAATTAGTGATGTCAGCCAAAAAGGCAAGGCAAGTCAGTCGGCATGCTGACCGGTTCTCTCCTATTTGTCCCCTCTCCTCTGTGCACAGTTGTAAATGTACATGTTTATGTGTTTCAAATCTGTCATGCTTAATATATAACTACTAAATTCTTTACACCAAGATAAAGATGTCAGGGATTGTAAATGTGTACGAGAAATACTTGGAAAAGTTGTTCTAACACTCTATGGATACTGCTACTGTACATCCACACTCACATACATACATAAATTCCTATTTGAGATACTTCTTTTATGGTAAGGTTAGTGATAGTAATCACATAATTATAATCCATTCCTTATATAAATGTCTTTCATTAAATTGATATTTTTGTCAAGGCTTTTCATCAATTTATTAGTAAAAGAATTTTTAAAATCTCTTTAAATACATCAGCTAGTATAAGAGTAAAATGTACATTATCATTATAAGCACTTCTATTGATCATCTGTGTGATGGAGGGTAAGTTGAGGAGGAAGATGTAAGGCAAGGGGAATGGTGGTGATCCTCCCCCTTTGGGAGTTTTCAGGTTTGGTGAGGAATCTTTCTCTTGATACTGAATATCCTTGATTGTAGAGATCGAAATGAAGATTTTGAGAATCGTCTGTTGAAGTTGGTGGTAATCATCCATGCCGAGGGGAGGGATCTTATCTGTTGAGCACTACTGAGCCATTGTCCATCACAGACTTGTGCTGATAAGCTACATCTGTCAAGTCAAAATGAACAAAAAGGAATCAATACTCTCTTATATAAAACTGTATTATCATGGATTCCACTTCAGGGCATCTTTTTTTTGAGAAGCACACCAGAGAGCAAAGCACCAATAGTTTGCATTTGGCAGGAAAGGATTCAGTTCACAAAAACGCCTAATGCACAATGCTTTTCCTGCACATGTCAGATTTGGTTGATAGCTTGATTAGAGGCGTGTCATTCTCAGACTTCTTTCATCACTGCAAGTAGTTATCTTCTTGTTATCCTAGCAAAACTAAGCAAAACTGTCCAATATGGAATCAACTGGTTTGAGGATATGAGAGAAAACATGACTCTGAGCCAAAGAACATCTGCTACTGATCCAAACAACTTCTTTTTTTTTTTTAAACAAACTCCTGCCGATTGCTCCATGCATCTTTTTTCTCATGAGGGCGTCACAATGATAAGAAATGCACAAAGTGATCATATGATCCACATTAAAGTTTTAAACAGAGGATGTTATAAACGTTTTTAAACAGTAATGGATAAGCTAATGCATGGTTTGTGAGTCTTATTCAAATGTGGTCTGAACCATTTTCATCGTAAATATTTTTTTAAATGTTGTACACATTGTAATCTTCAGACACAGAATTTAATAAGCAAAGTACAACAGATATTTCTGTTTGGCTGAAACACAAAACTGAGTAGGTTAATTACCCAAACCAAGCTGAGCTCTACTGAAAATGACTGTAGAATGTCAAATGGCCATCTAAAAGCAACATTTATTACTTGTGCTGAGAATCTGACCCACTCACAGCAAAGTCTAGATGACTTAAAAATGGACTATGCACTTTATCTGACCCAAAGCAAGTGCCAAGAAAGAAACACAGCCAAGCTCTCAACACCCAGTGTTGCAGCCTGTGTAATGACACAAACTCTTACCTTCAATTTCATATCAGTTCTAAACGCTCCGGCCTCTTCCTACACAAAATTGTCCAAACTAATCAGATTTTCTACATTGTGCACAACAGCTCAATCATCAAGACCCCACGTATATATTTTCAGATGAGCTTAACAAGAAAAGTAGAACAATATAAAAAAATGTAAGTTAAAATACTGAAGGAAATTTTAAAGCATTTGTAGAAAAGCTTGGAATAGTGTGTGACAGCATATCTGGTGAGAGGTCTTGTGATTATTGTGCAGTACACACATGACCATGAGGAAGGACGATCGTTATAGAAACAGGATCTTTAAGACAATAATGTTGCAACTTTATTTTTCAGTTCTTCATATCACAATGGTCAAAACTCTACCACAAATAACTCAATCACTCTGTAGGAATATTATATTGGCAGACACCAAAGGCTGATATATATCACGGACAGACCTGTAATCTAATTTGTTTGCAGTGGCTCAAGAATGGGCTCATGCAGGTGAGAGCCCTGAAGGCAGAAAAAAGGAGTTAGCTTTTACTCGATGCTTCCCATTGGGGCCATTCTCACACACACATCAATAATAATGGAATCATACATTATAATCACCGGCAGGTTATGAGAGCTGCAAGTGTTGCAGCAAACACAGTCTGTTTCCTTATGCTATTGTTTTGTCTTTCTGTTAAAAGATTTCCAGGTATAGGATTCAAATCAAAACACTGTATACATTAAATGATTAGTGTTATTATTCACTTGGACTGACTCTATTGTCCACTTAAGAGTGTATTATGATGACTTTCCACTGGTCCTTGTCCAAAACACATCCTTGGAACAACATGGAATGGAGTTCCTTCCCAAGGACCTTAGCTAACAAGAGTGCATGGAGTTATGCTATTGTCAAGTTCTGAAAAACTGCATACATGTTTTATTACATTAATAATTTCAATGCATAATAATTACGTATTTGCTAAACACTTAGGCTCCATTTCCCAAATGTCATTCGATTTTGATTTCGATTGATATATAAAAAAAAAACTGTTATAGAGCAAGATAAATAATTGAGTCATTTGTTGTTTTAAGAACAAAGTGATATGTTGATTCAGTTTCTTTTGTTCTTATTTGAAACCCAGCTTCACACTTTGGGTCTTACTGGGTCATATTTTTGTGGTAGTTTAAGTAATTTCACACAATTAAATTGTTGAGAAGCTCAGATGTGAGAGCTGGGCATTCTTACTCATACAAAATAAACTAATTTGTACATCAATTAATATAGTTATGATGGATATGAACTGCATCATAATTAAATGGATTATAAGAGGACTGAATGGCCTTGGGAACATTGTGATTTGGCTCTATTTTAGTTACAAGGAATTATATCGAGTTGGATTTCATGTGATCCTTTCTTATTTTTAGAATGACCACCCCAGTTTAAGCAAGGTGGTCATTTTAGATATATAAATAAATACATAGCAGCATTTTGCAGTTGCATTCGGATTAATTTAATAAGTGTTAGTGAGATGAGAAATAAGTAGTTGAAGTGATAGATGGACAAACTGTTTTGCTAAAAACATATATCATTTTGATCTTTGAGACACATGTCTATGGAAAAACATTGCATATTGTTGAGTTGTGTTTACAGGATGATAAGCATTGTATCTGCCCTGATGAATGGATCCAGTCATTGATTGTACCAATGGACTTCTAACAATGGGGAACCACTGCCAAAGAAAATAACTTCTGAAAGAGTTGCACAGGTCATTATGTAAAGCTGAGCACATGTTCTTTTTTCCCCTGCTTTATGACGAGGAGAAGATGAAGAGCTTTACTCAAAGAGAAATTCTAGAGTCTGTTTTTATAATGTTTTGTTGATTATTTTGATGTCAAATTATTATGAATGCAGCCAAAAAAGTGGCAGTGTATACATTGTTCTGTAAAAAGATAACCTTACTTATCTAATCAAAGTTGTCCTACATTAACACCGTAAATATAATTCTTGACATTGTTATTGTGTTGGTTGTATGTTTTTTAGGAAAAGGCATTTAATAAAAAAGAACAGACTTGTCAGCCTTGAAAGTCAGGGTTCCATTTGTTGCTAAGTTTACATGAGGTACTCGGTTACACAGTCAGAGAAAGGTCCTCAAATCACATAAAACAATCTGCTACTCAGCTGGGTTCTGTTATTCAAATTTCAGTGCAGTGTAATTAGTTCCATAAGAAATGTCTGGATGCGGGGGTGGAATGGCTCAGACCCGACTTTAAAAACATTTCCTGTCTCTCCCTGTCTGTTGCGTTGTTTCCAGGCTGTAAACGTCAGTAGTCACTTGTGATGCCACCCCCTCCTCCATAACTCCCCACAGATTTGAAATAAGAGGGTATAGCTCTGCTAATCCAGATGAGATATTGTTTTCACAGCTGTCTTGCACAATCAAGCCTTTTGAAAGAAAACTAAGAGAAAGTTTAGATGAGCCAAACCAAACCCAGGCTTTTACAATAGGAGCACTCCTGGGCCTCAGCTTAAGTCTGAAACCACACATGCAACTTTGATGAGGACTGTGTGAGACCACAAACAAAGCCAGCCATGGAACACAAACCCATCCATCCTTCCATTTTCTACACTGCCTATTCCCAACGGGGGCTGGAGCCTATCCCCGCTGACAAGGGGCGAGAGGCGGGATACACCCTGGGCGGGTTGCCAGTCCACAACCCAATTTACCTATAGATGAAAAATGTATCCAGCTTTTCTCAGATTTTCCAGCACAATAACGGACCACCCATTATTCTTGTTGTTGCTGTGTACACAGTGACAGTGACTGTGGTGACCTCGGTCGTACACAACTGCTAATGTCCTATGTATTGTTCATATTCTGCTTTCAAATGAAGAAAATGTTCAAATTATTCAAATCTGTGTGCAAGGTAATTATACCAACAATTCAAGTCTTCAGACAGGCATCCATAAACTAGGAGTCTAGCGTCTGAATTTGTTGTTGTTTTCATTCTGTTATTTATATATCAGTATAAATAGTAGACCAGGAAATTGACCATTTATGGAAAATTTACCGAGTTGAAAGTTTCATTGCTGGGTGCTTACTATGGGTGTTTACAGCTCAGAGGAAAATAAAGTGCGTGCCAAAGTGTGTGGGAGAAAAGGACTTGATAGAGAAGGAATGAATATTCTCTATTTCAGATGTTTGCAGAGGTGAATTATGACTCTTTTATATGTTTTTATTGATCTAACTCTAAAGGAATAACCCCTAACATATTTTTAAGCCTGGAAAAATAGTCCTGTATGCCCTGTACTATATTAGACCAGTGGGAGTACTATACAAACCCATCCATCCATCCATCCATCCATCCATCCATCCATCCATTATTGTAACCACTTATTCGCTAATGGGGTCGCAGGGGGACTGAAGCCTATCCCAGTGGTCAATGGGCGAGAGACGGGGCACACCCCAGATGGTCCACCAGTTACTATACAAACCCACTTATATCATTATTTTGTCATACACACAATTGTAAATATGAGAATGCAGTTTTTAAATGTTAGCTTATTGTGTTACAAACCAACATCATGATGTCATAAATTGACATTAGAGTACAGGCATGTGTCACCTGATAATAGTTTAAAAAAAACAGTCCTGTTCAAGTTCAACTTTGTCAGCCCATTCATCAAACCACACATTGCTGCTGAGCCTGTTGGCATCCCCAACTTGCCTAAGACTAATATGATGGACTACTTTAGCTTACAAATCAATGCAGAAATAATTTTAGTGTGAGTTAACTGTGTTAAAACACTGTAATTGTTCTACACAACAGATGCAAAGAATCAGGGCCATTTCTCCCAAACTGGTGTGAAGTTGAGGCTGCCCTGGTGTATAATGCTTAGCAGGGTTGCATCACAACAACTGAATCCTAGTGGGGACAGAGGGTTTTTCTGTTCTCCAGCTTCCTCCCACAATCCCAAAACATGCATGTTAGGTTGATTTAAGACTCCAGATTGCCTCTAGGAGTGTATATGTGTTGTTTGTTTCTGTGTGGCTTTGTGTTGGACTGGCTTCTTGACTGGTGTCTTGATCAGTGTCAAACAAAGTGGACGAATGAAACACTACGTGCAGTTGATTTTTAAGGCGAAGCCAGGGCTCTATGATACTAGTGTCAGATCTCAGAGGAGGACATATTCTCATTTACAAAAACCTATAAAAGATGTAAAGCTTTTGTAACCTAGTTCTAGGCATTAAAATAAAACATAACCACAGACAGTGTATGCTGCCATGGCCATTAATGGAACTCGTGTTTTTAACAGAACAAAATTTAATGGCACAACTCATGACAAACTTGCACAACAACTTTACTTGTAATTGTAATCTAACTTTTTGTGCTTGCAAGAAATGTGTCAGTGTAAAACAATTTAAACATTTATATAAACATTTAATGTCAAGTAACATACAATAAATTGAGAAATGAATCTAAAAAACAATGCACATATATAGTTTGTACAGGTATGTCAGCACAGTGCCATCTACTAAGTACTGTGCTTATTCCCTGCACGTCTTTGTGCTTTTATGACCTCGTTTATAAAACTTAATCTATGCTAGTTTTTCAACAGTTGATTATAGCACTACTAAATTATCCAAACACAGCCGTCTTTAGTTAGCAAGACGTCTAGTGTTGATTGTACTGCAAAGAACAAAAAAAATCAATACTGCACAACATCCAAAAACTAAAAATGGAGCCCCCTTCTGGCTACAACTACTTTTGATCTGTTTCTTGGAGAATTGTGTTGAATTCAACACATCCAGGACATAAGAGGATATGCAACCTCTAGTGAAGAAAAATAAAACCTAAAATGAATCAGTAAAATAAAAAACACTTTTATGACAAAAGTTTATTTGAGCTAATAGCCGTCTTTTTTGTGAGGCATTCTTAAATACAAATATGGGAATAAAATATCATAAATTAATTCAGTTGGGGAAAAAAAATATTTAAGGGTAAATTTTTCAAATCATTAAAAAAACAGGCCTTGTCAGGCAATTGTTTGTGCATTTTCTCATTTATTTCTGCTGCTCTTTGCCCTGGGATAGGTACATCTTCATCCCAAAATATGACTACAACATCATCAAACTTCCTTTCAGTTAATATGATGACAAATGTTTCATAATTCAGTACTGTAGAGGTGAAGATTCAGTTAACTTACCTTATATCAAACCAATGCCAACATCTTTTGTGGAAAGTTTGTGGAGTTAACTATGGTTTTAGTTAGTCTTTTCTGGATCTAAATCTACTTTCCTTCTCTCACTTTCTCACATTTGGTTGTTGCTGTCCATGACCTTAAATGAGTGTTATGTACATATTGTGCAGGATTGATTTGTGATAGATGTGTTGCTCATTTAATCTTTGAAAAGCATCCTAATGCTGTGCTGTTTTTCCTTTTCCACAAGGATAATAAAACATGATGAAAGATACTAGTACTGTAACAAACAGATAAAACTTCCTTGTAAACCTGACAATGTTTCAAAGTGACCACAAGATGACAGCAGTCGGTATCAATCAACCTCTGCCTTGCTTTGAGTGATTACCCGTCAGAAATCCATCATAACACATCCTTGTTCGTTAATCCTGACACTTTCGGTTCCATTCACAGAAATTTCTGCTCATCTCAATCATCCTGCCATTTTCTGTCTGTGTCTCGTTTCACTCTCATTTCAATGCTTCCTCCATTACCCATAGAGTGGATTGTTCCTTCATTTCGGCCAGCAGCTGGGACCTAATCGTGTCTGCCAATGAGTGAATCAGACAGCTGGAGTGAAACATGTCAGTCTCCATGGTGACCGGCTACATGTCCTGCATGCTGATTACCAGACATACTTAGTGAGGCTGCAAAGCTGGGGCACAGTATTTCAACGTTTACATTTAATGTTACATCAGTTTAACAATCTCTTTCTCTATCCCATGATACAGGACATTACCCATGCTGCATATAAATGTGGAAAATGCTCTATTTTTTAATGGGTCTTTTGCTGGAATTTGAAACATTTTATTAGATTGAAAAAATCAGCTGTTTTCCAGTAAAAAAGTTGCATTTTAATTCAGCATTTTAAAATCCATGCTACCTGTTAGATACACATACAAAATCATCCATTAAATTACAGTGTTTTTCTAAATAAGACCATTAAACAAAATTCTTCGAGAGAAAGACTACTATCTATTAATATCTATCTTTACTGTATATATGTGCACTTACTTTTTTCGCTTTTTTTATTGGCAAATTATCTGAAATGCTGTTAAAAAATATACCTTTAACGTGTTTGTGTGTGTGTAAAACATGACAGTACTGCTGTTTATACAATCCTAAATTACAGATGTGTATATTAGCCTAATCTCAACTTCCTCCATCAAACTGACAGTAAAGTGAAAGCCAGTCACCAAATAATAAGCTCAATATGTTTGAAAAATTTGGCTCAGGGCATAGGTGGCCACATCCATCATGATCAAAGGCTCAGCTTCTTCATAAATTCTCCTCTCTTTCAAATGACTTTTAAAAAAAAGTTGGCGGGGAGACGGATATTTTACCTTTTTTCCACCTATTGGAAGAGTGAGAGAGAAAGGTGCCAAGAACAGTGTGGATGGCTTTTGGATGATGAGCGATGATGAGCTCCCTTTATGGAGAAACAGTAATGAAGTACAGTCACAGAGGCTGCAGCAGTAGTATGAAGGGTAGTGGAGCCCTCAGGATTGCATTAAGACTCTCTCTGTTCCCTGTCACACATGACAACCCATTCACCATTCAATGGTGGTGGAGAAGAAAAGGAAAGTTAAATGCGGGATGGGATTACATCCTGGATCATTTACATTTGGCTTGCCATCCTGTCACCCCAAAAATGATGTTTAAGGAATCGATGGAAAGCTGTTTGTTAGAATTTACTTGTATGAGTCATCAAATTACATTTTTGCTATGGATTTCCCCTTCTCTGTTGACATTTTTGCATTTCAACACATACACATAAACAACAGATGCTTTGCTAGGTTTGTATGATTGTAATTATCATGTTAAATCTGATTATTAAATGAGACATTAGGATGTTCACCACTGTGCTCTCTCATGAGAAGAAATTATCTAAATTAATGAAAAACTGCACTGAACAGTTTTGTATTTGTAGGTATATTTGTATGATAGTTAGAAAGTGAAGGCTTCTTGGGCTGTTGTTCAGCTGATTTCTACAGGTCCTAATCAAATCCATAACAGCCTGCATTTGCCATGGCAGCAGACCATATAAAGCATTCCAACTTGTCTTATATCGATTATCAAGAGATAATTGCAGCTTTGTGTGTTCTTATTTATGATGTTATGATGTTATGATGAAAGCTGAAAATCTGCCAGTCAGTGGAGAAGGGAAAAACAAAATCATGTGGATACAATCAAAATCATATATCTTCCTGGAATCCCCCCACGACCCCATTAGGGAATCAGCGGTTTTGAAAATGGATGGATCTCTTGCCTAACCTTTCTATTTTTTCAGAAGAACAGGGGTACGGAGTGGGAAAGGAGCGTACAGAGGGTGAAATCCAGCTGGTTTTTAAACAACCAGTGGCTTTGTCATTATGACAGATGGCACCATGGGAGCTACCTATATATCTCACCTGATGGCTCAGCAGCAACTGCTCAAATGTGACAGAGGGTTGGCTTTATAAAGATCATTAAAAGTTGAACAAACATAATAACAAAAGAAAGGTGTTCATCCATTCAGAAGTTCTCCAATGAATAACACTTCAAAACCTTTAAGCATCTGAGGAGGGTGTGCTTGTAGTCAGAAAAATCTTTATGGATTAATACACAAATTTTAATAGTACCACATGTTTTTATAAAAGGAGCATAGTGTATGTGGTTTACATCTTTGAATATTTCCACATTAACCATTTATTAAAAATAACAGGCTTTGAAAGTCCTTCTTTGAACAATGTAAACATCTAATAACACATCACCGTCCTGAATTCTTTTTACATTATACAATACATACAGTAAGCCAGTGAAGTTTTTGTCTCCTTTACCAGTGAAAGAACTTTAAACAAGTATTGCGTTTACAAGACTGTAATGACTTTGCACTGATTAATTCCTATTGGAAAACATTTCCACAGGACAGACATTTGTTTACTGAGCAAAGAGTTATGATGTCTATTTCTTACAAAGCCTCTATCTAAAAGTAAGCATAAGAAAATGTATCATGTAAAGACTTAACATTTAAAACAACTTTTTGACTTGAACATATAATAAGTAAGAACATTTCTAGTATTTTTCAGTTTTCTTTACTTCTCCTTTAAAGTCAAAGTAGGAACTGTTACACAGGAAAGTACAGATATGTGCTTGCACACAAAATCAAAATCGACCAGTCGTTTTCTTTGTGTGGCTATGGCATTTTTCATAGGATAAGCATTGAGTTAGTCTTTGGCTAATGTAGGGTAATACTTGAGTCATAGTTTGGACAAGAACTACTGCATTTGGTGCAGTGAGGCTTTTGACTCACTTCATAACCAGCTGTGTATGACAAGGGTGAAAACAGAACGATGGACTCCAATGCTGGTGAGGGATGTAACTATCCCCAGCCTCCTGTTCAGGCTTCTCCTGTGATTCATATTGATGTTGACTATTTTGGCAGCCTATGCATCACTTACTAAAAAGGATATTTCTATGTTGAAGTGTTGTCCCGTGCCGGTCAGAATGTGAGAGTTGAGTTGCAGCAAAAAGAAATTACACGAAGGTTTTCGTGACCAAGTACCAGTGAGGTTGTACCTGTTCGCTGTACTGTGAAGCACATTTAGGTACGCAGTGAGTCCCAGGCCAAACAGGTCTGAATGAGTAACTAATCGAGCAGTGAACACTTTAAAGTCATAGCTTGACATACAACAAAATTTCACTTGAATATCTAGCGTGACTTCCACACCCACGTTAGTTTACATCTAATACAAAGTTCACTTTCTGCTTTTTAGGTCTGGTGCACACCGAATTACTTCTAGACACATAATTTTGTTTTCTGTTTCTCTACAACTGTCCACATATCTAAAATAAGAGGAAATTTATCTCCTATTGTTAAAAGTGCAAAAAATGCCCTGTATAAGCTGCACTTGCAAAGAAAAGAGAGGTTGAAAGAGGAAAGAAGGCTACGAGGGGTTGGATTAATTTGTGCTTCCCATTAAGTCTATCTATATCATATCATATCTATATCATCCATATATAATTACGTAGACAACACAATATTGTTTGATTTAAAAAAAAATACTGTCCAGGTCATGTTATTTATGGGGGTAATGAAGTAAAGGCTTCTTCTGTGATTAGGTTTGGAGAATGTTAAAGATGGAATTTAAAAGGTTTGGGCTAAATTAACAAATTAAACTAAATAAACTAAATAAGGTGTCCACACTCTGATTCAGCTATAAAAATGAGTTGTTCTGCTCTGAGGTTTGACTCTGCCTTACATGAAAATAACACCACTACTTTCCAAATACTTTAACATTTACTTTCTGTGATGGGCCACATCATGGGGCAACTCTGCCCTTAATTGCTCTGCAACTTTCCAGTGGATGTTTAAACCAACCTGGTTAAACCAGAATCCCAAACCGAATCTAATTTCTGTTTTCCTGCATACTTTTCAGTGGCGACTATTGTCAGGGAATGACCATGGAAACAAACTTAACCTAAAAAGGCTCCTCAGATGACTGTGTGTGCAGAGGTTTGTAGTTTCTGTTTTTCACAAAAGGCCGCCTTATAGGCTTTGGGTCAAAGTTTGAGCTGCTGCATTTAAAACTGCCTACCAAGGATAAATTCTGCCAAATCCCCATCTTTCCCTGTGATGAGAAAATATGTTGGTCTATATGTCATTGTCGAGATGTATCCGAACGTAGATGCACTATCACATAAGTAATCCAAAAGAAAGAATAAGAGAGGAAGTGTGCTTGTCGACTGAGATTCGTTCAGTCTTCCAGACACAAAAAAAATAAGAAGGATATGTGAGAGTGCTGTTTGGCTTTGTAAGCATCTGTTTATCAGAAAGTGCAGGCATACACAACGCCCACCACCACAATGTTTCCAATAGTGGCAATGATGGCAATCCAGAGCCAGATGGCGTCACTTGACACAGACTGTGGCTCTTCCTGTGGACCGTGTATGGATGCTGCTGAGGCAGCCGCGTTGACACTGGCTGAGGAGTTGAAGAGTGAGTGCTCGCCACTATAGTCATCATTGGGCGAGGAGTCCATGAAGGCTCCCGTCATTACCGGGATCTAGAAGGAAAGAATAAAAAAAGATGAGTGATATTCAAATGTTCTTTTGGTACGCAACCTCTGTTAAAAATAAGTTCCATTTTCTTTGAGTGTCAGAGCTGGTCATAAGTCATCACTGAGTTGATTATCACAAAGGTAATAACAAATATGTAACACTGTGAACACTACAAGCTGCATAACTATGGTGAAAACTGCTGCATTGAGTATAGACATAAATGTCTTAAAGCAGGCAGCTAGATGAAATCAAGAAATGAGATGGCCTGCAAAACCCAACAAATTGTTTATTTTCAAATTAAATACAGATAAGGGTGAGTTAATCATTATTGTTCACATTATATATCTGTCCCCCTTAAAAACAGGGAGATTCAAAATGTTATCATCTCCCTGTTCATTCTTAAGGCAACTGTATATTAAGGACAGAGTACTAGAATACGAGAGTAGTATGTAACGGTAGCAAAGAAAGCACTAAACATATCTTCAGAGAATTCACACAGTTGAATCTCAGATACCTCTGGGACATTTAATCATTTTAGGACATTTCCTTTACAAAAAAAGGTTAACTGCATTGACAGTCTTTTTGGAGCCAGGTGACTATAATCTGTAAAAAAAAATCATTTGACACCTAACATCACTCAAAGTGATAGCTTTTAGAGACATTGTTCCCTGTTGTCTTTTGGCAGCCAACAAGGTAAGGCTACTTAAACTGATTTAAAAATGAAGGTATAAATCGCGCTAAAGTCTGTGCCAGTATTTCTTGACAGTAATGTTTCATGTCATGTCAGATTCATGCCTATTGGTCATGCACTAAGGTAACAAGTGTGCATGTTAGATTTAAAGACTGAATAAGTTAACTTTTCAGGACATTGAAAGGTTAAAGGCATATAGAGTCCCACTCTGTCTTACACACCACTGACTGCGTGTGTCATTTGTGTAGTGAGGATGCAGAGCTCGATTAGTCGCATATTAATATTTCAGATGTGGAGAATGGAAATGATTTATTGGTGGGGACAATGTGAGTCCTGTAAATGTTAGTATAATGCATACATGGGAGTATGTTTCTCAATAGTGGGGACACATGGCACAACCTTATCGTGCTCAGACAGGAAAAGAGACTTCAGAGAAGATGTGAGAAAAACAATTCTAAAAATACCTCAGGGGGATGTTGAGCACTCACATATACAGAAATCTTTTTTTGCTGCTTTCTTATTTGCTCACCTTCACTCTCTCGGAAACACACAGGCTAATGCACAAACATGTAGACACACACACACCCTCCTGGTCGTCCCTCGTTCAGGGATAACACTGTTTAGAGAGCATTCTGCTGCTCTCTGTTCATTGGCCCCTGGTGGTGAATAATGACATGACACATCCTGTGGAGCGCCTGCTGTTCACATGAGCATGATGGAGGCAGACAGGCATGCATTGAGTCCAGCAACCTGGGTCTCCCCCCAACTCAGTCACTGTTACTCCTTATTTGTCCACTATAGCATACCATTTCTTTTTATATCAGGAAATAATGCACACACAGTTGCACGGTCACTAAAAATCAGCATCACAAAGAGCAATACTTGAAGATGCCCTGCGAATAAATAAACCATACTGCATATCTAAAGATACCTTTAAAAATCTCAGTTTGATTCCAATGTGTCCATTGGTAGTAATTTCTGAAGGTTTTGTTGGGTCTGATTAAAAAAACAGAAATCTTTATTTGAATCTGTATATGCATCTAGAGGTTTCTGTTCTAAATTGCTAGTCCAAATGTTTCTTAACCACTCATTGCCAATTAGGGATTATTTGCATGATGGTAAACTTTATGTTAAGAGAAAATGTACGGGCCAAAAAGAGGGCAAAATAAAGAATTCAGAAAAAAAATAATGAACAAATGACTATTTTTTCTTGGAGCAGGCCTTAAAGGGTTAAATTGACATCAGATGAAGATGAATGATGTACTGTACAGCTTTACTCCTGGCACATCTCTGTCTCCCACAGACAGAGAGCACACTCAATGAGCCCTGTTTTCAGTCTGAAGGCTTCTTACACCACAGAGTCAGGTATGCATTATTTAGGAAAGAAGGGCATTGCTTTGAAAAGAAAATCAATGACAAACATTTTTCAAGTGTTGTCTTCTATCTATAAGGCAACGTGAAATATAAGTTATTTTGACAATATGAGTAGACATTAAATATTTAATGCTTTAATAAAAAAAGAAAAGAGCATAAAACTTCCAAAATTGTTTGTTATTCAATCATTTGGCTGACCTTAACCTTTATAAAGGGCTATGTATTTGCATATTACATTTTAAACCGTTTTTCAGAGCATGTAGTTATTATGTTAAATTCTGAGTAAAATTACTAAGGTATAAAAGGAACAGATGGAAAACGACTTCACTCCAAAAATTGCACAGAACTCTCCCACTGTGCAGATTATACACCTCCTTGGCTCTGAGCAATGGCTATATGCTTGTTCAACATGACACACAGATGAACACAAATCTACAGAAGACACAAAATGGAAATGTACAATCCCACCTGCCTTCCTCTCCTTTGATTTATTCCTCCCAGCTGCTCAGAGAGCTGTCCTATCCTACATCGATGATCACACTAATTGTTAAAGGGAATGGACCGTAATTGCCTCCTTTGGGATGTTGCCACCACTAAGTGCTCAATTGGTGTGGATCGGCACAAACAAGTAAAGCCACAATGAATGTGTCTAGTCTGTGAGGAACTAAAAACAAACACGTAACTGCCAAAAACTGGACAAAGCTAAACGGTTCTCTTCTCTTACTTTCAGTGTTTGCAGTTTGATTCTACGGCCCCTGTGAAGAAAAAACGTCTGCGTGCATTTTAGAGGACAAACAACACAGGACAGAATCCCTGCTGTATTAAGAATGGAGTTTGTGCTTAAAATTGCACGTACAATCAATGAAAGCACACATCCGCAGTCACAGCCATTTCAAGTAATTTAGCCACAACTGAAGATGCTTGCAGTGTAGTTTTCAAAATTCATGACAGATGAACAGCAAACGACCCTGCCCTTCTCAAAAAGTTTTTACTTTAAAGACAGCACCCTGTATTCTTCCAGGCACTGCTGCAAATAACAGTATTAACAAATACTGTGTTGAGTTTTTGGTGCAATTAAAACACTGTCTGAAGCAACAGCTTCAGTCACTGACAAGCCAAACAAATATCTAGCCACGTGCATCAAGCTTAATGATAACCCTTTCCAATCAAGGTTTTTGTCAGTCAAGTGAAAATGGTGGAATAATGTCTATGGGAGCAGCAGTTACTGATGTAATTCCACACAGATGTGACTTGTTCTGAAAGGTTTACCTCCCCCTAGTGCTTTCATCCTAACCCTACTGCCACAGGTGTGCATCACATTAGGTTAAAATGCCAAATTAAACTTGTAGTTGAGCTACAGACAATGAGAACTGTTGTGCAGAGCCAGCTATGCTGTTTGAGGGAGGGATTACTCTGAGCAGAAGCAACTAATCTGTACTGATGCGCATTAAAAAGATGAACAAGGAGTCTTAAATACGACATAGTGACAGCCAGAGTAAGAAAGCAACGATGAAAATGATAGGTGGTGGGTTTCAGAAAGGGCCTGTTATCAGCGACACAGCTGTGAATGAGCCAGCCTTTGAAAAGCATCTTGTCAACAGCTGGTACTAGATAAGCAATGACCCACTCCACTGCAGGATTAATGTAACGTTAAAAAAATCTGGAAACTAATCTTGTGCATCCTTTCCAACTCCTCACACACACTAGTGACATAACTGTGAATTAATATTTATTAAATGTGACATGCTTTATATGATAGAAGACTACAAAGTGCATCCTGCCTGTTTAGAACACGTGCAAGTGCTTCTTTACGCAAAAATATGTTTTTTGAAAATGCCAAGAAAAAAGTGTGGTTTTCATATGTAGGAAGTTTAAGTGATGCCAATCTATATTGTAACCATCTTGTGAAAACAATAGATTTGGCCTGTCCTATAATGGATGGCAGGACACTGAACAAGTCATGTCATAAATCTTGGGGGATTTGAAGCCGCCCTGTTCACCAGCTCAGTGGTACTAAAGCATCTGGTTCCAAGCCTGGATTCTAAAAGTCAGATTTACAGCTCTGCGTTCATTGATTTTTCTCAGCAGCATTTATAAATAAATCCTATGACGACATAGAACAAGTGTAGCCCAAGTAATATTCGCTAGACACCCTAATCAATCTGCCAGCTTGATGGAAATTTGGCGGGACAGAAGAAAGTTTATGATACTTCTTTGTTATTATGAAAGACCAATATATTACCTTCATGTTTTTTTCTCTTCTCTTCATCTGGTCTTGAAATGATAGATTTTTTCACATCATTGGCTTTCATGCCAGTACAATACAGAGAGATCTTAAAAAAACAGCTATTTCTTATTTTAGCCAGAAGGGACTGAGAGACAGTACCATGATCACAGGGAAATTCATCTTAAGAGCTGAATAAGAGCAAAAAAAGACAGAAAAAGAGGTGGAGAATGAGTGAATCCAATTTGTGTTTACACATCTTGGCATGTTTAAATGCTTTACTTGTCAGTGTCTAACTCCATACATCTTTCTTTGAGTGTGGAGTGCTTTAATCTATGACTCCCGCTGCTGCAAAGTCTTAGTTCACATAGGAATTAAAAGAGTAAACAAAAGGTAGAAATGACAAAGCTAAAGGCACGGAAAAGGATTTGTTTTACTATATTAAAAAATACTCTCAAAGAACCGATTGTATAATTCCTATAGAGAAGTATGACAACTGAATGGATGTTCTTTTCAGCTACAGTCATGAACTACTTATATATTTTTTAAATGATCTTCCATTAAGGTTTGTTGCTCTTTTCCAGATATAAACGTTCACAATCCAGTAAAATATTACTATTTTAGTACTCACCACATGCTACAGGCAACACAGATCTAGACACGCTTTTAACCTAAAATGTCAATGTGGTATATATATGTTCAGGCACACACACACACACACATACACGTACAGAATGTAAATCTTATGGAGGATTGCAATTAACCATCTCCCCTGTTAAATATGGAGAATCTATGGAAAAGCTCAATCTCTGGTTAAAACTAATCCTAAGTGGATCTTTAGAATCTATAGTAAAACTAAATAAACAAAAAGAGAGGTTCTTGTGCATACTTTAAGGCTACTATTCAAACTTATCTGCATCCTTTAAAAATATATTTTGAACACAAAATACTAGCTTCACAATAGATAGCTTGTAGATCAATTTACATGAGATAGCTATGAATTTTGATAGATTTTTCTTTTACTTCACAACAGATTATTTTGTTCTGGAAATTATCTCTCACAGCAGGAAATTAACAGGGCCTGCAGGGGAGCATTGGTGCAGAACACACATGAGGCAGTACATGATGAGAAAAGTACACTGTGGAATATTTCAGAATTTTGTTTTGCAAGATGGATGAAGCTCAGTGATGTTTTTTGTTTTGATCACCCAAAGTGATTAAAGCATTTTTTGGAAAATTCAAATTCAGATCCACTGTCTGCAAAAAACATCTGTCTAATTCTAATTTGTACTCAATGTTTATTATACTCATGACCAAAAGTCTATGACATAAAGTACCTTGATAACTGTGTGAAAAGTATGAGCTCTTACACCTCATTAACCATCTCATGCCTAACTAAACGAAGCATTTGCCCTGGGCAAATGTATCCTTAGCTTTGAAATCATAACTACGTGTTACAGTTTTGAGCTCACTTGTCACTTTATTACATCCATAGGTATTACATGAATACATATACAAATCACTAAAGGAAATTTATTTTCTTTTTTGTGCCCTGATTATTTATAATCATCATTCTACAGCATTCTGCGATACTTGAAAATTGTAGAGCAAGAGTCAAAATGAGGAGCATTGCTTGAGAGGCCATGGTGCAAAGCAATAATAAATAAATAAACACAATAATCTCATTTAGGCAAGTACTACAACCATTGCAAATTTACGGTACTCAAAAAAGAAGTTGATTTCTCTAAGGCTTAGCTGCAACATCAAGAATGCTACAAATTGGAACAATTAAGTTTGCTTATCCATGGCACATCACCATTGAAACATTAACAGGTAAGCTCCAAATGAAAGAGATCATGTGATAATGATCTTGATCCCTTTAAAATCACATCTAAAATGACAAATCATAGACATATAAAACATCCAGTGTACTGAAGGTTTTAGTCCAAGTATTTTTGTTGGTAACGTGATTCAAATATCAGTAATCCCAAAATCTGGGTCTATCATGAAACACTGATTTTTTTAAAAATCATTCATTGTCTATGCCTAGACATAATTTCATCCATACACATATAAAAATATGTGGCTTTACAATACTGTGAAGTATAATAATGACATAGTCTCTCCGGTGTGTAAACACAACCATAAAAGCCATGTGCCAAAGTCAGTAGCGTACACATGATGGAAATTACTACTCTGGGCTGGTATCAGCATCATTGAGTGGTTGCTGTGAGTATTTTCCCTGTAGAGAGAAGGGAGTGGGTTGATGTCATGAATTTGTCACGCATGTGTCATGTTGGCCTAGATACAGTAGTATTTTCAGGAACAGAGCAGAAACTACGATATTACTTCCTTTACCATGGTTCTTATTATATTTTCTTTCTAAAAATTCAGGGAACATCAAGTTAAGTTATTTTTCAGTGAGGCAAATATTTTGGTCTTTTAAGGTTCACATGTCACATTATATATTAATAACTGTACTGCAACCACCTCTACAAACTCAAAAACACAGACACACAGACATGTTTTTATGCCCTGATCCTTGTGCTAAGTTATCATCGATTTAAATAAATTTCTCTTGCTTCCTCTCAGGAGGATATATCAAAGGGAGAAGTAAGGTTTTTATAGGGACCCAGATTGCTGTTTTTGCTTTTTTTTCTGTGCCTCATGTGAAAGCGCAAAAGACCCAGATTTGAATATAATACATCTTAACCACAATATCATTGCGTCAATTCTATTTATGCATGAATGTTTTTTACTTTTAAAATAACTGGTTGGCCAGTAATCCTCGACAGTGTTCCTACGTGGGTTATGTAATGAATACAAACAAGCTTTAAGTCCACAAAGATATGCAACGAGCAGGCTACATGTCAAACTATGCCGCACAGCTAAAGCACGGACCACCATAATTCTTCTTTGCGTTCACTCTGGCAGGCTAGACTGAGGTAATGAAAAACTGGAAAAGGGATAGTAAGATATAATCTCCTCCAGAACATCCTAGGAGCATACCTTTTGCTCAGACTGGTGCAAGATGAGGTGAAATACAACATTTATGTGGCTCAAACTCATCACAACATCTGCAGGGGACAAGCTTGAAGCTCAAGCTGGGAATCAAGTCACAGTTCTTTGTGGATGTTATCCAATCAAAGTTGGTATACTTTCCCGCAACTCATGCATGACAAAATGATTAAATCCATATATAAAAAACAACTAACTATACTATAAGTGCCTGATTCATCACCCAAGCAACACAGTTGAATGCACCAAAAATGCGAAGGTCACAGACTGATTTGTTTTTTTAAGCTGGGAAGAAATGGCTGGTCATTTTGATTTTTTTTTAAAGCCTTTCATAAATCTGTTGGTATAAACTGTCAGCCAGCTGGTTGCAGAAAACAGCAGTTACACAGAAGAAGGAATACAATTTACCATATACAGCTAAACGAACATTAGCAGGGAAACTGAAAGAAGTTCATTTGAAGCATGAATTATAAGATGAGTGTAGTATGAATCGGTAGTGAGATTATCATAAAGTATTACAAAAAGAATAAAAAACTTCTAAACTTACACGATTAAATTATGTTTTTATGTATTGGCAATTCTTTACTGAGTTGTCTCTACAGCTACAAATAGAAGTGTCAATAAAACCTTAATAAACACACTTTCCATCAGTAGCTTTGTGAGAGTGGGGTACACAATGTGCTGTACAACCTCTGCAGATTGATCAAGAGGTGAGTAAGAGAGGAAAGAAGGCCTGTCTGTACAATCTGTTTTTTTACCTTAGGGCAGTTTTCTTTTATCAAGCCCAAGGTCAAGTTCAAAGACTAAGACCTGGTAAAACAAATCATATAAGACAACTTTTTTTTTTCTGTCTGGATCATTACAGTGGCACTGTTTGGCTTTAAAGATTATATAAGGTCAACACTGACTTTGGGTGATGACAAAGTGCAACAACCTGAGTGTGGCAAATGTCATTTTTCTCACTTTTGATGTCTCAAGCTTAAATTAGTTGCGTTGCATACCGGGGGTTTCAATTCAAATTAAATCTAATGGTAGAGTAAAGTGACTTAGCTTAAGACTCACGGCACAAATCATTTACATAGTCTTTAGCATGCTAATGATTCCAAAATGCATAATGATCCCAATAAATTACAGCAGGAACGGTGATGTTTAACTACAATCATAATTCATCTCAGCCTCAATGTTGATAAAGAGTAATCTTCGACTGCCATTCAGAAACTCACCAGCTTTCCCCACAACAGACCAACCACCCACTGTGGGAATTTCACAATTTCCACCTGGGTTTACTTTTTATCCACAAACAGTTTGTGAGATAAACCAATACAGAAACGAGAGCGTAGAGGTAGTTTCTTGAAATAAGGTTAAGAAAACACTTTTGATAACTTTACCACAAATTATAGTTTGGCACCCTATCAATACAAGGGATGTGGCTGCTTACAAATTATCTCTCGATAGGAGGTGAATAGATTATTCATGTTAGGATGCATAATTCATACCTGCAGAATATCTGAGGCACATTTATATAGGAAGCATCATGCAGTTTCTGGGTTAGGTCTATCAGGGAAATATGTTATCACTTCATATTTGGCTGTCACAGTCCATCAGGTCTCCCTTTCATTTTCCCCACGACGTCTTTCAATATGTAGTTACTTAGATTAAACACACTGGGGAGATATCAGTGTCTACAGTCTGAACAGACAGTAAAATAAAGAGGCACAAAGACATTGGGAAATTGTGAATAGTTATGTAGCAGCAAAGAGGGTTTTGGCTCCTTTCAGTTGCTGGACTTTCACCAAGTTCTATATTCTTTTGGCCTCTGTTAATGCTAATGAAATGCCACTAAAACATGACACTTAATATCACACACCCTATCATTTTCTAAATGCAAAAAAAAAAAAAAGAATGTTGATCTATTGTTTTTTTTTACCCCTTATTTGAAAGACACGTGTCCACATTGTCAATAAAAAGGACGGAAGTTTATATAATATACAAGTAAATCTATATCTATGGATTCACATAGGTGACAATGTCAGGGTTGAGTATAAGAGCTACATTCACCATAAATCAGGTATTTTTAATAAATCAAAGGTTGCGGACCTTAGTGTGTTAAGGCCAAGGACTAAAACCACTGTAAGTTGACCGTGTACTATATTTAAGCATTAATACCCATCATGACACTTTGATAGACATATCCAAGTGGGTTAAGGAATACATCACTGAAAACAACTTCACAGTAAAATTAAACCTACAACTGTATTTAAATGTTTAAATTCATATGTAAAGAAAGTAGTTATGTTTTCTGTTGTCCAATAACTTCTCAATTAATTTTAATTAGAAAAAACATGCTATTCTATGTACCAAAGATTACAATGGCCATTCAAACTGTTGTGACTTTGTAATAATGTCGGTGAGCACATACAGTATGCCCATGCCATGCTTGCAAATGTATAAAGTGTAAAGTGGATTTGAGTTTTGGGGAGACATACACTACTGTTAAGGCAGTGTCTTTCCACAGGAGGGGAAAGAATTCCTGCATCGTTCCACACAACAGCAGCATAGCTTCATAAAAATTGAGTGTGTATGCTTCAGTGGCCTGTCTGGGGTCGCTCATCAAAAGTGAATAGTACATTATAAGAAGAGACTCAGACAACAACATCTACGCACTACTGAGCGGCTGAAACCTTGTATTAAGGAAGAATGAATACCAAATCTTTTTGATGCCTCTAACAAATGGTGTTGACCGTTCTTAGCTGAATAGCTCAAGCCGATTTCAGCGAATATCCAGCAAGATGGGAAGCATTTCCTTTATGGATCCAACATAGAAATAATTTATTTAGCTAATTTTACATCTCCTATTTTTTACATTTCTAAGAAACTTCTACATTTTTGTATGAGCTGCAGGTTTATGTGCACTGAAACTGCATGAAGTGTGCGGAGTGTAAACGAAATATGTATACCAATTCCAGAAACGTATTTAGTTTTTCTCACAAACTGGACGTATATCTAGAGAGTTTCAGACTGAAGAAACTAAAGTTTCCCACAAATTGTGTACACCATACACTTGGAATAAAAAAACTTTCATAAAAACATGCAATTTAAAATTTACTGAACAAAACTAGTGTGCACATGGTACCATTCAATTTATCTATTGTTCCTGTTGACTTGAATGACAATCGAGGGAGAGTTTTAGCTCATGGTTAGTAGCAGGTTAGAGATTTGCAATATCCTGACCCACATTATTGTTTAAAGTGACAGATCTTTTTTTTTATTAAAGCAGAAAATAAGGAAACAAGAAGAGTGTCATTCATATATACTGTATATATAGATATAGGTAGATATAGATATCTATATGTGAGTTTTTCAATGACTGTGAAGAAGATGACATGAAGATAATTTAAACCTTCCCCTCTAAAGAAATGCAGAACAATAGATTATCTCTTGCCTCTTGTGTGCTTTCTCTCATGGCACAAATCCATTAAATGAGAGTAAGCTATGAAGTGGCTCCATGGTTAAAATGTTGACCTCTCCTTCAACCCAGCCAAGAAAATCATCTATTAATGGAGATGTGTCAAGCAGTGTGACATCTTTAAGGCTATCCGTAGATTTTCCTCATTAGCAACTTCTTCATGTTGCCCTCTAACCACACATAAATGTCTCTCAGTTATCCCACTGGCCGTAATGAAATCAGCTATTCTGTTAAATAAAAAATGTAAATAAAACTTAAATAAGAAAGAAGATGCTTTTTACTGATAAACCATTTCTGACACAGTAAACATGGTGTTTTTTTGTTTGTGAAGCTGTGTATTACTTGTCAACCTTTTTAAAACACTGGAAGGGCCACAAAACTGTATATTAAGAATCGTGCAAGTTTCACAAGGAGCGCGACAGCTTTCATAAAAACACATTTGCAGAGAAAGCAGACCAGAGGGGAAATGCTCTTCCGGAGATGAAAAGGCTAGTGCGCCGTTATTACTCTTTTCAAATAAGCTTCCATTACAGGGAGGAGGATATTTATAAAAAGGGACAGTGGGGACATTAAGAATCTGTAGTGAGAAAACATGATTATGTAACTCAATTTTTGAGAAAAAATTAGTGTGATTTTTTCCTCGTAATGGCTGCTATTTGAAAAGGTGTGTTTAAAGGTAAATCATAATATAATTATTGAAGTGAGAGGGGTATTAGTAATATAATTTGTGAACTGTTCAAGCTTAGTTTCTCTAAAGAGGCTTTATAACAAAGCAAGATAACTACTAAAACTAATCCTCAAGCACGTCCCTTAAACTTTGAATTATCAACATTGCTTTTATAGACTTTAAAACCCTAACTGTGTTAATAGATTTCAATATCAATGTACACTACAGCATTCTGGTACGATCTAACCTAGTATGATCTGGGTTGGATGAGCTAGGGAAATGGAAGAACGAAAAAATACATTTGCTCAGTTTGTGTGAGCCGTCAAACACCACTCCATCCTAAAGCTTTCACTCTTGTCTATTGGTATTTAACATAAGAAGAGATGGGCCACAGTGTCAGACACAGACATGCACATGTATGTCATGCTTCTGAATATCAATCCGTTCTGGAAAAACAGTTATTCTAAGCAGGTGAAATACGCACATCAAGTGGTAAAATGTGAGATCAAATTTTGTTTAAGGTGTACAGATATAAAGATAAAAATAACAGAAGGGGAAATCCAGTTGGTCAGCGTGCACTGGACACAGACAACCTTTAGGGTTTTGTTGCCCTTTGTGACAGTACTGTCAGCTGAAGCAAGTCTGAGACTGGCAAAATTCCCAGAAATGAACTAAGGATACTTCAGCCTGTGAAGAACCCATCAAAGTTCGTCTCAAGATCATTTGGTAACAAACTGGCTGATTTATTCATGTCTCAACATCTGTCACCCTAAATATTCTGACTGTCACAGCCTTCACAAGTTACAAAGCAAGTCACAGCTCCATTTATCCTCACATGAGCTGTGAGTAAACTTCATGCTGAAAAATAAGGTTGGTAGGATAAATATTGTGAAACACCATGACGTTGGGCATGTCATGTAGAACATCTAAGTATGTCATCCAAAGTCTCCAGAGCACTGCACACTGCAGACTGACTGTTTTGCTTGTCTTACCCTCAGGGCTACTATACTGTTCTACAGAGAGATATGGCACCATCAGCATCAGGTTTGCTGAGATTCAATTCTGTTTTATTTCTTCTTCTGTTTCTATGTTCAAATAGCTCTCCGTACATTCATCCCTACAGCAAACACATTATAATAGTCCAGGCAGCGTTTTACAATAGGACGAGGGAACTGAAAACATAGAAAGGTGGCTCAGACCAGTAAAGAATAAGTTTAATTGAAAAGAGAGCAAATTAATTCTGCACTCAGCTTGGCATTCAAAAGCATTATTATGATTAGTGCCTATCAACCCAAGTTCTGCGAAGATTAAGGATGTCACCACTTTAAAACTAATGAGAAATGCCCCGTTTTCATTTTAGACCAGCGAGGCCTTGCTTCCAAATGCAAATCATTCCCCAAACACACTTTGCAGCCAGGAGCTACTGAGCATGTGTCTGTAATAGAGTTTATATCATCACTATATCATAGTAATAAATGCAAACAAACAATATTTTATCTTGTAGCCAGTGGAAATTCTTCTCTAAAAATGGGACATATGACATTGGTCTCATAATTACCAAGGAAACCATTTAGTTTCTTTGGGATATGTAAATAGTATACTCAATGTTAAGAAGCAATCACCAGGATGTCCTCTGACCAATGCATTTTTCATAGTCTACATGGAGACAATAAGTACCCAGATCCCCTTAGTAAGAGCTCTTTAAAAACCTTTGCTGTCTTTGATAGAAAGTTATGAGAGCATTCATCATCTTTAGAGAAAAATAATAGCGAAGCTCCAATGATATGCAGGCACGAGACCTATACTTACAATAGATAGTCAAAAATGTATCTGTTGTGAAGTAAATTTTCAAAACACCAGAGACATTTGCCTGGTCCAAATACTGAGTGACAGACACAAGAATGGATTTTGCCTCAAATTAGCTTGTGATCTCAGAAGGCCACATTGCTGTGGCGAACAGTGGGGCTTGATTTGGAAAATCAAAAGGCTAAGATTTAGTAAGTACTTCCATTCCAAGCTCGAATGTGCAGCCATTTTCAACCATCCCACTGCCACAACTTTCTGAACAGGATGGAAATGTGCTACAAAGACACATCAGACAGCCCCAGGGTATGCAATGGAAAAAGGGCTGCTGTGAAGCCACACAAAAGGAGGTTCAACAACAGACTCTTTCAACGCAGCATCTCTAAGGAGCTAAACAGAAAACCGTTCCTCCCAACTGCAATCAGACTTTACAACTCATCTACCTCTGTCAGAGCCACTGTCCCTGTGTGCACTGTATACCTCAACTCTATTACTCTGTTGTATTTGTATCATTATAATATGAATATGAATATCCACAAGCTTGCTTTAAAGTGAATTACTCCTAACATAACTCCTTTGGTTTCATACGTTTAATGCCAGATATAGAATTTAATAAACTGATTTCCCAGAATGTAGTACGAGGGGAAATAATATGAAAATAATTCATTTTGTTGTTCAATTAGAATGATTTGAGCTTAACATTTTGATAATAAATAGCTATTTTTCATAACCTGGAAACATAATATTTTCCACAGTCCTTCTGGTTGGAAAACTATTTCAATTTTGTCTTATTGTTTTCATCTACAGTTTGTCAGTTTAAATTCTTATTATTAAGAGACACAGTTTCCAACTGTTTCCACAGACTTTCCAATGGTTAAACTTTTGTGCGATTAACCTTTGAATCTACTAAATCAAACATCCACTTTGACTTGACTACTTCATTGGCTCCAGTATTCCACGTGTTTCTGGATTGATGCTAGCTTTTAAGAAAGAAGCAATTACTGGGTAATGTGTGAGCCTCTTGGATTTAGTTTTTGTATAAACTTTCTATTTGCTTTTTGTTTGCAGATGTTTAAGGAATAAATATTGATTTCATGTTTGCAAACTAAGCATAGCTGTTACAAGGGTATGATGACTGCATAATGGGGAGTCCCTGAGTTTCTAGGAGTAGAGGAAATGAGACACAACATTAGAGGTGTCATTGAGAAACCTGAGAGACAAGTGTGATAAACCATTATTGTTTGTTCATGTGAGCAACATGAATACATTAATAATTTATAATGGCAACAACGAAGGCTTTAAGCAAGGAGATGTATTTCATGTAAACTTAATCATCCATCCATCCATTTTCTTAACTGCCTCCCAACTGGGTTGGGGGGCTGGAGTGGATCCCAGTAGACAACAGGGGAGAGGCAGGGTCCACCCTAGACAGGTCGCCAGTCCATGGCATGGAAATTAATCATGGGATTAACAAATAATAATCCACCAAATCTGTCACAAAAAGTATGCTCTATTTCTAAAGAGAATATTTATCGATTTTTGTGGGGGGGAAATCACACGGTTCACAACCTCCCTAACAGGAAAAAATCATCCTCAATTCACCTTTGCTTGCTCCCATTGCAAAGAGAGAAAGTAGATGTTAGGAACAAACCCGATGGCATCGACAGATGAAATAGAAGTCTAGCAGTGGAGCTTAATTTAGAAATGCATATCCTTTTTTAAATCTCCAGCCACGATACCATGCAGTTATGGTGAGGAAATCCTTTTT